>OZ024712.1:17286656-17449636 GCA_964016945.1 Microplitis deprimator
TGGAGATTCGTATGATAACTTGTCGCTGAGATATCAGCCTTCAAACGGAAAATGATCCTTTTGGGTTTGATCGTCGATATTTCAGGTACTAATGAGCGCACAGTAAATTTGAGGGTGGCGTTGAAAACTTGAATAAATTCCCTACAAGACCCTTTCATCAATTTTTATGAATAAATTTTTTTTTATCCTTAACATCCCTATGAAGTGAGTACAAAAAAGTGACTTTTTTTGGCTAAACAGTAAATCAACCGCTACTTTGTAAATATTGTTAAAAAAAATAATGTTGCCAGGGAATTTTTTAGCTTAATGTACCCCCAATAACCCTGTAAATTTTTAAATTGATCCATCGAGCCGTTTTTCGGGGTGGATTGATCAAAATTTTCCAAAACAATTAAAGGAACAAGTTTTGTTCCTTTAATTTTGTTATGACTATCGAAATGAAAACAATTATCGTTTTTTCATTGTTTTTGTCAATTTGGTACTCATTAGCGGTTGAAATTAAGAAAAAAAAAAAAATTTTTTTTTAATTTTTTTTTTTTTTTCGTGTTTTAAAATGTTTCAAACATCTCAGGAAATAATGCTCACTGAATTTTGACATGATTCGGCATAGGCGTACCACAATTTTCCTTATCCCAAATTAATTGCATTAAATTAAAGTTGATACCCCTAACCGGTATTCATGTACTCAACCTACGAAAATTTATGCGATTAATTATTGATACTCTCAGCGAAGTTTATTTGTACTCTAAAAAAAAAAAAAAAAAACAGTATTTTCAAAACTAATCTTTATTTTTTTCGGCCTATGCCGAATCATGTCAAAATTCAGTGAGCATTATTTCCTGAGATGTTTGAAACATTTTAAAACACGAAAAAAAAAAAAAAATTAAAAAAAAAAAATTAAAAAAAAAAAATTAAAAAAAAAATTTTTTTTTTTTTCTTAATTTCAACCGCTAATGAGTACCAAATTGACAAAAACAATGAAAAAACGATAATTGTTTTCATTTCGATAGTCATAACAAAATTAAAGGAACAAAACTTGTTCCTTTAATTGTTTTGGAAAATTTTGATCAATCCACCCCGAAAAACGGCTCGATGGATCAATTTAAAAATTTACAGGGTTATTGGGGGTACATTAAGCTAAAAAATTCCCTGGCAACATTATTTTTTTGACAATATTTACAAAGTAGCGGTTGATTTACTGTTTAGCCAAAAAAAGTCACTTTTTTGTACTCACTTCATAGGGATGTTAAGGATAAAAAAAAATTTTGTTCATAAAAATTTATGAAAGGGTCTTGTAGGGAATTTATTTAAGTTTTCAACGCCACCCTCAAATTTACTGTGCGCTCATTAGTACCTTAAATATCGACGATCAAACCCAAAAGGATCATTTTCTGTTTGAAGGCTGATATCTCAGCGACAAGTTATCATACGAATCTCCAAAAAAATGGAAATTAAAGCTGATTAAATTTGCTATCCGACCTATGCATTGGTTTAGCTGAACGATTTTTTTCGCAGCCCGTGGACTCTCTCAAAGAAAAGGAAAAATTTAGAAAATTTTTTTCTCGCGGTATTTCTCATGTTTGCGCAATGGCTGGAGGTCTAAAAAAAAATTGATGAAAATGAGTTGAAACTAGAGATTTCAAGCTACAAAATGCTTTTTTTTGTTTTTCGATACGATTATTTTTCACAAAGTTACGGCCTTTCAAAAATCACTAAAAAATTTCTAAAATTTTTCTGTTCCTTTAATTTATGGCATGAGTGTATTATAAAAGAAATCCTCACTAAATTTCAGCCAGATATCTTTAAAATTGATCAATCACAAAGGGGGGTCCCCTTTCCCATTTAAAATACACGTGAAAATTTTTCATTTTAGTTTTTCGTTATTAAGACTATGCACGGAGAGAAAATTATGGTAACAGTTCCAAGTACGTTTATGAAATATCATCTCATACCGTTATGGTAATGATTACTTGGGATTATGGGATATAGACCCATACTTTCTGGGGAAAGTTCCCATAAGTATGGGAACAATTCCTATCATTATGGTAACAGTTCCCATACCGCATGGGAAAGAATCATGGTAATGATTACCATACTCATAGGAATAGTTCCCATAAGCAAATAGGAACCAATCCTATAACCACATTGTAACGGTTCCTATGCGTATATGGGAATAAACCCTATATATTATGGTAACTATTCCCATAATATTATGGTAATTGTTACCATAATATTATGGTAATGGTTACCATAATATTATGGGAATGGTTACCATGATATTATGGGAATGGTTACCATAATATTATGGGAATGGTTACCATAATATTATGGGAATGGTTACCATAATATTATGGGAATGGTTACCATGATATTATAGGAATCGTTACCATAATATTTAGAAATTATAATAATTTTTTTTTTTTTTGTAATAAGCGTTTTTTTTTTTGTATATTTAATCTTTTTGTTAAACTATATTACAATAAAATATTATTGTTGGTCAGATAAAAGTTAATTTGTAAATAATAACAATAAATAACTTCATAGTAATTTAAACTGGAAAATTCTAAGTATAAAAAAATCGTTTTTATTTTTAAGTACTTTATGAGCCTTGCAGTAGCAGACATTTTAGATATTTTTTTATTTTCTATTGACATCGTACGAAGTATCAGGTAAAATTTATTTTAAAATCCCCACATCTAAATTTTTAGAGTTTTTGTAAGAATGAAAATTATTTTTGTAATAATGAATTCAATTTGTTGATTCAGTATAAGTTTAAGATTAATGTATTATAGAGAAACTAATAAAATTGAAGCCTATCAAAATTTTAAATTTGGTTCTCGACACGAAAAATATTTGGGCTTGCATTTCAATAGAATATTTTAAAATTTGTAAGCTAAGTAATTTAGTAACCTTAAATAATAAGCGTTATATCCCTAAAAGATGGATTTAATAAAGTTTAAATTGAATTAAAAATTTTTGTATTAACTTATACTAGATATATCTTATTATATAAGATAATATATCTTAAATAAATAATAAAATATTCATACTTTAACTATATTTATGAATCATTTTTATATCATATAGCAAAAGCTGTTTCGTTAGTCACACGAAGACAGGATTGACCTACATTCCTATAATATTATGGTAACCATAACCATAATATTATGGTAACCATTACCATAATATCATGGTAACCATTCCCATAATATTATGATAACCATTACCATAATATTATGGTAACCATTCCCATAATATTATGGTAACCATTCCCATAATATTATGGTAACGATTACCATAATATTATAGTAACCATTCCAATACCATATAGGAATGATTACCATAATATTATAGTAACCATTCCAATACCATATAGGAATTATACCCATAATTAAAGGAATGATTACCATAATATATATGGGTGCCGTTCCTATAATCAACATTTCAAAAAAACTGGTTACCATGTATTATGGGAACCATTCCCATAATATATTGTAACTGTTACCATAATTTTCTCTCCGTGTGAAAAAAAATTTTTTTTTTAAATTCCACCGAGTAGAATTTTATAGAAAATTAAACTCTCTACAAAGAAATGCTGATGCATTATGTACGTCAAACGAACTGGGAAAAAGTTACGGGGCTTCACAGATCAACAAAAATTTTATTTCCTCAGTGTTAAATTTTTTTTTATTATTTTTTATTTTTATTCTATCAAAAAATTTTTTTTTCAAATTTTGACAAGCATGGTCTTGTAGGAAATTTAATTTCCTATAAAAAGTGTCTGATATCATATATACGTCAAATGAATGAGGAAAAAGTTACAGGGCTTTAAATGACAATGAAAAATGAAGTTCACTTTTCGTTGACTTTTAAGTTCAAAAAACAAATATTTTTCAATTTCAAATAAACGCTTCAGATTTTCAAATACATCTATTTGAAAATTAAAAAGAAAGTGTGAAAATTAAAAGCAAAGTATTTGAATATTTAAAAAATTGTAATTGAAAATTCAAAACGAAGTATTTGAAAATCCAAAGTGTTAGTTTGAAAATTCAAAAACGTGTATTTTAAATTCTATACGATCGTTACAATGAAATTTCAAACACAATTGTATGTGCTTATTGCGTTATATACAATGTTTTGAAAATTCAAACAATTTTTTTAACAGTGTAAGCTTTTTTAAAATTTAAGCTAAAAATTTTTTTGTTCATCAGGGGCATTTTCTTCTACAACATCGTAACATTTTTGCTACAATATTAATGAACAAACAAATAAATCATACACTGATAAAAAAATTGACTTGATTCAAGAGTGAAAATTTTGAACCAAGAATTCCATTTTTAAGAAAATGATTTTCTTGAGTCAAGAGAAAAAATTCTTGAACCAAGAGAAATTTACTTAATTCAAAAATAAATTATTGGCTCAAGAATTTTTTCTCTTGACGCAAGAAAATCATTTTCTTCAAAATGGAATTCTTGATTCAAGATTTTTTCTCTTGAATCAAGTCAACTTTTTTATCAGTGTAGATGCCTCGTAAGTGAGTACGGAAAACGGAAAGGGGAAATTGGACAACTGAAACTTTGGCTACTGCTATGGATGCTATAAAAAATGGCATGCCAATTCGAAAAGCGTCTCAATTGTACATCATACCGTTTAGCACTTTACAAGACCGTTATAAAAAAGAGTTACTATCAGGACCAAACATTGGAGGTAAAACAACTTTTACAGTTAAGCAAGAGAAGGCTATGGCAGAAAAATTAAAAGAGATGGCGAAGTTACATTACGATCTTATATTACACCATTTGAAGTTAGACGTATTGCTTACGAATATGCTGAAAGTAATAATATTCTTCACAAGTTTAATAAAAGGACGAAATGTGCAGGCAAAGATTGGTTTTACAAATTTATTAAAAGTAATAAAATTTCCATTCGTAAACCCGAGGCAACTAGTATGAACCACGTTCTAGCTTTTAATGAAGACGATGCTAATCGATTCTATGATAATATTGAAGTTGTCCAAACAGAAAAACAAATCGCGGCTGAAAATATATGGAACATGGATGAATCAGCGATTTCCAATGTTCAACAATCTGAAAAAGTAGTTGCTGAAACAGGCCAAAAACGTATTGTTGCGATAACTAGTGGAGAACGAAGTAAAAATTTCACTATTATTTGCGCTATAAGTGCTGCAGGTAATTATTTACCACCGATGTTTTTCGTAAAAGAATGGCCCCAGAGTTATCTAAAAATGGTCCAAATGATTCTATTTATCATTGCTCTCCTAACGGTTGGTCTAACAGTGAATTGTTCTACGTATGGCTGCAACATTATTAAAATCACGTGAAATCTTCTAAAGAAGAACCTACCTTACTGATTTTAGATAATCACACTAGTCATATTTTAACAAAAGCGTTCAATTTTTGTTGTGAGCAGGGTATTAATGTTGTTACACTTCCACCTTATTCATCCCACCGCCTTCAACGACTTGATGTGAGTTTTTTTTGGGCCTTTCCAAATTGTAAGTGTCTGGGAAGTGTATGGAAATTCTAAGTATTTCGATGAAACCATACCTAAATTTCCACGCTTGCGGAACACTTTCGGACACATTCGACCAGATACCTGTCAAAAACACTAATTTCACATGATAAAAAATTTCAATTAATAATAATATAATTTATTTGGGCCTTTCCAACCCTGATTAAGAAATATTGTATATCTATATATCAGTCGATTCAAATTGTTTTAAATCATGTCAAATTGTTTTGAATTATTCCAAATCATTTTTTTTAATCAGGGAAATTGGGCCAATTGTAAGAGTAAAAACTTTGTTTGATACATCAAATATATATAAATACATATGTAGAGTATTTCAAGCCGAATCGAATAACTTAAGAAATATAAATGTTACACTTTGTGAAATTGATTTAATATTTTTATATCTTTAAGGAGGTTCATCGGTAGCAGTGGTTCGCAACTTTTAGAAAGATTTCTCCTGTGTAAAACATTCTAACTACAATAAGAAGTGTTTGAGATACAGTACACTTTTGCGCATCCTCTTATATGCGCAGAAGTATCAAAATGATCCCATTACGTCTTTTCTCAGACTTGGCTACGTTGCATTCTAACTTAGAATATTTTTCCCCTTGAGCATGTGTTATAGAAAGTGTTTTGAATAATTTCGAGGCTATACATAGTTGGAGACAACAAATAATGAATAATAAATAATAATGACTTCGCGACTAAAGAATGGAAGATTTATTAAAAAACAAGTTGATGAGCAAATAAATAATGCTTTAGCAGGTATGTCTGATGCTAAAAATGCCGTAAAGTTATTTTTACAATTATTTCAATCTGTTGGGCTTCTACTGTGTTTTAAACTTTCCGCGCACTGCAACGTTGCCAAGTCACTATCTCTCACTTGCCAGGTTATAGAAGAAAGCTTGAAAATCATTAAAAGTAACAAACTTTAAAAATTAATTACTAAAAAATGCATACCGCTCGTTTATGTTTTTATTGAAAAAAATTACTTGTTATAAATTGAATTAATAATTTTCATCTTTTAAAAAAATCTTGTAAGAAAAGTATGATTGTTATTTAATAGAATGCTCACTCTAACTACGGTCAACATAGGGAATGCATGTTAAAAATACGATTTTTAACTGTTAATATTTCGAAATTTAGTACCGCAAGTGTTACGTCCCAGCCTGTACGTCAGATGACGTGGGCATTTACTTCTCTAATTACCGACCTGAAATCTAACTAATTATATCGAATATCGATAACCAAGTTATTTCCATAGTATTTAATTAATTATATAAAATAATATAATATAATAATAGAATAATATTATTTAAGATACTTGAACGTTAAGGATATGAGTAATAGTTGATAAAGTTATTTTTCTATATTTTATCAAATATAAATAAGCGCTGACGCCTCGAGTTAATCCTCGAGACGTGCAGCTGCACAAACATCAATTTTGTTTAAGATAACTTTTGTTAATAGATAAGTGACTCATTTGTTAGTAACAAAAGCGGAGAGATCGTGAGAATTAAGTATTTTCAATAAATATTAGAATGGATCATTCGAGAACATGTGTTATCTCGAATGACCCCTCCATATGAATCGATGCGCGGGTCTGATGCCCAAAAGTATTGATAAGAGTTACTCTAGTTCTCTCGATCAAGAGAAGTCAGTCTGAAAGATAGAATCATTGAGAGCAGTCAGGCTCAATATTAAATACTCAACTTCTTTTCTCACCCTTTTGAAGTTATTGTTAGGAGAACTTTAACAAATTTATAAATTGATTCAATTGTATATTTTCACATTATTCAAATTATTCTTTTACAATTGAATAAATCGGATTGAGATATAATAAAACAATATATAATCAAACAACCAGTTTATTTCAACCACCGAATGGTGGCTGTTCAACCCATACTTAATAATTATTTATAATTATATGTAAGTTCTCATCACGTCCAATTCAAATCGAGTGCTCAATTACGCCAGCGCCAAAACATCAACCAGGTCGTAACACAAGGACTATTTTAAAAAATCCTACGTATACAAGACACTTTAAAGTATTTGTATTTAAAAATTGAAAGATATTGTAAGAAAAGTGATTATCCGATGAACCTCCTTAAAAGAATGATTTAAATAAATTTTTTTGATAATGTTGGGCATTTTGTTGTAAATTTTTTTTTTTTGAAATAATTTATTAATTATTTATGGATAAAAAATGAAGACTAATATTTTATTTTAATAATATTGATTTAATTAATAAATTAATTATTTTGGAATTTATAATTTCTTTTTTTCACTTAACTATTATTTTTTTATTGCGTAATTTGTGTGTAAATAATTTAATGTTTTAAGTAAAATAAAAATTATATTATGATAATAAAATATTTTGAATTATGAAAAAATATGTTGATTAAATTACCTATTATTAAAAAAATATAAAATAGAGTTATTAAAATAACAATCTTAAATGATAATCATAAATTTTAATGTCTCTATTTTTATTAATAAATGTTTTAACAAAAATTTTATATGAATTTAAATTTTCTTATTCCGATCCCTACCCGCGTATAATGTTAGTTACCCTTCGAGATCTACTTTACCTTCAGAGACATAAAAATTAAAAATTCACTTATTCCAACTGAGGGTAATTTCCGTTCCTACCTATAATATTCTTCAAACACAAAAATTTGGGTCGGGATAAAAATTTTAAATTTTCCCGCCACATTTTTCAACTCCAGCTCCACCTTTCCCCCAAATCTAGGATCAAAAAATAAACAACAGTCCGTGGTTTTCGCAAAAATATGTATATTAAAAAAAAACCTAAAAATTTTCATAAAAAAAACTATAACCCCATAATCTAATTAACCAAAAACAAAAAAATGAATATTTTGCTTAACAAAAATTAAAAATAATAATGAATATCTAAAAAATAATTGGAATTTTTTTATTTTAAAATAAAATTGTGATAATCGTTAACAAAATATTTGTTAAAATAATAATAATAAAAAAAAATAATAATAATTGTTTAAATATACGTCACAACTGACGGATTAATTTGAAAACTGGGACAAAGTGCAGTGCACTCTGGCATTGCGTTTTATTAACCAGGTGTTTCTATGCTGTAATCATATATATATATATATACACACCTAAATGTATATCTATATATATAGTATTGGGTAATAATTTAACAATTGCACCTTGCTCTAATAAATCATAAAAAAAAATCCCATACTATCGCCATTCTAAATTCTTATAAATTTATTTTCTTCGTTTTTATTTCATTTATCAAATATAAATAAATGAATATATATAAATATAAATATACATATATACAATATTGTTAACTATTAAATTAACAAAGTATAAAATAAATTGGATATTTTAACTCTGGTCACATGGATTGACAATAATAAAATAAAGGTGAGTTAATTTTTAAAAATAAAATTTTTTTTAATGGGGAATTTTTTCCGAGTTAAGAAACTTTTTTTTTTAAATGAAATTACAATTCAATTCTAGACATTGACTGATAAAAATTGTAATATAAGTGAGGTTATGTTGGTTTTGTAAAATAAGTATTTGATATTTGGAATTTTGATAAATTAATGTCGTAATTTTGATGATCCTGAAGTTAGCAGATAATTAAAAAAATTTTTTTTTTTTTTTTTCAACAAATCAATTACAAAAAAACAAAAACCTAAAATATGCACATGTAGAAAATTTAAAAAACTACAGGTGCAATTTTTTCAAATTTTTTTTTTTTTATAATTTAGTCTTTAAAATAAAATCAAAAAATTATTAGACGTCGGCTAACTTCAGTATTATTAATTTTGTGTCTTTTAGGAAGCGATTAGATGAAGAAATTTTTTATGAGGATTTTTATGGTAAATAATGTCAGATGGTATTGATGGCAACAATGGGGAAAATGAGGTTGACTCTCATTCATCCTTGGTTATGAATGTTGACAATGGTGAGGTTGGATCTAATCGTGATGATGAGCAATTAGATGGAGATAATGAAGCCCAGTTGAATACAAATTATGACAGCAGTGATGGAGCTGTACCTGTTTTTAGGTAAAATAGTTTTTTTTTTATTTTTAATTTTAAGCTACACTGAGAAATAAATGGATACTGTATAGAAAAATTTATTGATAAGTATTTTAGTTATTTAAATAGTAATTATTTTTTTGAGTCAAGTAAATTAATTCCTATCAAAAAAACCCATGTGGGATTTCATGGGAATCCATATGCGAAAGTTTATATTTATGTAAGAATCTATAGGAATTAATATAGGAGTATATTAGGGTGGCGCAAAAAAACCGACTATTTTTTTTTTTCGATCTCGCATGAAAATTTGTTGGCTTACGATGTTTTAAGAAGTCTCTCCAAAAATCAGCTCGATAAAAAATTTTCAAGAGGTCGCTCACGAATTTTGAATACATCAAAAATGATTGAAATTCGGATTTTTTATTTCTAAATTTTTTCTTTCTCGGGGCAGCAATAGTTGATATTTGTAAAATCATGACTATGCTGAAAATTTCAGCCCAAAATTTAAATATTTAAATGGCGCCCAAGAATTTTGAATATTAACTGATAATATGTAACTAATAGTTTGAATTAGTTTTTGTATTTTTTTATAACTCAATTATTGTCATTTCAGTAAAATATACAAACTTTTGCATAACCAAAAATATACAGGACAGTCTTAAACAATCAAATTTGGTAAGTTTTGAATAAGCGAAAAAACCTACAAATTGAATTAAAAAATAAATAAGTATGTAAGTAACTTATTATTTCTATTTCTCCGGTTATATTTTCATTCATTGTCATGCAAATTGATGGTGAAAAAATCGAGAAGCTTTATTATTAATATTCAAGGGTCGCTCGAAAACGTCCAAATGACAGCACTCGGAAACATTCAAAATTCTTGAGCGAGGTTTTAATATTTGAATTTTGGGCTTAAATTTTCAGCGTAGTCATGATTTTACAAACATAAGCTATTGCTGCCACGAGAAAGAAAAAATTTAGAAATAAAAAATCCAAATTTCGATCATTTTTGATATTTTCAAAATTCGTGAGCGACATCTTGAAAATTTTTCATCGAGCTGATTTTTGGAGAGGCTTCTTAAAATATCGTAAACCAATAAATTTTTATGCAAGATCGAAAAAACGAAAATAGTCGGATTTTTGCGCCACCCTAGAGTATATGGATTTATATAAAAATCCATGTAGAAAATCATGGGTACGTGGATTCTCATGCGAAAAATTCACATAGGAAACTGGAGACTTGGATATCCATATAGGAACATGACTTCCATATAAAAATAAACATGGTGGCCATATCTCTGGAAAACCTGAAAATGTCAGGGAATTATAAATATACTGGAAAATCAGGGAATTTCGTCACAAAGCTGGAAAAGTTTTTACTTTCTTTTTTTTTGACTGAAAAAATCCGATAAATTTTTTTTTTCTGTCAAAACTATTTAAAAAGTGGCGCGGCGCGAATGCGATTGTAATGTCATCTTGAAAAAAAATTAGTAGAAATCGATTCCAATAGCGAAAAAATGAAGCAGTTAGAATTGAAAAGGCTGTTAGAAAAAAAAAAGTCTTAGTAGAAACTAATCGTCAGGAACTTCAAGCTATTAACATGCGTATTGACAAGTTAAAAAACCAAAAACATTAAAAGTATACATAAGTATTGAATTATCAAATTTCACTATATTTATTATTCGCGTACTTAATTAATATTTTATTAATATTCTATAAAACGTTATTTATGAAATTCATTCTAGTGAAACTGAAAAGTTTATTTATATTTTATTACAGAGTAAGTTGTATAAAAATATAGATTTGAAATAAAAAATAAAAAATTATTCATTTAATAAATAAAAAACTTATGAACATTGACAAATAATAAAATAAAGTTTCAGTTAACGACAATGATTGATTATTTATTGAACTGACTTGTAGCATTTTATTTTGAATAAAATAAATATTGCCCAGGATTTAATATTACTACATATGGTCAGGGAATTTTTTAATTATTTGACTGGAATACCTGGAAAAATCAGGGAATTTGAGTAGCATTTTATTTTGAATAAAATAAATATTGCCCAGGATTTAATATTACTACATATGGTCAGGGAATTTTTTAATTATTTGACTGGAATACCTGGAAAAATCAGGGAATTAGAGTTTCAAAAATCTGTAGTCACCATGTGAATCCATTTGAAAATCCAGCTTAGATTTCTGTAGGTTTCCACATACCGTTTTCGGTTGAATTCCCATATGGTTTCCTATAGAAATCGACATCCTACCAAATATATATGAGAGTAGTATGGATTTCCATGTTAATTTTTACGTCGATTTCTCATAGGAATCGTGTGTGGATTAGGAATTATGAAAATTAACAAAAAAAAAAAAAAAAAAAAAAACATCAAGTTATTGATACAAATACCAGAAAAAGTTTATGTGTTTTCATATACTTTCCTAGAGTACAAAACCTTTGTACGATACCTAATTTAGTGTTTCATTTAAATCATTTCTGATTTCTATTAAGATGTTATACTTCTTGACTTAATTAGTAAATCAATCACTTCTCTATCAAAAAAATCCATATGGGAATTTAGCCTAGATTCTCATGTGAGTTCCTACATAGCGTTTTTGGATGGATTTTCATAGTGTCCTATAGGAATAGTAATCTATTCTTTTATTCACATTTGGGTATCAATTGACAATAGACATAGAAATCTAGATACCCCAAATTCTATAGAAATTATTTATATAGAAATCTAGATTCCTATATTAATATTCCATAAATAAATCCATAAATCCAAGATTTTGTATGGGAATCCAGATACCCATGGATTCCTATATAAATCCATACACTCCTTATGGTGACGAAAGATTATTAAATCTGAAATTCCCTGACATTTCCAGGTTTTCCAGAAATGTTAACATTAATCCATACTTTCCTATATGGACTCCTATGGATTCCTATGCAATCTCATATGAATTTTTTAATAGGGAAATAATTTTCTAATGACCATTGAAAAAAAAACTGATAACTATTTTTTACTTTTTATTTCTACAATTATTTACAAAATACGAATTTAAAAATCCATTCCTATTATTAATCACAAATTTTTACTACCAATAAATAAAATTTAATTATTTAAAGATGTGATAGATGTGATAATTACGAGACATTAAACAAAGCAGCATTTTCTGTACATCAAGAACAATGTTTAGCCGGAGGAGAAGGTGTAGAAAGCGTCGAAAGTATTGAAGTTAATGAGCAAGATGCTGATAATGATGAGAGTGGACATTCAAGTGGACACAGATCTCATAGAAAAATGTTTGAATGCGATGTATGTAATATGAAGTTTTCAAATGGCGCTAATATGCGTCGTCATAAGGTAATTAATAAATTTATTTTTTAATTAATTAATAAAATTATTTATAAATGTTTGTAATTACACAGATGCGCCACACTGGAGTTAAACCATACGAGTGTCGAGTTTGTCAGAAGCGTTTTTTTCGTAAAGATCATTTAGCAGAACATTTTACAACACATTCTAAAACATTGCCTTACCATTGTCCAATATGTAACCGCGGATTTCAACGACAAATTGCTATGCGTGCACATTTTCAAAATGAACATGTAGGCCAACATGATATGGTCAAGTCATGTCCACTTTGTAACTATCGTGCTGCTACCATGAAGTGCTTGAGGTTACATTTTTTTAATAGGTAAATATATATTATAATAATAGGTATGAATCCAACTTTGATCTCGAATAACTTTTGAAAAATTAAATTTATCGAAAAATGGTAAGAGACCTTTTTTGTAGAGCGTTCAATTTTAAACAAAAATATCTATTGATTTTTCCGATACACTGATTCTCTAATGACTCATAAAGTTACAAACTTTAAAAAAAATTTTTTCTATGTTATTTAAATGGGAAATCGAAAAATGCGATGAGCGACCTCTAAAACGTGAATTTAAGAACCGATTTTTTATTTTGACATATCCTATCAATTACGGGTGGAGCCAAAAGAAAAGAACGTTTTTCGACACACTCTCATAGATATTTATTAATAACTTGAGCCGAAATTCGGGTCCACCTGACGTACTTAACTTACGTACCTATTTTAAAAAAGCATGAGCTTGTTAGATTCTAAATAATACTTGAGAACTTGAAAGTACTCAATCAGATTCTAGTCAGCATCCAATAGGATTTTAGTAAAATTTAAATTTCAATTCGGGTATTTCTCGATCCTTACTGTTCCTTACAGTTATTGTTCGAATTTGATTTGCGCGCAACTTGTCACTGATCATAAGTCTTACTTACGCACTTTCAATGGGTGCTTATAACGAGCAACTTGCAACGAGTCATTAATGAATATAATAATTTTTTTTTTTAATAAAGTTGCAGAGAATAACGGACTATTTGATGTATTTAAAAGCTATTGTTTATGAGTTTTCGGTTATTTGACTGACATTTGATCTAGAGTAATTTTATTAAATTATTATCTGTACACTTTTATTATTTCTATCAACTTTAAACGAACCCTCCTTTAACTAGATAATTAAATAACTAAACAATTGCCTTACAACCTCTAATTATATATATAAACACCGTATTCATCAAATTTTTGTTTATTTTTCGGTGTTATTGCGATAAAGGAAAAAAAAAATTGAACGGGATTGTCTATTAATTAATAAATACTAAAGTGCCTGATTAGCAACTTAGATGAAATATTAATAATTGTCACTAATTAAATATAAAATCCTGGACATCTTACAGTCACTACATAAATTACTTATTTTATTCAAATTAATAATATTGCAAATGTATATAAATATTACGAATTTATTAATCACGTCACGTGTTGATGCACAATTATTTGTCTAGAGATGAATTTATCCTACAATAATTGAATGAAAAATATATATTTAAAAAGCTTATTTGACAATGTACTAAAAATAATTTTGAAAATATAATTAGTTACTAATCATTACACAAAAGATACGATGAATACACATAAATTTAATATACGGAGTCCGCATTGAGAGAAAGAAATGGTTTTCTGAACTATGAAAAATATAGTTGAATGAGACCTCCACTATTAACTGCAGTTTTGTTAACTGATATGATATTAATTAACAGTAACAGAAAAGTATAGTTAAGGTGACTATTTCGTAGTAAATTTAGCAGTTTCTTATTCAGAATGTCCAGAAGAAAATTGTTATGACAATCATACTTCTATAGTTAGCAAGCCTAATTCGATATAATTATCACCTCAATAGAAATATAGTAATCACTATAAAGAATATTTTAGTTATAGCTACTATATTAGTTAACTTTTTTTTTTTTCTTTTTTTATTCTCAATTCTAGTGAAGTACATGGGTAATTACTTTTATACTGCATTAACATATTAATATCATACCTACATGCTCGCTCTTCTCTCTGAGAATTTGATTTTCGCCACTACCTTACGGAGGATTCGAATTTAACCCCTAACACACTAAGCGCGCGAGGACGAATGATAATATCGCTACGCTATGGGATCAGTTGAAAAATTACAGTTCGACTGTGCTTCTAATGCTTTATTCCCATATTGAATTTTTATATCCTATTAATTTTTAAATATTTTACAAATATTTCCGAACGGGAATATTCTTAAGTTATGTCAATATACGTGAAAAAAAATTATTTAAATAATTCTCAGAAATGTTTATAAAAAAATATTCAAAATGATTAAAAACAAATTTTTTTTTAATGTTTGGAACATATTTTCTGTTAATTATTTAGATTTATTTTATAGCAACAGTTTCGAAGAAATATTTGTATATCTTTTTTGCAACCTTTTTGACATTTACATGTTATATACACTAACGCAAAAAATTAAAAAAACAAACAAAATTTTTTTGATTTTTGCAACGCTGTAACTTAGTTAAAAATAATCATATCGAGGTTTTAAAAATAGCATTTTATATCTTAAAATCTCTAATTTCGGTGCATTCGCATCAGAATTTTTTTATAGCTACGGCTATTGCCCAAACATGAGAAGTACCGCGAGACAAAAAATTTCCAATTTTTTTTTTTTTTTTTCCAAAGAGCCCACGGGCCGTGGAAAAATTTTTCAGCTAAACCAATGCATAGGTCGCTTAAAAAACTTATTCAGCTTTAATACGGTTTTTCTAACCTTGTAGAACAATTTGTCACACAAAAATGTGAAAAAAAAAAAAAAAATTAATTAATTAATTTTTTGAAATGTTTTTGGGTATTATTTGTTTTTTGCTCTTTTCCTCATATTTACTGAGTACCTAACTCAAAAATAAAAGACAAATAAAGAAAAAAAAAATTTTTTTCATTTTGATGATTACACAATTAAAGAAACGAACTTGTTCCTTTAATTGTTCAGAAAAACTTTGATCTGTCACCCCCGAAAAACGGTTGAATAGATCAATTTAAAAATTTACAGGGTTATTGGGGGTACATTAAGCCAAAAAAGTACCTGGCAACATTAGGCTTCGTCAATATTTACAAAGTAGCGGTTGATTTATTAAAAAACCAGAAAAAAGCATTTTTTTACACTTAATTCTAATGGATGTTAAAAATAAAAAAAAATTTTTCCAAAAAATGCTGAGAGGGTCTTCTAGGGAATTTATTCAAGTTTTCAACGCCACCCTCCAATTTACCGTGCGATTATTGGTAGCTTAGATATCGATGATCGAAGCAAAAAGGATCCTTTTTTGTTTGTAGTCTGATATCTCTGCGACAAATTGTCCTACGAGGTTAAAAAAAAACCAAATTAAAACTGAATAAATTTGCTTGCAAAATTCACTAAAAAATTTCTAAAATTTATCTGTTCCTTTAATTGTTTGCGTTAGTGTAATTTTTTTTTAAAAAACTTACAAGTGACAATAGTCTAATGTAAATAATTAATTTGGATACGAAATATGCAACATGGAGAATAAATTCTAATAATATTTATTCTTTCTCAAATTAAATCACTATTTCACTGAGGCAAACTTGAAACGGTCCAAAAATACAGAAATTTTCAGTTAAATAAGTAAAAATTATGATCGCTTAATCCTGTATATTGCAATATAACAATTTTATCATAGCGTTCTTAACTACACGTTTGTCTTCAAACTTTTAAGAATTATTAATACATTAGGCGAGTTATTTAATAATGGGTTTATTAATCACCATTCTAATGTTAATTAAAATAACGTATCACAGTTCAATCGATCTACTTACTAGTAGTTGGAGAAACTATTTATGCGTAGTGAAAAACGGTGACTATATTATCAGAGTAGTTGCGTTGACTATTAAAAGTAGTTACAGGAACTATTGGATCATAAACAAACTAGAATAGTCACTGGTACATTCTTTACTTGTAAGGGTGAACTAAAAAAGTATTATTTTTATTGCTGAAGTATAAGTTCTGAGAAATAATATTAAATACCCGATGAAAAAAGATTTTATACAATTGGATAGAAAAAATGGCCCGATCCATTTGTATACAATCGTACATTATTATATCTTATTTGTATATAATTTATATATAATCACATAATGTTTTCGTATTGATTATATATAATTATATACAATTCTATATAATTGTATACAAATACTAAAATAAACTAAGAACGAAAGGAATAACAACCAGTGTTGATGAGCAATATGATAAACTGAAGATGTGGAAATTGAATACTAGACTGGAATACTCAGAATTATGCTTCTTTTTTAAACTTGTCAACAATATGATAGTTTCCCCGGACCTACTTGGATCGATAGATTTCATTATACCTAAACAAGGGCTAAGACTACCTAGACTGGTAAATGTTCCAAACACTGGGAAGAATTAAGTGAAACATTGCCCCAAATTTAAACTATTAAATACGGTGAATAAATATTCCGGAAACTGAAATTATTTTGGTGGTACTCTTACCAGTTTCAAATCGGCAGCTAAAGCTTGTATGAACAATGAACTAATATATTTATAATTTTTTGGTAGTGTATTAATATGTCAAAAAACTCTAAGGGTAATTTTTCTTTTTACTTAAGTACTGCAAATTAGCCAAAGCATCTGTATATATAAAATATAACTTGTAAATTGCAGAAATGCGTTGAATAAATAAATAAATAAATAAATATATACATTTGTATATAATCACATACTGTATTGGTATAGATTATATATAATTATATACAATTCTATGTAATTGTATACAAATATATACATTTGTATATAATTATATAAAAATTTTATATAATTATGCATCACCTCTACCCAATTGTGTATAATTCATATATAACTGTATACAGGTATATAAAATCTTTTTTCATCGGTTAGTTACCATAACGAAACAAAAAATGTTAGTAAGGCTTAGTTGGTATTACTATTTTCAAATAGGTTCGGGCACTATGATATAGTACAAGAAACTACAAATATTAGTTAAGATAACTATTTTTTTATACTCATCCCTCTATAGTTATCACTACCATGCACTTTTCTCTCAGTGCGCTATTCTAAAATTAAAAACATACGTTGCTTATTACAATTTTTTATAAAAATTATAATTTTACGCAATGTAACTTTTTTCTTAACCTTTAAAAATTTTTAATGGAAGTCTCAAAAATTGCATTCATCAAAACTAATTTATAACTATCTGGTAACTGTTCTTGCAAAAGTTAGTAATTATAACAACAAATTTCATCTTAAAATACTCGAACTCTATCTTCAAAATCTTCTTCTTTGCCTTAAAAATAAAAAAAAAATTACGTGACCCAACAAGTGAATCATTAAGGAAATTTCCTAATGTTTGCGCTAAATTAAACGTTTTGAAACGTTCTTAGACAAATCGTACGATGAAATTTGTTTGAATAATTTAATAATCGCGCCACAAAATTAAAATTCATAATATTACATACTTTTGTTAAAAAATAATTATTACTATTTATTATTTAATTAATATTATAAAATTTTTCTAGACATGGAATAGATTTAGATAATCCAGGACCAAATAGTTCAAGTTCAATATTAAATAGTTGTTCACCAAACGAAGCGATGCCATCAGCACCACTGTCTGACAGTGGTGACAGTACTGGTAATCGTTCTGTTGATAATGCAACCCCACCAATGCATTTTCTAACACCACATGTTGAGATTTCAATTCCTTACCCGGAACAAACGATGACTGGACAACGGAATTCAAGTCCCGCGCCTTTAAATGGTGACTGTCCAAATAGTCCACAGAGTGCTGATAGTAACAGCAATGCACCAAGTAGTAGTCATCATCAGTTACCACTTCACCGGTAAATATTTATCAATAATTAACACATTCTTTACCCAATTTATTTATTTCCATACAAAATTATTTGATCTAGTGTCTTCATACTTAATTACATTTTTTTTCTTATTCATTATTAATCTCTGTGACCTATCGCCAGTTTTTTAATTAACCCTTGAATTATACCAGGTGACATTTTGACCCCAGACAATTTTCAATTGATTTTTAAAAAATGTTCCCGCTGGTAATAGAACTGGCCATGATGTTCTATTTTAAAGTAGTCAATTTTGGTGTAAGGCACTGTTTTTTTAACTTGAAGTTTATTACAGAATGTAAATTTTTTTTGAGCTCTTTAAACTCGAAAATAATGAAAAGTTTTGGGGCCGGCCCAAAGAGTAACCGTTTTCCAGTTTTTTTTTTTTTTTTTAAACTTTAATCCAAAAAATTCAAGATGATCAAGTTAAGGTTTCTTTATAAAAGAAAGAAATAGTGGAGTAATGCTGCAATTTTAACGAAAAGTTTTCTTTTTGTTATTTTTTATAATTTTGAATTCTTAAATTGTCAAAAAGCTACTGTATAGTGTCTTTTATAGTACCGATTTAGTTAAATGATTTAAAATAAATAGTAATTTATTGAAAAATGAATTTATTTCGATTTCCAATATTATATATTATTTTTGAATTGAATACTTCGATTATTTTCTTTTAATAAGTACTATTATACTTACTAAACTCATAATATCGAATGTTTTTGATACATTTGAATCCATGACATTACAAATAATTGAATATTCCTGTTATAAAACGCACGTGTTAATCATATTGTTTACTATACATCTACATAAGTTCAGGTTAGACACATCGCGCATAGAGCTTGCGTTGGTCCACTGATGGCTCTGATTTTTACGATTGCAGCATTTTTCGGTGTTCAAATAGATGTCTTTCACTAATTTAATAATAAAAATTCAATAATAATAAAACAATGGAAAAATTAGTATAAAATGCTATTATATATTATTTTCAGTACATCTATTAAAGCATTAATACAAGCCACATGTCATAATATTAAAAAACAAAACTGTTATTCAAAAAGTTCTGCCCGATGAAAAAAGATTTTATATAACTGTATACAGTTATATATGAATTATACACAATTGGATAGAGGTGATGCATAATTATATAAAATTTTTGTATAATTATATACAATTATATACAATCATATACAATTCTATATAAAAATGCAAAAAAGAATAATAAAATTATATACGAATGTATATATTCGTATACAATTATATAGAATTGTATATAATTATATTTAATCAATACGAATACAGTATGTGATTATATACAACTGTATATATTTGTATATAATTATATAGAATTTTATATAATTTATACGAATAGAGTATGTAATTATATAGAATTTTATATACTTTATACGAATACAGTATGTAATTATATACAAATGTATATATTCGTATACAATTATATAGAATTGTATATCATTATATATAATCAATACGAATACAGTATGTGATTATATACAAATGTACATACTTGTATATAATTATATAGAATTGTATATCATTATATATAATCTATACGAATACAGTATGTGATTATATACAAATGTATATATTTGTATACAATTATATAGAATTGTATATAATTATATATAATCTATACGAAAACATTATATAATTATATACAAATAAGATATAATTATGTACGATTGTATACAAATGGATCGGGCCATTTTTTCTATCCAATTTATATATAATTTTATACAATTATATAAAATTTTTTGTCATTGGGTGAGATATGAAAAAAAAGTTTTCACGGGTATTTAAAAAATATTTTTATTTTGGAACAAGATTAAAAGCTAAAAATTTTGTCCTTATAAATAAATGTTTTGAACAAGTTACAAGGAAGAAAATAATGAATTTTTGTCTTGTTAGCAATTTTTTGACTGTTTCAATTGCCCTCTATTCAAATTGCAGCTCTCCCCCTATGCATCCAGAATTTATTAAAGTATAAATTTTGGTCTCTTCCATTGGTCATTTTTTCACGCTGATGCCAAAATGTCACCGAATACGTCATTGCACAGACGTGTACCATTTGAGGGTTAAACTATTAATTAATTCCCAAAAATAAACTTGAAAAAATATGTATATCTACTAATATATATCTATACAAAAGGATATATAATTATAGGAGTATGGTAGAGGATTCAATAACCCCCTCAATCTCATTGATACCAATAAAACAAGAACCAAATAGCAATGGGATGGATGAAAGTGGAGCGACCTCGAGCAATCTTCCACTTCCCTCGTTAATAAAAGTATCTCCATTAAAGTCATTGCTCCGGGACGATTTGCGACGTAAGTTATCCAACACTTCTAACAGTCTTATTACCAATGCCAGCGTCAACAATAACAACAACAACAGTAATAACAATAATAATAGTAATAACAATAATAACACAAGTAGTAATAATAGCAGCAGTAGTTTAAACACAGGGGAAAATGTATTAAATATAAGTAACATAAATAATCTATCGCATCTAAGAGAACCACCGAGTTCAACGAGGCCGGATCCTCGCACCAGTGGACTCCAATGCACTTATTGTCGTATTACTTTTCCCGATCAGACCTTATATTTTTTACACAAAGGCTGTCACAGCGACAGCAATCCGTGGAAATGTAATATATGCGGCGAACAATGCTGCAATCTTTATCAATTTAATTCGCATTTACTGAGTAAAAGTCATCAATAAAAATTGTGCCTTCTTAACCATAACTTTATTATTAATAATTATAAGATCAATATCTCAGTACTTGAATTTTTTATCAACCTCGCGGTTACCATAGTGCTGCAGACATAAGGTGATTTTATTGTAAATGCGGTAAAATTATAATGTATAAATGCAGCACTTTTACCCCAACGCTGTCGTAGCTTTGGCCACTTTTTATAAAAATTTGAACTGTTAATTATCAATATTGAGCCAGAATAAATCTCATGATTAAACTCATTTATTACGAAATTTATAATGTCATATGACAGCCCAGCGGATCCAAATCACCGGAAGTTACCGTATTTAACGCAAAATACCTATTTTACTACAAATTTGCCACATTTATGGTAGAAAACGGTAAGTTCCGGAATTTACCGCAATTTGTGGAATGTTTTCCGTAACAGTAAAATAATTTACTTTGCTGTAAAATATCGCACTTTATCATCCAATACCGCAGGATTGACGCAAATTGACAGTAAATTACCGCACCTTTGCCATAAAATACCTTCATTACCGTAACATACCATAATTCGCCGTAAAATGTCGTAATTTACTTCCAATACAGTAAATTACCATAAAATACAAAAATTGCCGTAAATTGCGGTCATTAAAAATTAAATACATTAAACCCCTAGCGTATCCGAATCACGGTAATCACCGTAATTTGTGGTATGCGAGGGAAGTACGGTAAAAATATGGAATTTTACCGAAAATTGCGGCATGTTACCGTAAAATACCGTATTTTGCGGCAAGTTATGGTATTTCGTGAAAAATTATGGCGTTTTTAGCAAATTTCCGTATTCTAAAGTGATATTGCGGTATGTCACCGTAAACGTGATTTACTGCACAATAACAGAATTTTACCATAAATTTCTGCATTTTGTCCCAAGTTACCGCATTTTAACGTAATTTGTCGCAAATTACTGTAAAATGCAGCAAAGTTACACTAGAAGACGGTATTTTGAAGTAAAATACGGTAATTTACTGTAATTCGGATCCGCTAGGGCTAAAACTAGTTCCCTGAAAAAAAAAAAATTATTTGAGCCAAATGTATCATATATCTGCATAAGTTAATTAGAACGTCGATTTTATTGTGAGAATGATATACTAGATTTGGCAATTTAGTTGCATGAAATAAATTAATTATTTGTGGTAAAGAAATGGTCCAATTGCTGCAAATAAATTTTACTTGGACAATGTGCTTCAAATGTATGTTAAGTATCACGAAATTTTCCGTTATTCCTCACAAATTTAATATCTTTACCTTTAATGATATTTTTCCGTTAAACTATAAAATTATTTGAATTAACTATCATATTTAGTTGTACCACATGTATTTATTTTTCATTAAGAAATATTTTTAAAAAACCACATATAAATTGATTTATTTGGGACAAATATATCTTTTTTCAGTGTTGATTATTATCGCCGTAGAACGATCGAATTAATGAAAAAATCATATCGTATTTCAAAAATTTCCCGCTTTATTTTCACAGAACTTTTGCATTTTTTCGGTAATTTTACCTCTAGCTACATTTGCAAAAGTGGGTAATTCGGTTCAATGAATGCTGCATTTTTACTGAATTATTACGGATAATTTTCTGCGTTTGCATTTATGTCAGAATTTTTACCGCATCGAAAAAACCGCGAGGTTAAGCAGTGTAATTTTTGATATCGAAAATACTTGAATTTTTTTTTTCACACCGCAAAAAAATATCAACTGAGTTTCAATTACGAAATTCTCCCGGTGATAAAACAGTCTATTATATAAATTAATTAAATTAAATAATTACACGCATTCTGGTACTGTTATATTTATCTTAAAATTATTTATTATCAATGATGACTTTTAAGAATTAACTAAAAAAATTTATTATGAATAAATTGAGAGGTAAATATATAATATATATATTGATTATTAGAAATTAAAATAATGCCAATTAAATCATTCACATTTTGTCCAGTTGTTGTGATGTCACTAAGCTAATTATTATCCGTCCATAGAGCTTTTTATAGTTTTATTTAATGATATATTTAATATATTTGTTATTATTTCATCTAGAAAAATAGTGATAATTACTTATCAATTTTTTTTTTATTTTTATTTTATGTAATAATGAGTTACTAAGAGAAAAAAGTTACGATACTAGGTACTAATTAATATTTTTATTATTATACAGTTGATTTAAAAAAAAAAAATTATTTTTCATCATCTATGCAGGAAATAGTAAAATTAAGTGGCCAAGAATGAAACAGTCTAAATGTAGGCCAGTTAAAATTGTCTGCCTGAGCCTAAGGTAAGTGCTGCCATCACCCGAGCCTGCGTTAATGTTCTATTTTGTGTCATTCATTATATTTTTCATTAGATTCACAGTAAACTTTAAATTTCAATGATTGAAACTAATCCTGTTAATTTAATGGACTCGCGAGTTCACTGCAGTAATTTTCCTATGAAATTTTTTCTCACTCCCACTTCCGAATTGAATTATCAGTTAAATTCAAAATTAAATGACTGTCTAGTTTTTTTTTATTGCAAAATTGAATTCTCTTCCAAAGAATGATAAATTAAATTTTTAGGCTAACATTTTTTTTGCTTTCGTACATTGTTTCTATTAATGTCAGAGTATAGTCAAAAATTTTTTAATCGAAGTAGTGCACATGCGCAAGTTGTGAAAGAGTTAAACATACGTCACAGGTTGTCACGGCATTGCTCTGAAATTATCTGATTTCGGCACGAAAAAAATTACAGTGATAAAATTCACAGTTTTTAGTGCAAAAAAAGGGCCCTCGTATAAAAAAACTTCAAATAGTATAGTGTGTACTGTAATAATTGAGACTACTTGTAATAAAGTAATTACAATTATAGATACAAAATTTTACAGTTTCTACCACAAAATTTGAAGGTTAAAACCTGTAGATTATTATCCTAGCAGATCCAATTAACGGTAAATTTGTGGTAAAAATGAAGTAATTTACATTTGAATATAGTAAATTACTGCAATCTACAGTAATTTACTGCAATTTGTGGCATTTATAGCGCACCACAGTAGAATACTTCACTTTAAGGTAGAATGCCATCCTTTGGCAGTAAATCTTCACTTTTATTGTGAAATACCGCGATGTTACCGAAATATACCGCACTTTTACCGTAAAATTTACGGAAAATTACCGCACCTTAAACTGGAACATCGCATTATCATAGCATACCATAATTTTCCGCGAAATACCTTAACTTCCGCAAAATACCGTAAATCACCGAAATATCGCACTTATACCGTAAAACACTGCAGGATCACCGCAAATTTGTGGTGAATTACCGCGTCGTTATCGTAAAATACCATAATTTACCGCTCAATACCTTAACTTCTGCAAAATACCGTAATTTGTCGTAAAATACCGAAATTTGCGTTACAATACTGTAATTTTTGAATTTTGTAATTAGAGAGACTTTGCTGATATTTGAAACCGTCATTTTTCTACTATTCTGCTTTTCGTGGGGTGGCTAAACAAGCATTGAAAGTTCAAGTTTTAATGCAGATGTTATGAAATATATAATATTTGAGGTTATAACATCTGGAAACGGCATAGCAAAAGCTGTCATGTTCTTTTGAATAACCTCATTTAGAGCTTTCGAAATCTTAACACCAGGTGTCGCTGACGTTGCTTCAAATTTTGGAAATATTTAGTATCAATAATGAAATTCTCGCGTGTTGGCAGCACTAGTCTTCGGCTAATGCGTCTATTTTTACCCAGCATAGTACTAATATTTACAAGATGTATAACATCTGATTTTACGTATATAAATTTTTTTTTTTCATAAAAATTAAGTTGCAACTTCTGTATAATTAATAAAAATTTTTTTATGATTAATTAAATTCATTAACAATTAATAGAAATATTAATTTAATTAATTATTAATTGTTAATATTAATATTTGTAGTAAAAAAAAACAGGGATATAAATAATCATTAATAAATTTCGAAAAGGAATTTTTCATTTTTTTTTTTTTTTTTTTAAACTAAAAATTCACAATTGCCTGTTAGATAAACAAAGAAAAATGATTGTTGTTAATAGTAATTTTATAAATAATAAATTATAAGAATATAATTAATAATTAATAATAATAAATATTTTATTAATTATTAATTAAATATTTTATATATAAATATATTTGTACAAACAAAGAAAAATTAATACAAAGAAATTAATAAGAGTATTGTTTTATTAATAATTAATGAATTAAATAAATTATGAGCAAGAGAAAAAATAAGAGTTATAAAAAAATTTTTTTGTTAAATGTTTTTATTTTTAATTAATTTATTATTATTAAATAATTAATTTTGTTTTATTAAATTAACTGTATATCATATATTATATATTATATGAATATATTAATTTATTTAATGTTAGAAAGAAGACATTCCGGAAAATATATAAGAGAAAAATTAAATGAGATTTTTTTGTTTATAAATAATACTTTAGTTTATTGTAATTATTGTTAATGTTAAGTATTTAATATAAATTGTTACTATTATTATTATTTTTATTATTTTTGTAAAGAGAAGTTTTAAAAAATATCCGTTAGTTATACTGCTGATATAAAATACAAAAAATAAATATATCAAATATGTAATAGGTCATTAATTGGTAGATAGAAAGCTTCAAAAAAATTAAATTCCTACTTGTGATTTTAATTGCACACTTATACGTAACAATACTAGATGAACGCATCGATGAAGAGGTTAGATAAAAAATTTTAGTTCTCTACAACTTTGTTTCGACTTAACCTTTAACAGATCTCAAGACCCGGGATATTTTGAATTTTAAATATCTCGATAGCTATTGAGTTTTTGAAAAAAGTATGAAACGCCTTCTTTATAGAGAATGTAAAGTGCTACATGAAAGGTTTCCTGCACTATGTTTGATAAGTCGATATTTACAGAAATATTTGAAAATACACTAACGCATAAAATTAAAGGAGCAGAAAAATTTGATAAATATTGTAGTGGTTTTTGCAAGGCTGTAACTTTGTGAAAGTAATCGTATCGAGATTTTAAAAATAGAATTTATAGCTTGAAATCTCTAGTTTTGGTGTATTTTCGTCAAAAATTTTTTAGAGCGACGGCTATTGCGCAAACATGAGAAATCACGCGAGCCCACGGACCGCGGAATTTTTTCAGCTAAACCAACGTAAAGGTCATTTAGCAAATTTATTCAGCTTTAATTCAGTTTTTTCCTTAACCTTAAAGGACAATTTATCGCTAAGGTATCAGCCTATAAACGTAAAAAAATCTTTTTTGCTTTGATCATCGATATCTCAGCTACCAATAATCGCACAGTAAATTTTAGGGCGGTTTTAAAAACTTAAATAACTTCTCTACAAGATCCTTTCATCATTTTTCGTAAAAAAAATTTTTTTCATTTATAACATCCATTAGAAGTAAGTACAAAAAAATGACGTTTCTTGGTTTTTTTTCTAAATTATTCACTACTTTGTAAATATCGATGAAAAGACTCATGATGCCAGGTAATTTTTTAGCTTGATGTAGTCTCGAAAACCCTGTAAATTTTTAAATTCATCAAATTTGCGTTCGGTTGATAACTCTGGCTGGCGCCCATGTTCCTAACCTTGGACTAGAGTATTATTTTCGATGGCATTAGTTATCTAATATACTATCAGATTTGAAAATAAATTACAGCCTATATATTATGAATAATATAATTATTTTTTTCGAATAAAGTTGTAGAGAATAACGGACTATTTGATGTATTTACAAGCTATTGTTTGTGAGTTTTCGGTTATTTGACCGACATTAGATCTAGAGTAATTTTATTAAATTATTATCTGTACATTTTTATTATTTCTATCAACTTTAAACGAACCCTTCTTTAACTAAATAATTAAATAACTAAACAATTGCCTTACAACCTCTAATTATATATATAAACACCGTATTCATCATATTTTTGTTTATTTTTCGATGTTGTTGCGATAAAGGAAAAAAAAATTGAACGGGATTGTCTATTAATTAATAAATACTAAAGTGCCTGATTAGCAACTTAGATGAAATATTAATAATTGTCACTAATTAAATATTAAATCCTGGACATCTTACAGTCACTACATAAATTACTTATTTTATCCAAATTAGTAATATTGCAAATGTATATAATTATTACGAATTTATTAATCACCTCACGTGTTGATGCACAATTATTTGTCTAGAGATGAATTTATCCTACAATAATTGAATGAAAAATATATATTTCAAAAGCTTATTTGACAATCGTACTAAAAATAATTTTAAAAATATAATTAGTTACTAATTATCACACAAAAGATATGATGAATACACAAATGTAATGTACGGGGTCCGCTAGTCTAAAATTAAAAACATGATTTATGTTTATAACATATTTTTGTAAAAATTATAATTTGACGACATATAAATTTTTTCTTAACCTTTAAAAATTTTTAATGGAAGTATTAAAAATTGTGTTCATTGGAACTAATTTGTAATTATCTGGTACTTTTTTGTACAAAAATTAATGATTTCATCGAATTTGATCTTTAAATATATGAATTCTATCTCATGATTGAAAATTTTTATTCAAAACAAAATGGCATCAACGAAACAAAATGGCCGCTTATGATCATAACCTTCTACTTCGCCTTAAAAATAAAAATAAAATTATGTGACCAAACAATTGAACCATGAAGGCCATTCTCTAATATTTGCGCCTAACCAAAAGTTTTTATAAATTCCTAGAAAAATTGTACCATAAAATTTGTTTGAAAAATTTAAAAAGCGCGCCACGAAATTAAAATTCAGCTTGCGGATCCCCATAAAATTAGATAATAAAAAGAAGCCTTAGATATCCTGCCCACTTTATCGATACCACCCAAATTAAAAAAAAAATATTTAAACAAATGTTCTATTTATAAATATATATATATATATATGATTATTGTAAACATAAAATATTAAATATTTAATTATAAATAATTATATTAAAAATAATCTATATATTGTTGATGTTATTATGGTGTAATGGGTACAAATACATGAAAAAAAAAATTAATAATAAATAATTAAATAAAAACGACTTAATTTATTTAAACAAATGCATTATTATTTATTATTTATAGAAAAATATTTTTCATTTGTATTATTATCATTATTAATATCGCGTTTCTAATGTCAGTAACTTTTTTTTTCTTTCGATAATTTGTAAGAAAAGGGGCGAAATGGCCACTCTCAAAATTTCAATTAATTTCATTTGTTTCAATGAAAAATTTTAATTATAATTTTTCAAGCAATAAAATTATTTAATTTCAATAAATTTTTTATATTGGCCACATTGAATCCATGGCTCTAAAGATTCTGAGTATAATTTGCCACAAAAAATACAAGCCGTATCATCCACCGATTGCTTTGATTTGCTTTTTCCCTTTCTTTTAATTGTTGTCTTCTCCGTCGTTTTAATATCAAATCCAACATTTTTCAGAGGGCCCAGTTTACCCCTAATTTTCGATTTTTCAATTTTAATGGACACAGCATAATGAAGTGAAAATGAGTATCAAGGGTCTAAAAAGAAGTACACTTTGTCCCCCCCCCCCTCCCCTAATAAACTCAGCTATTAAGGGAATTTGCGGGGGCGTCATTCGTTAATATGCTTGCGTTCTTTGAATATACGTATTACAGAGTTTAAATTCGGCATGAACGTTTACTATGTCATGTAGATAACTCGCATCAAACGGATTTAATAAAATCGACTCTTACAGGAGTTTGCGGGAGAATCAAACGGTAATTTACTCCCGTTTTTCAAATATATGTGTTACAGAATTTAAATTAGGTATGAAGATTAATTGTGTTGTGTCCTTATATACTCAAATGGGCTTTGAATGTACGATATCAATTCTTTATACACTCTTTAACTGAATTGCTTTGATAAATCGATGTTAAGGGTGTAGTCTAGTTGGTCATTTTTGACAAATCCTTTTTGTTTTTTTTTTTACATTTGTTGAATGCATATGTATCCAAGCATATTGTGTCAAATTTTTATGAAGATTCGAGCATTGTAAGTGCATTTTTTTGAATCTAAAGGTCGACAATCACGATTTTACGCGTACCGAATATGTGAACTGCCACAGCTTGGACACATCAAGAGAGGGCAGAACGGAAAGAAAGAAGGCAAAATTAAAAGCAAACGAAAGTTGTGAACAAGAAGAAGGCACTTCGTACGGTGCAAGCATCGCAAATTAAATTTTGGTAAGATTTTTTTTTTTTATTTAAAATGACTTGAAATGCGTTTATCTGAAAACTACGTTTTCGCCGACGCCAATCACGATTTCTCCGGAACACGTAGGCTAATTCTTCTGGAATTATAACCACATATTCTACACGTAAGTAGTTACAGGATAGACTAAAATCATGTTAAAATTTTGATTTTAACTAATTTTTTTTTTTTTACAAATAACAGCGAAAAAAAAAACACTTTTTTTTCAATTTTTTTTATTTTTGTTAATTAAAATTAGTAAAAATAGTCCAAAATTAATATCCCTAATCTTTTTCGTAGCCACTGTTATACCAAATCTAAAACACTTCGATTTTTTAGTTTTAGATAAGCCGTCGCTTGAAAATCTTGATTGAGCGACCTGCCTTTAAATTATGGCGCTTCGTTAAAGGACACTTTTTGTATGAACATACTTATAAATATGAATAAAAAATTTTTTATTTTATAATTCAAGACTTCATTTATCATTCCTAACAGTGTTTGTATACTTATCTGTCATAGCAAGCTCACAAGAAATTCACAAAAATGTACTATTTGTTTAGCCCACGAACTAGATTACACCCTTAAAAAAAAAAAAAAATTACATTTCAATCAAAATATTAAGAACATTCCTTTTTCAATTGATTCAATAAAAAATCGGATTATTTCAAATTTCATTAATCCAAAGAAAACAGTAATCTGAATCAAGTGGATAATGTCTTCAATTATTCCTTAAATAATTAATTCAAAAAGAATTTTTTTTACTGATGTATTTATTTATTTTTTATTATTAGTATTATTATTATTATTATTATTATTATTATTATTATTATTATTATTTTTTGTTTGTATTAAGTATTGGGACAATTATATTATATTATATATATTTCATCTATTGTACTTTACAAATAATCACTTTTTAGTAATAAATGAAATAATCGCAATTGCCATCCGGAGGATTCGAACCCAGCACCTTACGCGCAAGAGGCAGACGTTTTACCGCTACGCTACGGAACCAGTAGGAAAGTTTTAGCTCAGTTTTGCTTCTAGTACTTTGTTTTCATATTGAATGGATATATACAATCAATTCGTTATACATATTGATCTGAACGAGATAAATGTGTGACTCTTTCTATAAATAAATTGTTTTATCGAATCGATAATGTAAAGACTTTCATTCATAGTTCCATATTTTGTAACGAATATATTTATATTTTTATCGAATATTTTTCAGTTTTAATGTGAATTTGTGAAATTATTTCTACAACCTCATCGGATTCTCTCCCGAATAAACTCGTCGGTTGAAACGACACGTTCAGTATTATAGGAAACTACTTTTGTTTCATTGAAACATGTAAGGTTGTCAAACCAAACGTTTCAAGAATTTCAGTCAAATTTCTCAAAATCGAAAAGTTTGCTCCAACAAGTTTTTACTTTTAAATCAAGTAGATCCAAACTTTAACTAAAATATATTTTACTATTCAATCAAATGTTAGTTTAATTACAGTCAAACTTAAAAACTTTAACATAAACGCTTAAGCAATTTCTCATAATCGAGTAGAGATTTTAATTCAATAAAAATGATTTTCTTGAGACAAACTAGTTTTCGTTGGTTCAAACGAATTCGGTTTGACTGAAGACGAAATTTGTCAAATTCCTAGGGAGTTTGATGTCAGCACCTTATTTTTTACAGCGTATATGTAATGATATATAATCATATGAAATTTATATATAAAAATATATAAAGCATAAATATACTTGACCGTTTCATTTGAGCATCATATATGATTGTTTTATATATGATTTTTTTATCATATCAACCGCGGAAGTTGAATTTTCGAGTAACATGCAGAGGGCACAAATGATACGATTTCTGGCAATCTATAGTTTAATTAACTTTTCTCGAACTAGTATCGAAAAGTAACTTCTCTCTCTCTATCTGTCTCTACATTCCTACACGACTAGTAAAATACGCTATAGATGAGTCGAATTATCTTTTAATTTGACAAACGTCCGCTAGGTAGAACTTTTAAATTGAATAAACAGTAATTAAACATTTTTGACCGTTTCTCTCGCAAATTTAACTTTCGCCGTCAATATGACAAAAAATTTTTTTCGATACTTTATGCTCAAAGGTAGGAACCCTGACAGACTTGAAGTGCAGGCACGCGTTTGAGGCTATGGATACATTCTCACCAAGACCTCGTACTATATCCGGTCTTGCTAAGAATGCGCCCATAGCCTCAAACTCGTGACGTCACTTCAAGCCATCACAATCCCTACCGTTCCGCATACGTATCGAAAATAACTATTTTCCTGAGTAAAAAAAATTTTGTAACGACCGTCTTACCCACTGTTACTTTATTAAAAAAAAAAAAATATATGTATATATATATATATATATATATATATATATATATATATATTTTGTAGATACGTCTTTCTGATATTAGTACCAAGATATTTATTATAATAAACGTAATTGTAATTTATAATTAACAATCATATTGAGACTTATGAGCAATAATATTTTGAATGTTGCGTTGAATTTGTTTAAACTGTTTGGATTTATTTATTGATGATTCCGCTGGCGCTAATGATAATGATGATGATGATTCTCCGGTAGTCTCTTCTATGTAAAGGTTTCCCCCTATTTCCGGCCATCCGGTTGGAATTACCACTCGAGTGTCTCGTTTCTGATCTGTTGATTACATTTAATATGTTAACACCTCAATTATCCATAATGTCAGTTGTTATAATATTTATATTAGTAATAAAGATCATTTCGATAATTATCCAGGAAGTTGTTAGTCTGGAATCAGTTGGTAATTTCAGAGAAGGAAAAGAGTTATTAAAAGTTTCGGTTCTTATTTTAATCACTGCAGTACATAAACTATTTTTATTTTTACTCTGTCAGGAAACAGAGATCACCTCGGCCGTGTAAAAAAAATATTTTTTTGTTTTAAGTGTCTGAAATTCGACTTAAGGAGGTTCATCGGATAATCACTTTTCTTACAATATCTTTCAATTTTTAAATACAAATACTTTGAAGTGTCCTGTATACGTAGAAATTTTTTAAAATAGTCCTTGCGGTACTAAATTTCGAAATATTAACAATTAAAAATCGTACATTTAACATGAATTCCCTATGTTGACCGTAGTTAGAGTGAGCATTTTATTATATAACAATCATACTTTCCTTACAACATTTTTTTAAAAGATGAAAATTATTAATTCAATTTGTAACAAGTAATTTTTTTCAATAAAAACATAAACGAGCGGTATTCATTTTTTTATAATTAATTTTTAAAGTTTGTTACTTTTAATGATTTTCAAGCTTTCTCCCATAACCTGACAAGTGAGAGATAGTGACTTGGCAACGGTGCAGTGCGCGGGAAGTTTCAAACACAGTAGAAGCCCAACAGATTTGAATAATTATAAAAACTTTACGGCATTTTTTAGCATCAGACATACCTGCTAAAGCATTATTTATTTTCTCATCAACTCGATTTTTAATAAATCTGCCATTCTTAAGTCGCGAAGTCATTATTATTTATTATTTATTATTTGTTGTCTCCAACTATGTATAACCTCGAAATTATTAAAAACACTTTCTACAACACATGCTCAAGGGGAAAAATATTCTAAGCTAGAATGCAACGTAGCCAAGTCTGAGAAAAGACGCAATGGGATCATTTTTATACTTCTGCGCATATAAGAGGATGCGCAAGTGTACTGTATCTCAAACACTTCTCATTGTAGTTAGAATGTTTTACACGGGAGAAATCTTTCTAAAAGTTGCGAACCACTGCTACCGATGAACCTCCTTAATTCGAATAATTAACGATTTTAGTTACTCGGTTAAAACAATCACACTTGAAATTTTTCTAATAAACATTTCACATTTGCTGCGAAATAGATTCGGCTTTCTTACAATGTTGCGAAAAAATCGAAAATTTTCGGAAACTGCGAAAAGTCATTAGATTCCGCATGCTACTTTTCGTAGGGAAAACTCCTTCATGGATCATGTAAGAAACTATTTAAGAAAATGGATTTTTTAGGATCTTACAAGAAATCTTGTATTATTTATACGGAAATCTCATAAAATTCTCACAAGTGTCCTATAATATCCCCACTAGGGTAGAGACAATAAAAAGTTTTCTCTTTCTCTGTTAATATCTAAATCTCTCCTATGCACATTGTAAAATATACTACCCGATAGCATGTAAATGAAGTGCAATTTCTACTAACAACATAGTAAAAATTCAGTTACCGGCTGATGTCCTTACAGTACCAAACTTTGTGGGTAATTTTTACTCAAAAATTCTCTGCTTGTATTAATTAAGTTTGACCCTGAATAACTTTTGAAAAATTATATTTATTCAAAAATAATAAAAGACCTTTTTTAAAGAGCATTCAATTTCCAATATAAATATGATTCATTTTTCCCGGTACATTGATTTGCTACAGAGTGATAAAATTCCGAAATTAAAAATAAAAATTTTCTATATCATTTAAATAGATAAAAGGCTTGCAATAAAAAACTTTTCAATATTGAGACGTATCAAGAACTTGAACTTTCCCGGGTCGAAAAATTTGATCTGATTTTAGTCTAATTAAACTATTTGATCTGTTTTTGAACTTTTACAACACTTTTAAGCTGTTTTCGACCTGTCGTTTTAAAAAACAATTGTGTTACGGGCAAACAAAACTAGATTAATTCTTGAACTTTGAAAAATTTTAGTTCTGAAAATTTGCAAGGACAAAACTGGATTAAATCATGGACTTATAAAATTTTTATTTATGGGCAATATTTATAAAAAAAATATTAAGTTACAGAATTAATTATGTTTTGTTCACTATTTATTTAGTATCTTTTGTTTAAAAATGTTGGCAGTTAATGAAAGTTTGACAGCTTAATTTTTAGTTGTCTTGACTGCATATTGATAGCATTGAATAAAAGTGATAAAATAACTCTTAAAATGTCAAGAAATTTTTCTTATGTACAGGATGAAATTGAAAATATTTTGGCATTAGAAAACATCAAAATTCTTGTGACATCTTATTATGAAAGCGCATTAGCATTTTTCAAATACTAAGAAAATTAAAATGAATTTATAAATCTAAATTATTATTATTATTATTATTATTATTATTATTATTATTATTTATATTTATAAAAAATCCTGTTTTTGATCTAAAAGCGATTAAAAACAGACTAAAAATTATAGTAAATAAAGCCTGTTTTTGTCCTTAAAACAATTGAATACAGGCCAATAATTATAATAATTGAGTCCGTTTTTAGTCTAAATCCGATTTAAAACAGACTAAATATCATACGAAAATAAGTCTGATTTTGGCCTGGATAATGAATAGTATGGGCAAAAACAGATTAAATTCCTATATAAAATAAATATGATTAATAAACTTGAATTAAAGAAAAAATATTTGAATTTATCATCTATTTAAAAACAGATCTAATTTTTTGACCCGGGATTTGATAGCATTTTTTAACTTCCGGCTAAGAAAATTGCAAATTTTCAAAAATTCGGGAAGTTATTGGTTTCACCCCGATTTGTGAAAATTGAAATTCCAATAGATGTCGACGTTTTGAGGTTCTAGGAAGCTATTCTGACTAAATTCAAGATGATGTCCGAGTGTATGTATGTATGTATGTACGTACGTACGTACGTACGTATGTAAATATCTATAACTTCTGAACGGATGAACCGATTTTGATCGTCAAGGTGTCATTCGACATGGTTTATCAATATCTCGAAGCTGAAAAAAAATTGAGCTTGATCGGTAGTGCTCGTTCGGAGATATTCCAAAAATAAACTTTTTTTAAAAATGTTTTTTTCGGATAACTTTTTACGGGCTCGATGGATTGATTCCAAAATCAACTGGGCTCTGAAGCTTCATAAACCGCATCGAATGCCACCTCAACCATCAAAATCGGTTAATTCTTTCAAGAGATACCGTTGTCAAAAGAATTAAAAAAAAAATTTTTTTTTAGTATTTTTGAAATTTCTCAAAAACGTTTCGATGAATAAATTTCAAAGTCTGATCAGTTGTAGAACTCAATAAAACGCGTCGATTGCCACCTTAACCATCTCAATCGCTTTATTAGTTCGAGAGATATCGTTTGAGAAAAAATGGTAAAAAACGTTTTCTTTCGAAAACAATGGCATACCAAAGTATTTTCGAGCTCGAAGAGCTCGAAAATGTATCCACAACAATTTTTCGAGCTCAAGGAGCTCGAAAACGGCGGGAAGTTTTGAGGCTGGCCCGCAGGGTCAACTGACAGACCGATGTTTTCATCAGTTTCAAAAATATTTTCCATTTCAATTTAAAAAAAAATTTTTTTCAAAAATAAATTTTTTTTTTAATTTGTCAAATATTTATAAACATATATACATAAACTTATAAATATAGAGGGAAGTGAAAAATTTTAAAGAAGTTGGTTGGTATTACTACGATTCAAACGCAATTTGCAATTAATTCAAATCACGAATCAATCGTAACCGTTTATTCTTTTTATTCTTCTTCTTTCCCAACGTCAAAAGTTTCATTCAATACTACCTAGTGTTTATTCGGCCATGTATATATTTATATTTATTACTATTTATTCTCAACATAGCATTCTTCTACAATAGTAAATAAATATATTTATATCAAAACAATTAAATAAATAAATATATAAATAATAATTACCCAGTAATTTTTCAAGATAATGACAGCGTATTTCTGGATCGCCAGGATTCATTGGTGCGCCCGAATTTAATTCAGCTAATTCTGCTTTTACCATTAAATTCAAACGGGCTGATATTTCTTCTAATCCCGCTTAAAAAAAAAATAATAGCTATACATTAAACATTTAATATTTTAAATTAATAATAAAAACGTGTAATGAATACAAATAGATTAGATATTGAATTAAATTATTCATAGGATGTATTGAAAAAAAAAAAAAAAAAAAAATCGTTACGCAATTATTTATTTAAATTAGATAGAAATTTTAATTAATAATTTAAACTATTTTTTTATTTGATATGGAGGGCAGTGTGAGGTAAAGTATTATAATAGTGTTAATAATAAGCTAAAAGTATCACGTCGCATTTATACACGCAATTTACGATGAAATTTCGTTCGTGCTTACATTTACGAATTTTACGATTTATCGTTTTTGTGTGATCAACGTGATTCGATTGATGGGTATGTTTTTTTTATTGTACTGTTTGAATAATTAATGTGCTGACGAAAAATAATTTTTTTTTGGTAAAAAAAACACAACTTTATTTTTTAGATTAATGAGTAGGATACTCGTGTAGTTGAGGGAATTCTGAGTTAAATGAGTACCAACAACAATAGGTTTTGATTAAAAAGTAATTAATTAATTTTATAGTTAATTAATTATTCATAAAATAGATATTTTATATTAGGATGTGAATATCGTGATGTGGGTACTCATTTTACTTGTAATTACAATCTCTATCAAGACAAATTAGGCATAGTGTATGAATAATTAATTTGTTAATTAATTAGTTGATTAATTAATTAAACTTTCTTTTAAATTTGATTTCGAGATTCATAAGTATGATACTCGATTGTTTGAGGAAATCCTGAGTTAAAAGAGTACCAACAAAATAGTTTTTGATTAATAAGTAATTAATTAATTAACTGTGCATTAATCTGATAATTTCATTAGGATTCAAAGGTAGTGATGTGGGTACTTAAATTTTAGAAAATTTAGTCATGAATTCAATTGTACTATTAATTTCTGATTAAATTTTTCTTGTCGTTTAATTTCTTTTTTCTTTTTTTTTTTATTAAAACTCAACTTAAAAATTATGAAATTTTAATTTTATCAATAAATTTAATCCTTGTAATTTACTCTCTCAACCCGAGCGTTAGATTGTAAAACCAAAGCTAATTCGAATTTCAATTATTAGTACACAGTTAAATTGTCCATAAATTTTCAAAGTTAATTAATAAATAGCAATTATTATAAATACCTGGTTCAAAATTACGTTTCATACGCCTCCATTGTCTAACAAAAATTAACGCCGAGCATCCAGCGACGATAAAAAAAATAATACAAGCACAAACAGCTAATACTAGAGCACTTGTTTGCCAATCCCATGGCACATTAATACTTTCATTATTATCATTATTTAATTTATTAGTATTATTTAAATCAGATATCTAAAACAAAACGTAAGTATTTTCATTAGTTTTAAATTTAATTTAGTAAATCTACAAGTATCTTAAAGCGTCTAAGCGAAATAATTATATCTATGTATATATATATATATATATATATATATATATATATATATATATATATATATATATATATATATATATTATAAAATTAATTACCAATAATTTTTTTTTAATTAATATATTATTATCATTATTTAAATTTTCTTCATTCTCAATTTGACTATCTTCCATTAGTCTTAAAGCTTCTGGATTATTTTCTGTTTCCGAAAATGGCCAGAGCATTTTAGATGCATTCATTTCTTGACTATCATTATTATTATTATTATTATTATTATTATTATTATTATTATTATTATTATTATTATTATTATTATTATTATTATTATTATTATTATTATTATTATTATTATTATTATTATTATTATTATTAAGAAATGACCAGTCTAATTCAAGAGCGGAAAGTGGACCACAAATGGCATCCTTATAAATGGCACAAGGACTTATTGTAAATTCAGGTGCACATTTAGTACACTCAATACATGATGATTTTTTAATTGACCAAAACTCATGTCCTGATTTACAGAGTGATGAAATTTTTTCTATCGACTCCGATTTATTTAATAGACTGCTTAACAGGCATACTATCAGCAGCCTGGAGTTTATTTCTTTTGGCATCACCTAAAATTATATAACCTTATTTAATAACATTATCATCATTATTTAAAATAGTATATTATGTGACAAGGAGTTAAACGAGGCAATTTCAGACTGAGCTGAAGGCTTGAGCATCCAACTTCCTTAGTAGAAGTGTCTTAAGCAAATTATTTGACAAAAATCCTTTAGCTGGTTTCTTACGGAAGGTTTGATTAAGACGAAGAATATCCCTGATTAAACAACTGAATTCGATCGAATTAAACAGAATTAAATTTTTAATTCTATTTAATTCAGATAAATTCTGTTAATTCGGTACCTAACTTAAAAATGAATTCTGTCTAATTCGGCAGGAAAACCAGAATTTGTCCAAATTAAAACGAATTTAAATAATTCTATTCGGTTTAATTCTGATTAATTCGAAAATAATTCTCCAATTTCTGGTTCTGAATCCGAATTAAACTAAATTAAAACGAATTTGAAATTTTCAAATCGGTTTTATTCTGTTTAATTCAAATTCAAATTTTCAATTCAGTTTAATTCTGTTTTGCAGAATTCGACAGAATATAACAGAATTAAAATTTTGAATTCGGTTGAATTCAGTTGTTTAATCAGGGATGTCCCACAAGAATACTTCTGGAGTTTCCATTAAGGGGAGCCACTAGTGTGAAATTTTGAAAAAATTAATTTTTTGTATATTTTTGCATATTTCGATAGTCTATACTTTCAAAAATAACATGCTTATATTTCTAGTGCATATCTCGAATAATTTTTTTGAGTTACAGCTATCTGAAGAGCAGCCGCATATCGGTTCTTAACATTAAATTTTCCAAAATTGCTGCAGGTATAACTCGAAGACAAATCATCCGATCGATTTGATTCGAATTGCAGCTTCTTTTATATATGTTTTTACGTACCATGAACCTCCAGTTTTTTGATCGGTTCAAAAATGTAATTTCGGCAGGCTAAAAATCATTAAATTTTCGCGGAAAAACTAAAATGTTTTTTAATTTAAAAATTTCTATTTTGATAAATTTCAAGTTTTTTATTAGCCCAAGGGTTATAGTACGGGAAATACTTTCTAGTTTAATAAAATTTTTAGTTTTTTTAGTTTTATGCACTGTAAAGGTCGCTATCACCGCAGCAGTAGGGATACTTTTTTTCTTGGAGCGTGGAGCGATTGTGAACAACTCGAAATTTTGAATTTTTTTGTCCAAAAATTGTATCTTGTATTCATTGTATAGGGGAGAGGTGCTGCAGTTGTAACAAAAAATTTTATTTTTTCGATTCCATTTGTTTTTTTTAAGATAGTAAACTTAAAAACTGTCAGAAAGTCAGCTGATAGTATCTTTTATGTGACTGACTTAGTTAATTAGTAAAAATTTAATGTTAACTCATGAAAAAATCAATTTATTTAACTAAAGTCAGAGGCCAAGATGGCGGCGCGCGTGGGCTGCAGTTGTAACACAGTGCAGGGGCAGTTGTAACACGGAATGAAATAGATATTTTTTACCAAATTGCTTTTATTATTCAGTCTTAATACATACTATTATACGTAATTAACTCTTAAAGTTAAGTATTTAAACTTAAAGTAGCACATATATTTGTATCTTTAATATAAATCATTAAACATTTATAAATATTAAAACTACACTATTCCAGAGTAGATTTGTGGCGCATCCAGTTTGCGCAGATCCCATACACGACTCTGAGTGTTACAATTGCTACTCGTTCAAGTGTTACAATTGACCCTCTCGCAGAATTGTTAATAAAAATCTAATTACAGTAACAAAAATCAGTAAATTGATATAAAATTCGATTATACAATACTCTTGATACGTTCCTTAAAGTACGAATACAAATCTCACATCATAACATTAGAAAACAAATTTGTTATTAAAAAAATTGTGAAGCGTACAAAAAAAAAGTTTTCACGCATATTTTTAAGGATTCTCAATATTTTAATATCGGAACAAGATTAATAACTGAAACTTTGGCCTAATCAATAATTTACTATTTTGATCAAGTTAAAGAGAGAATAATAATAATTTTTAGTTTTTTTAATAGGTTTTAATTGAGTGTTATAACTGCCCCTTGTTACAACTGCAGCACCTCCCCTAATAAGCTGTTTCAAAAAAGTCGACGATTTTTTTTTTACAAAGTACTCAGAATACATTGTGCAGAATACCGAAAAAATAACCCTGTTAAAACAACAGCTCTTAATTTTAATATTAATATACTTAAAGAGAAGTGGCATTCGACATGTCTGACTTTCCAGGAAACTTCCATTCCACAGTAGATTAATGTCTGAGTAACTGGAATTCAACCGTACTGGCTAAGATACTAACCCTAAAATCGTACGGTCAAATTTGCTGCGGAATTTCTAAAGATACCTGCAGATAGCGATCCCTTCTTCGTCAGCCGTCTATTCAGCGTTAGTATAGTAATAAGGTAAATTTAGTGGCGCCCACTTAATGTTTGAATTAATTATATAGAGCGATAATATTAATAATTTTTAACGTTTTGAATTTAAATGGGAACTACTGGGTTTGCTATCGAAACTGAAGTTGAGCGACGAGTAATTCTAAAAAAAAGAACCTGATATCTTGAGGAATTCCGCAGCAACTCTAACATTGTCATAGTAAGTATCTTGGTTAAGAACTGCTGCAGGCTGTTTCTACAAATTCCTTTAATTTCTTGTCTTCAGAGAGAATCTCAAGGAAGATTTGATGAAATCTGCAGAAAGTATACTTATGAAATAAATCTTGTTCAAATCTTCCGTAAAAGACTTGTTGAAGGACTTTCACCAAATAATTTGCTTATAACGATGCTGCGAAGGTGATAGAGACTAAGTAATGTTAAATTGCAATACCTAATTTTTAAATTTTACTGAGAAATAAAAAAAAACTTTTATACGAAAAAGTAATTCTCAATTTGAGAAATTACTTTTTTGTAAGGTAAGACCCAGTACCAGAACAGGGAACTAGTACCCCATCACTTCATGTATTTGTATCCCTGGCGGATCCGAATTACGGTAAATAATAGTAACTACCGTATTGTACAGCAAAAAACGGTATTCTTATCGGAAATTTGCAGTAAGAGAACGGTAATTTACCGTAATATTGGGGAAGCCTGCGGTATTTTTACCGTAAAGTGAAGTATTGCACTGAAAAAACTCTAAAAAAAATAAATCATACATTGGTTACGATAAATTGCCACATTTTACCGCAATCCGCAATGAAACACTCTACGTTCCCGTAAATTGCGGCAAATTGCAATAAATTACCGTAATTGACCCATATTCGGATCCACCAGGGATATATCTCGATACTCCCAAGTGGATCCGAACTACGGTAAATTACCGCACTTCACGGAAATTTACCGCAATTGACTGTAAATGGCGGTAATTTACCACATTTTAGGTAAATTGCCGAAAATTACGGTAGATTACGATCAAATGTCGTATTTTACGGTAATTATTCTAAATGCCGTAAATTGTGGTAAAACCCCCGCAATTTTACGGCAAATTTGCGGTAAAATACTGCGCTTTTGCCGTAAAATAGCGCAGTACTGTAGTAAATTTTACGGCAAATTGCCGTAGTTTTACTGTAAATTTACCGTAAAATTCAGTATTTTACCATAGTTTGCCGCAAATTACCGCAATTTGCCTATTTCGCGGTAATTTGCGGTTATTCAGGTAAACTACGGTAATTTACCGTAATTCGGATCTGCTAGGGCTGCCATTCTAATATGTCGTATCCCACATTTGGGAAATTTCTTAGGAGACGATAAAAACGTTTCACGGTCGGTAAAGAAAAATTATTTGTATTATGTTTACATTGGTATAACCTACAAATTTATTTTCATGTTTTCATAAAAAAAGGCATTTGTAGTGAATAAATAATTTTGAATTATATGCTGTAAGAAGATTAAAAAATTATGCATCATTACCTTCATGCTGATGTCGTTAATTGTTTCCTTAAAATCAACTTAAAATTAATAATGTTAAGCGTAACTAACCTATACGAATGTGGGATACGACATATTAGAATGCGCGAAAGTCTGCATGTGGGATACGACATAGAATATTTATTTAAAAATACTAAATAAAAAATTTGACCTCTAAAAGTTTTACATAAGCTACACATTGTTACAATGATTCCATTTTTCAAAAAGAGCGAAAATGTCAAATTTTGTGGGATACGACATATTAGAATGGCAGTATCGATATATATTTAGTAAAATCAAGTAAATATAGATATACAAATACATGAGTGATGGCAAACTAGTTCCCTAATCGGGTACTGAGTCTCTTATGTCACCCGTGTGAAAAATTCGTTCCGAAAAGATTCCAAAAAAGTTCGGCATGTAGAACTTTTGACTTCGAAACATTTTAGAGTTTAGACCTTAAGTTAAACTTTTTTCGAACTTTCGGGATTTCATTAATAAAAAACTATAGTTAATTTCTAATTTCATGTGGCCTAGTTTTAAGTCGAATGAGAATGTCTAATTCTTTGTTTTGTAAAAGTTCCTTTTTTTTCTCAGTGTATTAATTTTGTTAATTCTACTTTTTTTTTGTAAAATTACAATACGTGCGATGCACAATTAGCAAATTAGCTATCGATAAATAGTTTGTTATATTCCAAAATAAATTCACTAAAAAATTTTTGTACAGTTACTGTACTTGATTTGTATGACTAATTAGTTTGCGTAACAGCTTCCAATGAATTTTTTTAAAAATTATAACAAAACTTTGGGGTAAAATGGTCATCTAGTAAAATAACAGTACACTAAAAAAAAATTTCAACCCAGAACATTTTTTTCTTACATTTTCTAAACTCAATCATAATTTTCATGTCATGACATGCAAAAATAGTCCATTTTTTTCTATTACTAACTTCTGATAATAAAATTTAAAAAAATTAAAATTTAAGTATTTATATAGGGAATTACATTTGCTACAAAAAATTTCTACAGACTTGTATTTTTAAGGTTTACATTCAAAGCTTTAAATTTTTTTTCCCGGCTTCCAATTTACCACATTAATTTATTCATTCAAACTGCAATTATCCCATTAAATATTGAAAATAAAAAAAAAACCTGCAGAATATTTCTTGTAGCTTTTTAAATTTCCTACAAAATTTATCTCAATACTTTTTTTTCTAAAATTAATATTTTAAGCTCCACATGCTTTTTTTTATTAAAAAAAAAATTCAGTTTCAAATTTTTTATGAAAATTTATTAAATTCAAATAAAAAAAAAATAATTAAAAATTTTTTTTACGCAATCCTGTAATTACTCAACAATATACAATGCATTTAAAATTTTTTTTTCACTAACAATAAAATTTTTTAATTTTTTTACTCCGCTAAAAAATATCTCAATTTTTTAAAATCATTTTTTAAAACCATGAAAAATAGTTTAGAAAAATTAATTAATTTGAAACTAAATAAAAAAAAAAAAATTCAAAAATTTTATTTGAGACCATTTTACCCACTTTCTACTATACTGACGTTTAACTTCCGGTTCTATTACATCTACAAATATGTGTACATAATTACATCCGGTGTTATAAATTATTATTTTTCTACGTCAAATTTATTGACAAAAAATTTTTTTTTCTTCAAGTAGAAAATAAAAAAAAATTTTTTTTTAAATAAAATGAAAAAAAAACTTACAATGCCTTAAGCGATAGCGTCATGATGATAAATCCATTAATATTTTAAAATGATAAAAGTAAAAAAAAAACTTTTTTAAATGTAATCACAGTATAATTTTTTTTGTTAAAAAAAAAAAATCACAATTTAAATTTTTCACTCAAAATGGAGTTAAAATTCCATAAACCGTAGGATAACAATTTTTTTTTTTTAAATTATTAATTATAATTTTAAATATTTGTAAGTCACCAAATAATTGATATTATATTGAGAGTACAAGTAATATTTATTAATACACAATTTTAAAATAATAAATATTTAAGTACTCTCAACTCAGTGTCTCGCGTTAGCGCGATCCCGCGATGCGGTTTAGTAGCTGCTGGTGAGACTACACATAAGTGACTAGTGAATGTACTAGTGGTTCGACGGGTTCTAACTAATTTCCGCCTACACGGCTGTATAACGGCTATAGTAAGTGAGTGAGATAGAAATTTTATATATATAAATATATATATGAAAACATTTCAACTCAAAAAATATTCATCTAGAATTATTGAGACATTTAATTGCTGTTTCCTTAAAAACTAATGCGTTGAGGTAAAAAGTCACAAGAACCTTTTTTGTAGAAAATTTAATTTGCAGTACAATTATTTCAGAGCATTTTTGTCGTATCTTGAATACTTTAGCCATTATTTTGATTTAAAGGTACTAAAATACTAAAGAGTAATTTTTTTTTTATTTTCGTACAGTTAGTTGTTTATAGTTAAATTTTGGCCAAACTAATGAGTTTAGGTAAAAGTCATTAAGACGTTTGTTGTAGGAAATTTAATTTGCTACAAAAATAGTCCAGCACATTTTTATCATATCTTCAATAGTTTAGCCGTAATTTCAAATGTCGCGTAAAGAAATTAATTTTATAGAAAAAGATTTTTTTTTTAATGAATTATTAATTATTAATTAAAATTTTTTTATGAATGATTTTTTTTATTTAAAAAAAAAAAATAAATATGAAAGGAAAGACTTAATATATTTTTAAGACAGGAAATCCTGAAGTATTTTCAGACTGAGAGTATAAATCGTAGCATCTGGAGTTGGTCTGTCGTTAGTTCATACGTTTTTCATCGTCAATATTTTTTTTTATTTCATCTATGTCGTCAACTAATTAATCTTATTCATCAGAAACTTGTTTACTATCATTAAAATGTGTAATTTAAATTAATAAATTACTCAATTACTATTTAACGTATTTTTTTTTTTTTTTTTTTTTTTCACTAAAAAATGAATGCGATTTTCGATTTACTGATAAAATTCCCCGTAGAATGAGTACCCACAATAATATATTTAGATATGATGGTAATTGTTAAATTAATTTGTTAATTTAATGTTTTTAAATCGCGGATTCGCGATTTTAATTGACTTTATCGTAATAGATCGATGTGGGTACTCATTTTACTCGCAATGACGCATACCTTAAGAGAAACGTAGTTATTTTCTAAAAAAAAATTATTTGTTTTAAACAATTGCAACAATTATAATTTTTTTTTTGTCCAAATGTTATCTTGTGGGTATGCAAATAAATCGTAATTTTACTGCAAGTTCAAATGTTAGATTAAATTTGAACCCCTAATTTATTATTATTATTATTATTATTATTATTATTATTATTATTATTATTTTATTATTATTATTATTATTATTATTATAAAAAATATATATATATATATATAAAAGAGATGTTTAATTAAAGGGTGTAAGGTTAATAAAAAAGAAAGCATTTAATAATGATAAATATCAAGAAATTCTTATTTTAAATTGTCTTAAGTCTTCTATATTAGCGTCAATTGATACAAACACATTTTTTTACACTACGGTATACCCTCTTACAAAACAATTATATTTTAAGAATGAAGTTAAAGGTCGGATGAGATCACTTGCAACATTTTTTTTTTTAAGATAAATATCCGTTTACATGAAAAAAAAAAATTATTTTTTATTTTTCCGCTTGTTTTCTGTTAAAAAACGTAAGGAGTCATAAATTTTTATCCTAATTTCTGTTTCAAAGGCCTCTGGAGCTTTAAATATAAATTTGGGGAAAAAAGTTACTGATAACTTTTTTGTAGAAAATTTCAAGAGCTACAATAATTGTCTGAATTATATTTTCTCTATCTACAATTTTTGACGAGATATTTTAATTTTAAATTTACATTCTAATAAAAATTCTAGTATGAAGCCTTCAAAAGATCTTGTAGATCTTAAAACATTGAATTTAGTGAAAAATTTGATGAAATTTTTTTTGTACAGGATTTTTTGGTCTACAAAAACGGTCCTTAGATCTTTTTTGTCAAATCAATAATTACGCTTTGGAAGCAATTGAATCAAAAACTAAAAAGTTAAATTTCGCTTTTTCGTTGAAATTAAAATTAAATTAAGAAAAAATGCTTCTTACTAATTACTTTATAATAATAATTGTAACTAATTAGCTTTTTCCTTGACTTAATAAGGTATAATTACCAGCGCCGGAACGCTGAAAAGGTTTATAGTTTTACAAATACTTAAATAAATCTTATGATAAATAATTTTTAACTTCCCGCTAAGAAAATTGTAAATTTTTTAAAATTTGGGAAGTTTTAACCCCGATTTTCGAAAATCGAATTTTCATCAGATGTCAACGTTTTGAGGTCCTAGGAAGCTATATTCTGACTATTTTCAGGATGATGTCCGATTACCTGCGTGTGTGTGTGTGTGTGCGTGTGCGTGCGTGTGTGTGTGTGTGTGTGTGTGTGTGTGTGTGTGTGTGTGTATGCAAACTCTTTGTAACTTTTTAACTAATGAATTGATTTGGATGGTCGAGGCGGCAATCGAAAGAGCTTATTGGCCATCAACTTTCCTGAAAATTTCAGATCATTTGATCAAGTAGACTCGAAAATATTGGCGAATTACGAAAAAAATAAAATTTTTTTTTTTTAGTTTTTTAGTGATTTCTCAGAAACGACTCGAATGATTGACTTCAAAATCTAATCAGCTCTAGAATTTGTTGAAACTCGTCGATCGCCGCTGTAGTCATATCAATCGGTAAATTTGTTCGAGAGATATCGCGGGAGAAAGAAATGGTAAAAAGCAGTTATTTGCGAATATCTTTGAAATATCTCGACCAAACAATTTCAAAATCTGATCAGCTCTAGATCCCAATAAAATACGTATATTTCCGCTTCAACCATCAAAGTCGGTTCATTCGTTCGCGAAATATCGTTGGAGAAAGAAATAGTACAATTAATTAATGTAACGGGACCTAAGTCCACCTCCGCCGACCGGAAGCCGTTTCCTCGCCCTTTTGGGCATACACGCGCTGCGTAAATCCCTTCTTTTCTACCATAAATATTATATAGCGAAACATTGAGCAAGCTCAATATTGGCGGATATTATAACCCTTAGGATCAGAGATCCTTTGCGTGTGGGTGCCGAACCAACAGCCACTACGAGTCCATACCCAGAGTATCCTAGCATTCGGTTTCCCTCATGCCGGCTTGGAAGGATACGCCCATAGCACCAATTTCATGTATTGGTCGACATACCACTTGGTCAAGAGGAGTCGTGGTTTCTTCCCTCGCCTTCCTGAGAAGACACCCAGTTTTATTAACATTCATTCGTCCATACTTAACACATTCACACTCACACCTAACTTCGGACTGACATCCGAGATGCACAGAGTCTTCACAATTCGTGAGCTCCGCACACCCATGCCCAGTTGCTCCGACAACAACTGGGTGGATGCCAGTTGAACCGCGATCTAGTAGTCTTCTCCTCCTTCCTCTCGGTGTTGGAATTGGCTGCTGAGCTTGTGGTGGAGACAATCTTTGCTGAAACCATGAAAAATTTTAAAGGAGTTTGGGGATGTGGCAAAAACCCGCCCGATTTGTGGCCACTCCGCGACCCACCCATCTATGCTCTGGAGCACCTCACGCTGAGGCTCGAACTCGGTGCATTTTAGCAGTAAGTGCTAAACGGTGTCCCACCCTTTGTTGCATTGGGGGCATTTTCTATCTTTTGCGAGTCCGTACTGGAAGAGTCTATCTTTAAAGCAGCCGTGACCGGTTAAAATCTGGGTAAGCCAGAAATTAGGGCTGATGTGTTTGTTTGCTAGACGTTCAGTAACGTCGGGAAAGAAGTTGAATGGCATGCGTCCTTTGTCCGTTGTGGACCACTGTTCTTGCCATCTGCGAATGGTTTCTTTCTTAAGGGAGACAAGGCCTTCTTCGTCATCTGGCTGCACGGTCACGGTTCCAAGGGTTGCCTGTTTACCAGTGCGAAGATTATAACGGGCGCAACGTTCGTCAATCACAAGCTCAATGGGCACTGCCCCTGCAACTACACAAAGTCCCTCATACGATGCCGTCTTGTATGAAGACGTCATCGTAATCAGGGCTCGCCGTTGCAGGGCCCTAAGAGACTTCCAATCCTCTACTCCACATAGGTCACTCCAACTTGCTGCCGCATAAGTGACAACAGGCAGGAAGTAGCCCCTGTAGATAGTGGACATAGCCGGAAAGCGCAGTCCCCATTCAGTCCGTTCGAGACGGCGTAGACGACCAAAAGTTTTATCTAATTTCGCGCGCCTTGTCTTTATGTGTGTTGTTGGTTTGAGGTCCTGGTCGAAGTGTACCCCCAAGTATCTAACGCTCTTTTTGAATGTTATTTTGAATTACCTATAACGATTTTCGGTGGCTTTGAATCATACTTGGGCTTTTTCTGTCTTTTCGCTTCGTAGGGGTATGGACCTTTGTCCTTGTGTGGACCGCGTCGGGTGTAATCTCTTTTGAGGAATATAGCTTCAGTCTTAGACTCCGACAGTGTGAGTTTCGCGGAACGACACCATTCCAGTATCGAGTCTACCGTCCCTTGCCCCTTCCTTTCAATATCCGCACGTGAAGTGCCTTCTATGATGACGAGGAGGTCGTCAGCATGCTACAAATTTACTCCTGTGTTCTGTTGACTCTAATTCTTTAAGTAAATCATCGAACATAATGTTCCAAAATAAAGGCCCCAAAACTGATCCCTGTGGACATCCCCTTGTTGGCTTTTTGTATTCTTTCCCGAATCCCCATGACAGTGAGACTGTCCTATCCTCAAAGTAACTTTGAACCACCCTGTAAACATTTTTGGGGCATTCCCGCTTCTTCAAACCCTCGAGTACTCGCGGCCACCACACGTTGTCAAAGGCGCCAGAAATATCGAAGAGAAGTCCGATTGCCAGATTCTCTCTTGTCGAATCTAGCAAGCGGCGCATCTCAACGATTGCATCTTCAGTCGACCTTTTGGCCATAAAGCCAAATTGTTGACTGGAGATATTATCCCCAGCTAAGACTGTGGTGGTGAGTCTCGACTTAATCAGCCTCTCAAATACCTTCCCGATTACCGATAGTAAGCAAATTGGTCTATATGATTTAGAAAGAAACAGTACAAAAAAGGGTTTTTCCAAATATCCTTGATACGGCTAAAAACCGATCAATTTCAAATTTTAATCAGCTCTAGAATTCAATGAAACGCGTCGATTGTTATCTCAAACATCAAAATCGGTTGAATAGTTCAAAAGATATCGGCGTTGAAAAGTTAAAAAAATAACATTTTATGTTTTTTTTTTTCCGGATAAATCATAATAGAATGTGCTAAAATGTGTCTGAAATCATACCAACTCTTCCTCTTTATGGTTTCTTTCGATCATCATATAATATCATTTACTTTGTTTTTTAGTTCAAATCATATTATCAACAAACAAATTCAAAAATCGCAGTTTTTAATATTTTTCGCAGATATATCATATTTTATTTTTTCTGACATGAGTCAAAGCTTATTTACATCTTGATTTTGATCCTTGACATTGATTACTGCCTCAATACATATATTCAATTGAACATAGTTGTAAATTAAATTTTAAAAACGGCTTCTTCATTATAATGATTTTCGATTCTAAGATTTACAAATTTTAGCATAAAACGTAACTTGTTAGCTAAAAAAAATTATACAAAAACAATTGCATGTATTATATATTTTTTTTTAATTATTATTTTTTTTAATTTAAAATGTGAGACTTATAGTTCTGGTATTTTGACTGACCAGAACCGAGTTTAAGATACTAACCATCATTGAGATACTCATCATATGAGGATTCTCCCTCCGAACTTTCTACGATCTAAGGATATGTACGAGCAGGAAAAAATAAGCCCTATATAAGATGCAACAAATAAATAAAAGCGAAAATCATAATGAACGGCTTAATTGCATCCAAATGGTATGAGCAAATACATGTCCATTTTAGAGATTATAGGCTCAAGCAGTGTTGCCGATAGCGTTTGGCTCACATCCCCACATCCAAAGTTGAAATTCCCCACATTCCCCACTAGTAATTCTAAAAATCCCCACTCATTCGCCATTCTCTATAATAGCGCGATAATTCAAATTAAACATTACCCTACACTAAATTTAACGAAAAATAATGATACCTTTCAAAGAAATTAAATAAAGATAATCATTAATAATTTTATTAAGAACAATTAAAATATTACAAAAAAATTTTCATTATCATCACTAAAAGAATTCTATAGTTTAACTTATTTTGGAATCTTACAATTAATCATTTTTTTGGATGATTCAAATTTAACGCAACCGCCCTTGTGGAAATTTTTAATGGAAAAGACTCTTTAGAAGTCTTCGGAAGTTTGAATAAGACTTTCTGAAAGTCTTATTTTTCCTGATCAAGTAAAAAAAAGTATTAATAAGTCTCAATAACTCTGGAAAACTCTGAATAAGTCAAATATTCCCTGAAATTTCGGACTTTAGGAAAGATTTTTTCAGAGTTGATAAGACTTATTCAGTGTTAAAAAAAATGAAGAAAAAACAAGAAAACAGAGTTTTTAGAAGTTTTTAAGGGTTCATAAGACTTATTGAGTAATAATGATTGAGTAATTAGTAAAAAATATTTAAATAAATACTTCAATTGTTGAAAAGTGGTCAATTTTATTTTGTTACTTAGAAGTTAAAGTTTTTTGAAAACAATCTTGGAATTTTCAAATTAACATACCTTTGTACTATAATCTTGAAAAAACTCAAGCGATAATTAGAAGGATTATTATTTCATTTCAATACTTAATATTTACTTAAAAAGGCTATATAAATAAATAAAAAGACTTATATCTATATATATATATATATATACAGATCTAAGCACTTATATTCTATAATTTATATCTAAATTTTAATCCAGGGTTTTACTACTTGATACGCAGAGATTATTATTATTATTATTATTATTATTATTATTATTATTATTATTATTATTATTATTATTATTTATTTAATTGGCCATGAAGTCGAAGCTTCTTGCGGCCATCCATTAATACAATACAACAATATAATAGTATAGTATACAAAAGATTAGAAATAAATACATTAACAATTAATATAATATTATAATATGACACTCAATCATCACACAATTACAAATTCTCATACTTTTCATTCAATTAACATTTGTTTAAGTTTAGGAAATATTCATAACAAGAGGTACGAAATTCACCATAAGTAGGCTTTGTAGTACAATAATTAGGCAATTGATTCCAAATTCTTATTGCAGATATAATAAATGACTTATCATACTTAGCACTATGACATCCCGGCAAAACAAGATAATCCTGACGGACCACCTCTACGCAAAAGAGGCTCAAGAATAGATAAGTCTTTCCTTATTAGGGGCTTTTGATCTAAATATAACGCTTTGTAAATAATACAAGATAAGAAAAACTCCCGTCTAGACTTCAGAGTCAGCCACCGAAGCTCGTTATAATAATAAGTGACATGTTCATACCTTGAAATTTTGAAAATGTACCGGACACATGCATTAAGTTTTCTTTGTAGTCTCATTTGCTGTTGACTAGTAATGTCAGTATAGACTGCTGCACAATAATCAAAAATAGGCAAGATCAGAGTGGTTATTAAACGCCGCCTAACAGGTAATCTAAAGACATCCCCGTTCATTTTCAACTGAGCAAGCACTCTCATACTGCTTTTACATACTTCTGTTACTTGCAAAGACCAAGTTAATGTATCCTGCAAGATAACACCTAAATATTTTACTGACCTACAATAGTTAATGACAACATTATTTACAATGATGCTAGGTACAGTTAGTTGTTGAAGATCAGTTAATTTTTGTGGAGTGCCAAAAATGATTGATTTTGTCTTATCCCGATTTAATTTTAACCCATTCTTTCCACACCATTCTGAGATAATAAAAATTTCCTCATTAAGGGTACTAACACAGTGATGGATATCCTGTGGCTTACATCTTAAGTAAATAACTAGATCATCAGCATAAAATGTGTAAACATTGTTTGAGTATAGTCCCAAGATCAGTAACATAAATGGAATAGAGTAGTGGACCCAGGACACTTCCCTGTGGAACACCACTCAAGATATTCTTCCAAGTCGACATATCACTAGTAGTAACGTTAATTCGGACTGCTTGTAGCCTACCTTTCAAATACGATATGATCCAATTAATAACTATAGTCTCAAAGCCCATAGCTTTTAACTTGTATATCAAAATTTCAAAGACAACCGAATCAAATGCTTTGCTGAAGTCAAAGAAAACAGCAATAGTTATCATTGAGTTATCCATACCTAATCGAATATCATCACACAATTTTAGAATGGCATCTTGAGTATTTAACCCTACTCTGAAAGCAGTCTGATAATGATCAACTATCCCATTAGTGATTAAGTAATTAATAATCTGATCATGAACACATCTTTCTAAAGATTTCGATAGCGTACATGTCAATGAAATTGGCCTATAATCAGAATAATTAGTTGGACTGGAAACCTTTGGTATTGGCACAACATAAGAAGGCTTCCAGGTCGATGGGAAACATCCTGAAGATAGAGAAAAAGAGATTGGAAAAGTAACAAAGTTTATACTAAGAACTGTACTTGTGTAATATAATAATAATAATAATAATAATAATAATAATAATAATAATAATAATAATAATAATAATAATAATAATAATAATAATAATAATAATAATAATAATAATAATAATAATAATAATAATAATAATAATAATAATAATAATAATAATAATAATAATAATAATAATAATAATAATAATAATAATAATAATAATAATAATAATAATAATAATCATAATAATAATAATAATAATAATAATACTACTTAAATAATTGCGTCGAATGCTACCAAGCCCATTTGCCCCAAAGGGAAAAATTTATAAAAAAAATATATATTATAATATCAACGAAATGGTGCGCCATTCTTCAAAATACCATTCTTAGTTATCATAAGTGCAGTAACAGTTTCGGTATTTAATTTATTCCTGCTATCTGTTTTAATGTTTTTTCAATTACTAAACACACGTTCTACAGAAGCGTTAGAGAACGACAGGGACAACAATGTAGTAATTATAAATTGAATATTTGGGGATAAAGGCACATCATTTTTGTTTTTTAATTTAAATACTTCGGTCCAATATTCATCTGCTGATTTTGTCGCATCTAAATTTAAATCATCGTAGTTTAATAAAGCATGATCTCGCCATTCGACATCCGCTTGTTGCTGATCAACATTATTAGACAGAATTGGGAATCGAACAAAAACATCATTTAATGATTTAATTTCAAATTTTTGAGTCACTTTTGGATTTACTATCTCTACTATATCATATACACAATCACTAAAATCAAATCTAACTACAATATCAGTTACAAGTTCTATATAAAATGCACGGCAAGTTTTTAAAAAATCTACCATAGAAGAATCGGGTAATGTCAGGATTTTGGAAATTTTTACTCCAAAAAATTCTTGGAATTCTTTAAATGTATCAATCCGCTTTGCACTTCTATTAAAATGAGATCCAAGATTACGAATGAGATCTTCAACAGAACGTGGGAGCTTTAAGCATGCTTTACTTGCAGACAGATTGATCTTATGACAGGAACATTTAATGCATGCTATATAAGGTAAATCTTGTTTTAATAAAGAAAATACAGAATGATTTATTCCTGTCATTACATTGCATGTGTCAGAAGAAAAGCCTATCATGTTAGTTAATTGTATTTTCCGAATTGATAACATTTTTTTCAGCCCTTCATAAAGTTCGTTAGCAGTGCCGCCAGGTAATTCAATCATGTCTAAAAAATGCGTTTGAATTTCCATTTTTTCTTGATTGAAAAAAATAATTGTGAAAGCACACTGCTTTTTTACACTTTTGTCGGTAGTTTCGTCTATAATAATCGAATAATACAGACCTTGTGTACACAGTACACTTACGATTTCATTTGAAAGTGCTTCATTTAGAATATTTTTTACAATTGACGTAACCTTGGTTCGTCCTAAGGTCATTTTTTCAGCGATTTTGGAATCTGTAAATATATTGGCACACAGTGGAACTCATGTATCTACAAGAAGAAATGATAAGTCGTTTGAAGCTAACATTGCTGCGATTTTGATTTTAGCTCGACGTGTTTGAGTTTCTAAATCAGACATTTCCGAGATCGATGTTATTTTGTGGGACGAATTGACATCTTTCCAAAGTTTTTTATGTTGATCAGACTGTAGATAACGAATTAAGTCGCTTTTGTGGGCCGATAGTGTTTTGACACAAACAGTACATTCAGCTAGATCGTGAGCATTTTTAACTTCTGAATGCTTCTTAAACCATCCTTTAAATTGAGATTGATTCAACCAATTTTCATTAAATTTATTAAACCGTTTTGGTATTTTTCTTTTTTTAACTCCACCGGATGTTTCTCTGTTTGTAATAGTGCTGTTACATAGAACTTCGTTACTGACCTCTTCATCCATTACCACTGTCTAAACAATGTAAATAAATTAATTACATTAAAAAAAAATTGGGTTGTAAGAAATACATTTACCTGATGGAAAATTTTACAAAAAAATTAAATATTATATGTATATATATTTATATGTGTATATATTTACAAATTAAAAAAATTATTAATCGTTTAAAAATAATTTAGTTAAAATCGTATCACTAACAATTTATATTTTCTGTACTTAATTAATCAATTTTACTTATATATCAGTTTATCGCCAATAAATTCGTTAATTATAATATAATTAACTTACCTCATCATCTTTATCGTGGGCTTAATGTCGTTTATGCAACCAATTATCCATACTTAAAAGCGAATAAGAATAATTAAATCTCTAGAAATAATTCTTAAAAAAACTATATTTTTGTAATTTAGACTATACTACAAATACCGTATATAAAATTGTGAAAGAAATTAATGACAAATAATTTTTTATTTACTCCAACTCGCATAGATGAAATTTAGTATAAGTCGGAAATTATAGCAATTGAATAGCGACGAACATATGTTTAGTATATATATAATACAACAATAAAGCACGGTGCGTTTGTATCGTTGATAATTACTGTTTTAAGTTTTGAAAAATAATTATAACCAGTCATTATAATTGAAATTAAAAAAAAAAAAAAGTAAAATGAATATTATAGATTTTTAAGTACGAGTTTATAGTATTATATTTTGAATTAAAAAACTGTAAGATTATTTAAAAAAATTAATTAAACTTAAACAATAAAATGCAGAATGATTTTGAAGAAATTGATCCTGTGACTGATGAATATGGTGACATAAAAATTGTTCTAATAAATAACAAGAATTATTATGTATTTAAAAAAAATCCAGGTAATTAACAAGTAGAAAATTATTATCCCTCGCGGACCTGGAATCACTGTAAAATCATAGTGAAATCACAGTGAGATTATAGTAAAAACATTGTAAGACCATCATGAAATTACGGTGAATTCACCATGATTTTGTGCCATTCGGTCACTGTAGTTTTATGGTTATCTCACAATGATTCGATAGTGGTTTCACAGCAAATTCACAGTGAATTTACAGTAAATTCACAGTGAATTCACAGTGAACTTACGGTAAATTCACAGTAAATCTACAGTGTACTTACAGTAAATTCACAGTGGATATACACGGAAAAAAAATGAAGTAAATTTCACTAAAAAATATGAAAATAATTTTACTATATCCCGTTCAGTAAATTTTACTATATTAGGATGGAAACAAATCAAATTAAATTTTTAATAACTTTTAACTTTTTATCATTAGTGCTATCATTTTGATTATTATTGTTATTTATGTCATCTGTATTGGTGTTCGTATCGATTTTTATTTTTAAAAATCACTTGTTTTAACCAAGATTCGAACCCTGATCTCCCGCGTGCGAGTCCTTTCCTATGTCTAACGGCCTGATGTTTCCTTTGAACAAAAGTTTCTGAACTTGTAATACATATTTTTATATGCTTTCCCTACCAACATTTAATTTTATCTACACATAGTAAAATTTAATTTACAGATTATATAATCGTGTTAACAAAAAATACATTACGTACAATAATTTTTAATATCTTCTTATGTAATAATTGCCAACCAGTAAATTTTACTAAATGTTTTCAATAATTAAAATACAGAATGTATTTACTGACATCTGTTATTAAGTTTTACTACAATATTGTAATTTTGACTATATTTTTTTCCATGTACAGTAAATCGGCAGTGAATATACAGTTGATATCCTGTAAATTTCTTACCATTTTACTCGTAAACTTTAGAACTGAAAATAATAATAATAATAATAATAATAATAATAATAATAATAATAATAATAATAATAATAATAATAATAATAATAATAATAATAATAATAATAATAATAATAATAATAATAATAACAATAATAATAATAATAATAATAATAATAATAATAATAATAATAATAATTATAATAATAATAAATAATAATAATAATAATTACGAAGTATGAATTATTTTATTATAATTTAGAATTATTTTGACATCTTATAAATTTTTTTTTAAAAAGGAAAGCTCCATATATACACACAGTCATTCAGACGTTACATGGGAAATGATATGAACAAATGTTCGGGGCCTCCTAACCTCGCGTTTTAATGAAAACTCGATTTTCGAATATCGAGGTAAAAAAAAGAAATTGTCACTATACCACTCTAAAGCTACGATTTGACGACTGTAGTGTCAAATCATCATAAAACTATAGTCAAATCACCATTAATTTACCTTGGAATCATGGTGAAATCACCATTAATTTACTGTAGAGTCATGGTGAAATCACCATTAATTTACTGTGAAATCATGATTAAATCACTATTAATTTACTCTAAACTCGCAGTGAAATCACTAATAAATCACAATGACAAAATGGCACAAAATGACTGTGAATTCACGATGAAATCACCGTAAATACACCGTAGAATTACGGTGAAAGTGAATTCACTGTGATTTTACAATGATTCCAAGTCCGCGAGGGATTGTTGTTGGAATTTAATGATGCTGAAAATAACTTATCATTGTATTTGTAACTCATACGGAATAATTTTAATTTAAGGTAAATTTATCTTTATGCTTTGCCATTCGATGCCATTCGAAGACGAATTAGAATTTGCTAACAGTCAAAACGAAGAGGAAAAAGCGGGAGTCGAGAATGAAGATATTTTATTTACCGATGAAAGATTAGCGTGGCAAGATAAGCGGGAAGAATAATTGCTATTGGATGATGTAATAAAATTTTAATGATACAATCTAATATTTATATTTAAATAATATAATTTGAATGCTTAAAGTTTAAATTAATTTGTTTTTCAGAAGTAGAAGTTTTATTTCCTCAATTCCCCATAAATATTATTCCCCAATTTTAACCCGCATAATTATAAAATTCCCTACGTTTTGGGGAATTCCCCACGGATCGGCAATACTGGGCTCAAGTAGAATTAATTAATGAGAGAGAATTGTCGGATGTCATATATATTACTTTTGATCAAATTTATTTAATTTATATTTCTTTCTAAAGATGGAAAACTATATTAATTGTAAGCCATCTAGCGGTGTCATTGGAATTAAATTAATGAATTAGGTTTATCTACAATTTTCATTTATTTGTAATTCCCTAATCCCGCATGAAAATACCATATATGATAAATATATATGGAAAAATATATAATTAATATGGGACCATATAAGTGGCCAAAAACGATATATATTTTCTTATATATAATATAGTAAGTTTTAATATAATTAATTATATACGTAAGTTTATAAGTTAATACATGTATTATATATATTTATAATCATATATGTAAACTTATAAGTTAGCACATATATGTATTACATATATTGATAATTATATATGTAAATTTGTCAGCTAGCACACATATGTATATATTCTGAACACAAAGTTTGAATCTTATAACAGAGAGAGGAAGACAGAAAAGAATAGATTTTATTTATTAATCCATATATGGGGAGACTTATACGGTTCTATATATCGAAAAATATACAAAAATTTATAAAGTTAAATACATGGTACATATATCGTGCCATACAATGATGAATTATATATGTATTCTTATTTGTTTCCATATATAAATAACATTTATTTTTAAACATATTAAAATTATAAGTTTTCAAATATATAAATAATATATTGAAGTTATACGGAAATATATGAAATCATATGAGAGAAAACATATATATAAATATAATAAAATCGGCCAAAATATATGTATAGTTCTATATAAGATTTCATGTATTGTCACATATATATTTATATCTGTAACATATTTTTTTAATATATGTTTACCATATATGATATTTTCATGCGGGATGGAATTAATTTTCGTTATGGAATCATAACAGATAATTTAATGATTTATTGTTTTAGTAACGATTTTACTAATGCATAATTTTGATGGGGGTCAAATAAATACACAGTAAATAATCCCGACTAGAAATTTTGATGTGCGACCAAGTGGGTCCCCATTGGGTTTCCCTATTGGGGCCGCACATAGGGATGTCACGCAAAGAGCTATTTGGCCCCAATAGGGCAATCCCAGCTGGGCCCCAATAGGGAAATCCCCAAGAGATCCCACTAGGGCATCCCTGCTAGAAAAAATATTAAAATGCGAAAAAAAAATAAAATAATTTTAAATAAATCGAAATTGTAATCTAATGTACTAGGAATATTATTTAGAACAAGTGCACATGATTTAAATTGATGAAAAAATCCAGGTGACTGTTGGACTCGAACCTGCATCCTTCCGATTCAAAGTCTTTGATGTTGTCCACCGCGCTGACCCACATATGTGATCGCGCAAGTGTAAATAGTATATTTATAATAATACCAAAGAATAACAGATGAAGAAACAAAAAATGATATTCGGAGTGTATAGAAAAATTTTTAACTGCCGTTAAAAAAAAATATTTTTATTTTTTGCGGCCAAAATGGGATACCCCCTAAGAACGGTGAAGAAATTCTTTTTATTTTAACGTCGGGATTTCCCACTTAGGTCCCACAAAGAACCTAGTTGGGAAATACTGACTATAAAGTATTTTATTTTTGTTTGGGATTTCCCGATTCGGCTCTGATTGGGCCCTAATGGGGATTTCCCTATTGGGAATGCCCCATTGGGACCCGATGAGGTCCAGATATATACAGTGGGCGTTCCCACAGAAATTTCTAGTCGGGATTGAAAAAAATTTATTGAGTGACAATAGCTACCAATCATTAGTTTTTGAAATTGTATTATTTTATTGTTTTACATAAGTAAACGATTCGATTCTACATTACAAATTTCTTGATCTTTAATACAGTTCTCAGAATTCAAATCTCTAGTACTTTGTGTATTGCGGCGATAATAGGCCAACAAAACCGTAAAGGTGGCCAAAAAATATGCAAAATACGTGAACAATGTCAACTTCACTACAGGTGTTTGCCTTTCTGCATCGCGTGCAATTATTTCATCAGTTAGAGACTGGTAACCAATACTTATAAGAATTATTAATGCTAATTGAGTAATAGGTACAAACATTTTTCTGCAAAAAAAAAAAAAAAATTAATAACAAAACTTTTACCAGTAGATACTCTCCATCATCGGAAAATTTCTAAATCAACTTACTTTAATATAGATAGAGTTTCGCCTGGATTTTCCGGCTTTAGATTATAAGCTAACATAACCAGTATCAGTATTTCTGTGGAAATCAATGTGACAATAGATATAAAAACTCGAAAGTCATAAAAGACTTCCTCTGAAAGCCCTTGAATTGTAGAATATATTATTAAAGTAGAAAACGTGAGTATCCCAGCTGTTAAAGGAAAAAAATATTTGTTATATTCATACATATATAGATACCCGGGAAAAAAAATTTATATATAATTATATAAAATTATATATAAATTCTTAGATAAAATTAGATATGAGTTTTGGTTTGATCTAATTTTATAGTTATATATAATTTCATATAATTTTATATAAAATGATTTTATAAAGTTATATATAAAATAACTGTCATAAAAAAAAAAAATCTCGCCGACTAACGGACTTAAACCTGAGACCTTCTGGTTCGAAGTCTGATCTCTTATCCACGATGCTGGATCACACACTTGACGGGAAGAGTGAATTTTATTTATTTGAATACAAATAAACTTCAGAAAATTGAAGATATCAATAAATGAATGATTTTGTTATTTGCATTGTATTAAATTATATTATTGTTTATAGGGTAAGGAAACCAATAGCGATATACCCACTAATAGCGGGATGATAATTACTTCTCTTGGTAAATTAAAAAAAATGAGAATATATTAAGTGAAAACTTTTTAAACTTAACTAAAATGTTTTAAATTTTATATCTCAGTTTTTTATAACTTAATTCATTGTTGAAACTTCAAAATTTTTTAGCTTCCATCCCACTTTCGTTCTTGTTAGACTATTTTCAAGAAATTTGAAAAAAGTTTGTATATACTTTATAACAATTATGATTGCGGTAAATTATAAAATTTATAAAATATTATAAAATCAGTTATTCCGGATAATCTTACATTATTTGATCGTATCTAAATTATTTTACAAAATATTATGATTCACACACCCACACACCTTGATAATCACTCAGAAATCGCCATTAGATAGAATTTCTTAGAACTGAATTATATAAAATTTTATATAATTATATAAAATTATATAAAAAAATTTCGACCGAATGTATAAATATATATGATTATATATAAAATAATGAAATTATATATATTTATATATAATTATATATAAATACTATAGTTATATATATTTTTATGTAATTAAATTAGAAAGATTAATATAATTATATATAAATATATATAGTTATATGAGACTATATATATGAATTTATATAATTATATATATTTATATATAATTTTATATTTTTATATTTAATTATATATGATTATATCTAATTATATATAATTTTTTTTTCCCGGGTATTTGTCCGTTATTTTAATCATTGTGAAATATCTTCCATCCTATTACATCTGTTCACAGAACAAGGTAAAAATTTCCCACCCGAGTTTGAGTCAATCTGATAGCTTACAACCGCCCCCCCCCCCTTAACCAAAACGACGGAAAATTAAAACATGAAATAGGTTCAAAAAACTTTATTTGCTGGAAGAGAAAAAATTCAAAAAAAGTATAAATATTTTGCAGATTAAGATGGCGAATAAAACGGTAATGGGATTTTTAGAAAATTAAAAAGTTTTTTTATTTCTTATATTACATATAAAATATTCATCAACTATTTGATGGTCTCAGACAGGTTATAACGTATATTAGGCAGTCACATTCGTTTGAGGATGACAGCTAAAAAGAAGAGAGGTAATTCCCGGGTCAAAAAATTAGATCTATTTTTAAATAGATGATAAATTCAAATATTTTTTCTTCAATTCAAGTTTTAAAATCATATTTATTTTATATAGGAATTTAATCTGTTTTTTTCCGTACTATTCCTTATCTAGGCCAAAATCAGACTTATTTTCGTATGATATTTAGTCTGTTTTAAATCGGGTTTAGACTAAAAACAGACTTATTTATTATAACTATTGGCCTGTATTCAATTTTTTTTTTAAGGATAAAAACAGACTTTATTTACTATAATTTTTAGTCTGTTTTTAATCGCTTTTAGATCAAAAACAGGATTTCTTATAAATATAAATAATAATAATAATAATAATTTAGATTTATAAATTTATTTTAATTTTCTTGGTATTTGAAAAATGCTAATGCACTTCCATAATAAGATGTCACAAGAATTTTGATGTTTTCTAATGCCAAAATATTTTCAATTTCATCCAGTAAATAAAAAAAATTTCTTGACATTTTAAGAGTTATTTTATCACTTTTATTCAATGCTATCAATATGCAGTCAAGGCAACTAAAAATTAAGCTGTCAAACTTTCATTAACTGCCGACATTTTTAAACAAAAGATACTAAATAAATAGTAAACAAAACATAATTAATTCTGTAACTTAATATTTTTTTTATAAATATTGCTAATAAATAAAAATTTTATAAGTCCATGATTCAATGTACTTATGTCCTTGTAAATTTTCAGAACTAAAATTTTTCAAAGTTCAAGAATTGATCTAGTTTTGTTTGCCCGTAACACAATTGTTTTTTAAAACGACAGGTCGAAAACAGCTTAAAATTTTTGTAAAAGTTCAAAAACAGATCAAATAGTTTAATTAGACTAAAATCAGATCAAATTTTTCGACCCGGAAAATGATTCATCTAACAATAACATAAAAAAACTGAAATTCAAAAATATGTTAGCAATTTATTATTAGAAGACTTATTATTTTACTCCTTAAAAAAACTTCGTAAGCTACACTATCACAATTTTGTTAACTTAAACATAAAGGGCAATTAAACTTAAAGTGTCTGGAATCGTTTGTATCAATTTTGATTATTAAAAAGTAAAGAATAATATTTTTATTGACTTACGCATGACAAAACCAAGAATCCGAAGCATACAATTCCTTTTAAAATTTTTTTTATCAAAAATTTCCGTCAAATCGTTATCATCGAAACAGTCCAAAAGTGCTTGAATCTTTAACTTCATTATTGAGGTTGATATTTTTTGTAAATAATAAACTTTCAAATATTGTAATACTGGTCTACGAAATCTACTGAAATTTCGTCTCGAAACTTCTGTAATTCTAACTTCCCTGGTGTTTCAACTAATACTAATCTTGCATCGATATATACATTACAGAGGTCTAACTCCACCCTCCATAAAATCAATATAAAAAAACATTCGGAGTCTATTTATAGAATAGAGGCTGCCCATAGTATATGAATTGTTCAACATAGTCCATGTTAAATTTGAGTCCTCCGTCCATACCCCTATAATATGAAAGACATCAAAAATATGTGAAGCCAAACTATTCGAAACGTGATTGGCTAAGGGCTCAGAACAGCATCAACATGTACACAATTGACGCGGAAATACGATAAAATATATGTGTGAAAAGCAACACATGCGAACTTGCGCACAAAACATGTACACTAGTCCGTATCATAAAAATCTGTACATCGGTTGGCCCTGCAGCTCAACCCTAAAACTTTCCGCTGTTTTCGAGCTTAAAGATATATCCAACCTATTTCTGCACGGAGAAAAAAATTAAAGAATTTTTACTAAACTTGAAAAAAAATCGAAACTTTTACATAACTCATAGTAAAATTACAACATATTATTTAGAATAATAATATCTGTTGATTATGAAAATTACTGCATTCAAGATAAAATTTACTAACGACGAAATGAAAACTAATAATGTACCAATAATTTTTACTACTGTACTTAATAAATATTATTTACCGCGCTTTGTAAAAGATGCATTCTGGCGAGTAATTTTTAAAATCTCAAATAGTAATTATATCTCCCGGAGTAGCAATTTGTCTTACCGACATTCTAAAATAATAATCATGCGCGTCGGGAGACGCGTATTCAGGTACTACTACTTACTAACTAACAGGACACACACACACACACACACACACACACACATACATAGGTTGAATGGGGATTCAATTTTACGAGATGCACAAACACAACACTCAAACACATACGTATACACGAACGCGGAATAATTTATAATGAAAGCTTGAAAATAAAATTATTTGCCTGACGTTGGGATCGAACCCGGTCCTCACTGTTTCTTCACACCCTGACCAAGTCCGTTGACAGCTCAGCCACAAAGACGATTAGAAATTCTGAATTTATAGCAAATATATGGATAGGATACAACATCAATGGCATTATATACCCTGAACTGAAAATTACAATCTCAAATAGTAATTTTATCTTCCAGAGTAGCAATTTGTCTTACCGACATTCTAAAATGTACACTACTTAGGTATAATTACATTAGAAATGTAATATTTATCAACTACGAAACAAAAGTTATGACTAATGTACTAACTTTTCATAATTCTAATAACGATTTCTACTATTTGTAAGATTTAACTATTTTTATATGAATAAGTAAATATTGATTTTTCCAAGCGAAAATTTAACGAAGCATCAATGTAATTTTTACAGTTAACTTGAATTTTTTACAAATGATAGTAATTTTAAATGTATATTGTAATTTTTCACTTCAGATAACATTTTTTAATATCTAATGATAATTATTATAAAATAAAAAATGAAATTTTAGTTGATACAATTGTACTTTTTATTAAGTGTGATAATACCGCTTGTTTCAAATAAAATAAAAATTTTAATTTAAAAATAAAAATTATTAAAATTGTGAGCGATTTAAAAATTTTTTAAGTAATTATCTCTATTGAGGATTGTAATTTTTTATTTGAGATAGAAAATTTTTGGTTGTGGTTGTAATTACTATTTAATTTTGAGCAGCATTTTTCTCTGTGTGTAAACTTATCCACGTCATTTATTTTGTTGAACATAATCGTGAATAAAAATTTTGAAAACACTTATTTATTAGTTATTTTCGATTTTTAAATTTTCAAACTTGAACGTATTTAAATTTAAAGCTCATAAAACAAACTGCAGTCAAGAGTATTTTCGAGCTCGAATAGCTTGAATACGTATATTTACAATAATGTTTTCGAGCTTGTTGAATTCGAAAACTTCGGGAAATTTAGGAGCTGGCCCGCAGGGCCAAATGTTGCCTAGATGTTTTTTTTTAATTTAAATTTTTTGCCAAACTGAATTTTTTTTTTAATTTAAAGATTTTATTATACTGTTAAAAAACATTGGTACATGAAATTGTTTCTTATCCTGTTGATTCCACAGGAAATATCCTGTTGTTACAGTAGGAAAAGTCCCGTTGCTACACTAGGATTTTGTCCTGTTGCTCCCCCAAGACTGCATCATGTTGCAGTACCTATTTTTTTCAGCTTATATTTTTAAATATCAAATCTGTATCATTTAGAATTACTATGAATTTTTCTATTTCTTATGCAGTTACCCGAATATTTGGTTGACGCTAATATTTTTCTTGTTACGATAATAAAATCATTTGGTAAAGTTAAGAAAATATTTATTTGATAGACAACTAAATTATTTTGTAGTGCCAAGAAACCCAAGTATTGAAGCAAAATATCATTATATTTACTCTAATAAATATTACTTAGACACAAAAAAATATATTCATTTAGAATAAATATATATATTTGGTCGTGGTTAAGAAATATATATTTAAACCTAATGATTATTGATTTAAAAAGTTATGGTGCTAGGCAGCAGTAGCGGGAGTAGTTCGGTGCTCGCCACTAGATCGCGCCCACCATTTGTATAGTGTCCTTGGTAAGAAACTTATTTCAGAGTTATTATATTCGCAACTTGAAGCTTTATACAAAAAAAAGTACGTGTCAAGGAAATAAATTATTTTTCTAAATATCCATTTATTTAATTGTTAAATAAATATTCTGTGATTTAAAAATAATATTTCATTATTATTAATAACTCATTCTCTAAGGCTCACGATATATTTCATTATGACTAGTTTATAAGCTCTACAGGCAATCAATTTTATTTTATGTTTGCTACTTAACGCGTAATTATCTTTACTAAATATTTTACAGTCTCTAATGATTCGTTTTGTTGGTGGATTATAAAATATTACGTTAAAACAACCAAATATATGATTGGCAATGGGCAATCAAATCATTTCTTTGTCATAACTAAAATTAAAGAAAATTTTTTTCTCAGTGTATATATAGAGCCGACAAAAGTGTTCACTGAATTTCTTATAATTATTGATTAATTATGTTATTGAACTCATTATAGACTCGAAAATGTAACTATTAATAAGTAAATTATCATAAAAATATTTATTATCAACAACATATTATCAGAAATATTTGTCGGAGAAAATATATATAGCAATTTATGTGTTCTCGAGGAAGACCTTGAAGATACTACGTATCTTTTTGCGAATCAGTTTGGAGAACTTTGCGATAAAGCTTGGTGCGTTCTTTTCCCAATCTCTTTCCTTCCTCATAAGCCGGTCATCGTCCAAAACGTTCAATTTACGTTCATTCCGTTAAAAACGTTCAATTTACAATCATAACGTTAAAAACGTTCAATTCACGTTTAATATTTTGACTCGGGTTGTTTCATACTTTTGAGCAATTGAAAATTGAATATATGCACTTTATGGTTTGCACTTCATAAGAGATATTTATAATTTTTTCGCCACCTAGCGGAGAATTAAGTGATTTGATCAACCAGTTATATCATACAAATATTATCTCTTTTATTTTTGACACTTATTTTACAAGCATGATTTAATAAAATAATCTATATCTATATAATATATAAAATGCTTTGTGGGTACGTGTGCGAACGGTTTTCTCTATCACCATCAGCCTCAATTAACTTCCCGTTGGGGTAGTAAATTCCCCTTGGTCTTCAGGTTGTCGTAAGGAAATTTGGTCGCGGCAGGTGGAAGTGGGTGATTTTGAGTGGCAAAAATGTGAAAATATATATTTTTGTCCTTTTCTAACGCATGAGGACTTCTGTAAAGATCTAAAATTTCTGGAATAATCTAGAAAGTTACAAAATATGTAGAACTGTAATGCACTGTTAAAAATTTCTATAGTAATTTGTTTAGTAGTATTACAATACAAGTATTGTAATTTTATTAAACAATTTATATTGAAAATTATTTGTAATTTCCTTATACTGTATTAAGTATACAGTGAATCAAATTACAAATAATGTTTGTCAATTTTAAACCTTTTTATTGGATACTAGTCAACGGTTCGGTAAAATCACAATACGTGTAGGATTTCTAAAAAAAGATAGTAAAACACTAACTCATCTCGGTAGGTTTCCTAACACGTTTTGGTAGATTATTCGAATTGTATTGTATATTGTATTGACAACACACTGATTTGTAATTTAACTCATATTTTGTTTTGTAAAACATTTGTAATTTTACAAAAATTTTTAACAGTGTGAACGATCAGGAATGTTCTAGAAAGTTCTAAAAATTTCTGGAATGTTCTAGAAAATTCTAAAATGAGTGCAAACTATTGTAATCGATTTATAATGTTCGAGAACGTTCTAGAAATTTCCCGATTGATCTAGAAAGTTCCAAAATGAGTGCAAATTGTTATGATTGATTTAGAATGTTTGAGAAAGTTCTAGAAATTTCCCGATTGATCGAGAAAGTTCCAAAAATGTGAACTACAAAAATTTGTGACTGAAATTAGTCTAGAATGTTCTAGATTGTTCTCAAAATTTCAAAAATGATCTCGAAAGTTCTGCAATATATCCAAATACTTCAAATTATTAAAAATAATTCTTATTGGTCTAGAATGTTCCGGATTGTTCTATAAATTTTTACGATAATCTAAAAAGTTCTGGAGTATATTTAAATTTTCAAAATCATTTAAGAATTATTCTAATCAATGTAAAATGTTTTGGACCGTCCTAATAATTTCTAGACACATTTTGAATGCTCCAAATTGCAATTAGCTGATTAAAAGCAATTAAAAATGATTCGGATTTGTCTACAACGTTCTGAATTGTTCTATAAATTGCCTGGATGATCTAGAAAATTCTGAAATATATTTAAATTATTAAAATATATTAAAATTATTGAAATATATTTAAATTATTAAAATCATTCAAACATTATCATAATCAGTCGAAAATGTTCTGGATTATTAAAAAAATTTAGGACACATTTGGAATGCTCCAAATTGCACTTAGTTTGATTGAATCAATTACAAATGATTCTAATTTGATTAGTAAATTTTGGATTCTGCTGGAAATTCGATAACATTCTGTAAAATTCTCTAATATTTATTTAAATGTTTTAAATTAGTTCAAAATTATATTATCGGTCTAGAACGCTCTAGATTGTTTTAAAAATTTTCTAGAAATTCTACAGTATATTCAGAAGTTGTTGATTACACAAATATGATCCGAAGAACCCGATCAGAAATCATTCTAGAACGATCAGGATAAGCTTTAAGTCAAATTTTTATCAAATAGTTTTCGAAATTTTTAGGATAGTCTAGAAAATTAATACATAAGTGCACTACCAAAAAATAACCCAGCGAAGTGGGTGTTTATTGCTAGTATACATATCAAACTTTTAATAATTCAAAATGATGGCAAAAAAAAAAATTACAACATTTTTCCGTTCACAATTCATAAAACTTTGAATATAAAAATCTTATCTTATCCCACTATTTACATCAATCGTTATTAACACTTCGAATAAAATCTGAATTTCAATACCAACTATAATTAATATTTTCCAATAAATTGCTATTTATATTTTCACCGATAAATATTTCTGATAATATGTTGTTGATAACAATATTTTTATGATAATTTACTTAAATTAATAGTTACATTTTCGAGTCTATAATAAGTTCAATAATATGAATAATCAATAATTACAAGAAATTCAATGAGCAATTTTGTCGGCTCTATATATATATCGACGTTCTAATTAGCAAATTGTCTAACTGATTATTTTTCGTAGGTGATTCTGTGCAATTTTCAGATACTAATAGTCAGAGAAAATATCATTTGAGTAACTTTGACAAGAATGCTATACATATACTAGATATGGCATTGAGTTTTAGATGAAAAGAATTTTTAATTTCCTTTTTTTTTTGCATAAATGAAGGATTTTTTAAAATTGAGTTAGACAATTCGCTAATTAGAACGTCGATATTTTGAATTTTTTGATCCAAAATTTTTATCTTGCATTTATTTTATATTTCAAAATATATCCTCAAAACATTAAAATATTCGATGCAGTAGTTTTCTTTAATAAAATTCTCAAAGATTATCTTTTTTTCAGGCGGTCACACTAGTGGTCCCCCTTAATATTGGTTCACTATAAACAAACATTTTCTTTACGATTGAAGTACAGGAAATGTATCATTATAATATAATCTGTAAAAGTAATAATGAAATTTAGTATATTTGGAATATTTATATATTTTTCGAATAACAAAAAAATTAGAATTAATGACCATAAACTTTTTTTTTTGCGTAGCAAGAGATGTAAATCATAAATTTATTATTATTACATCGAGATATTTATAATTTTATTAACCGATCTATAATACATTAAATTGAACAGAATCATGTGTTTTTATATGTTAAGCTTTCTTTTCGGAGATATTTGGTAATTGAAAAAAAGTTTAACTGAAAATAAGAAATGAAAAAAAAAAAAAAAAAAAAAAAAAAAAAAAAAAAAATTAATATTTAAAAGTTGAATTAAAGTTTTTTATTGAGAGAAACAATTAAATTTATTACGACATTAACCAATAACATAAGAGTGGGAATTAAAATTAAAATGAGCGATTGAGTTTTGCACTTTTGGATTTCCAAACTTTTTTTTTTTAACATGTAATCATTCCTAGTAGGAAGATCGATTCTTTCGTTCAACGAAATTAACAACCAGTATTGTACGAAAAAATTCAACTGGAAAAGTCCTGACGTGAAAACTTGACTTTTATTATCACCGATGAATCGAGCTACTCCCCAAAATGAGTCCATTTTGTTCAATAATAGAATCACTATACCGACCATTATCAGTTGAGCAACACTGGAACGAAAAGTTATTAAAAATATATAAATAACAGAATGCTTTTATCATTAGGAAAATTTTCAAAAAACTTACCCAAATGCATAGAAAATTGTACATGGGTATTTTGAGTGTTTATTATATGGAAATAGAGAATATGGTACAATCTTTGCTAAAACGATTATGAAAATACCGATCGTTATACCATAATTGGAATAAGCTTCATGGTGAAATACACCGAGTAATATCTGAATCGTTGTCATTACCAATGTCAAACTAGCCACTTTAGAAAAACAAAAAAAAAATGTACTAATACACACATTGCTTTATCGGGAAAACTTAATGAGTTGTAATGTCCTTATTTTACTAGTTTGAAACAACTTTACGAACAATTATTTTTGATATTATATCAAATGTTTTTTTCCAGTAGTTCTGAGAATAGAATTTTCTCTTTTTTTTTTTTTTGCACACCTAGAACGCGAAGCGGAGAGGTTGTGCTTTATAACGGACTTGTCAAGATCATGCGATTTTTTCGCATTAAACTGTATATATTATTTTCATATCACACTCACACGTTATAAAAAGCACATTAATCTAAAGAGGAAACACTAATTAATAAGACTAATACTTTCATTAAGTTGTCCGATACGTATTATAATAAAATAAAGTTCAATAAAAAATATGTATCGTGGACGTCAGTTAGTCTGTAGTCCAAAAAAAGTCTTTGGCACGGATATCTCGTGAATGCCTTAACAAAATGACTTTACTTTTTTTTCACTGTCTTCAGAATTATGCAAAGAAGATCCTTTTCGAAAATCACTACTGTAGTCCTTCTCGTTTTTTTTATAATAAAGCATTTCTGTTAAAACCGGCACCATGTAAACAAACACACACTGCAACCATTTTTATATTTTATCGGGAATGTTTTTTTTTATCATCGAACTTTGCTGATATCATAAGGTCCTACTTTACCATCTGATAATTTTTTTTTATTGCCAACTGTCATAGAATTAACTAAATTAAAAAAAAAAAAAAACGACGAATTTCTTTCTAGATGTTTATTAAAAAATTTTGTAATCAAAAATGAAAATTAATAATTTATATATTTTTTTGTAACATGAACGTTCGAGGTGTGCACTTTTTGATTTTCCAAACTTTTTTTAGAATTATTGTTTCGTAGGCAGTAATAATTAGGCTGCTTAGTTTTTGTCCAATGTAAGGCGAAAGTTGGTTATTTGATATCTAATTATTGATTTGAATGTAACAAATAGTAAATTAATTTTTTTTTTTTTATTTAATATTGAAAATTTTGTTCATATTAGCGTTCTTTTCTAACGAAAATAATTTTTGATATAGAATCAAAGCAAATCATATGATAATCAGAATCTATCGATCAGTTTTTCTTGCATTTAGTCGTAATAAATATTGTTATTATAACTTACCGGTGAGTAGAGAAAATTTGATACATAATAAACGACGAAATTGTTTTTTATCCGCGATGTCCATTTCGAATTTATCTGAGATATTTTCCCTACGTGGTTCAATTTTAGAAAACCAAGCAAATAATTTCATAGTTGTTTCAGTAATGTATACGAAAGGCTGTTTATGTAAATTCCTAAGTTTTTTATTATATACGGAGTACAGTAGTATGCTTTTCGGTGGTCTGACTGAAACTAACATTGTACTAATATACATCGCACGTCACTCATTTATCCGCATGGCACAGATAGGGGCTCGTATATCGATTTTTCCAAATACAGGACTGATGGATCTCGACTAGTATAACCCAAGAGCTATTTTCAAAGTTAGGGGCTATGGTATTTGAGAAAAAAAATAGTTTTTATCAATAACCAAGTCATGAAACACTTTTTAGTCTACACTGTAAAAAATAATTTGAAAATTACAATACAAAAGGAATTGAATTTTCATAACTAGATATTTGAATTGTATTTTCAATAAAAAAAGCTTCAAATTTAATGTAAGTAATTTAATAATCAAGCTGGTATTTAAAATTAAGAAAAAGAATATGAATTTTAATAAACGTACTTAAAATTTATACTTGTTTTTTGAATTTTCAAAGCAAGTATTGAAAATTCTAAGACATTTTGAATTTTAATAATTCCATTTGAAATTTCAAAATACTTATTTGAAAATTCAAATGCTTGAATATTAAATTTCTGCGCGTGATGTGATACGCGTTCAGTAATCAAGGATTGTGTATTAGTGAAATATATAATAAATATGAGTAATGTGAGCGGTGTACATCAGACTTTATTATTGTTAAGTTTTTATTTCCTCAATAATATAAAGTAAATAAAACTTGTGACTGAACTAAACATCATTGACAGTATACAGTAATAAATGTGATATAGCATAATGCTAATAAACATAATATAGTTTTATAGTGATTTAAATATTAAAATATGATTTAACTTTAAAACATTTATTTAATTTCTACTTTTTTAAACGTTAAAGAAAATAAAATATAATTACCCGCTATATTATATGATATTATAACAATGGTTGATAAAAAAAAAAAATTGATAATGTTGTTTATAAGGAATTGATAACAGTTTACAAAATGTTGAAGTTTTATCAATAAACATTTTATTACTTTACAAACCTAATAGTCTTTAATTTCCATGTAACCATACACAGTTAAAATAATTGGTTGAATTTTCAAAACATTGTATATAACGCAATGAACACATACAATTGTGTTTGAAATTTCATTGTAACGATCGTATAGAATTTATATTACACGCTTTTAAATTTTCAAATAAACGCTTCAGATTTTCAAATACATTTATTTGAAAATTAAAAAGAAAGTGTTTAAAAATTAAAAGCAAAGTGTTTGAATATTGAAAAAATTGTATTTGAAAATTCAAAAACGTGTATTTTAAATTCTATATGAAATTAGTAATGAAATTTCAAGCACAAATGTATGTGTTTATTGCATTATATACAATGTTTTGAAAATTCAAACAATTTTTTTAACAGTGAGGGTTTTTGTCCATTGAGGCCCCTATACTACTGTACATGAGGTGGGAACTCACTAAGCCCAAAGTGGTGGACGCGGCGAGTGCGCAGGTAGACAGGTATCGATTTTTGGCAAATTTTGAATGCATTTGACCACTTCTGCCGTTTTGGAATTTCAAAATATATTATTATTATTAATGGAAAATAATCATAGCAGACCATTATCGCGCGTTTAACATTGTGGCAGAGAGTTTTTAAAATGCTAAAAAAAAATTTTTTTTGAAAGTAATTGACCAGATCTGCCATTAATACATTTTATTTATTATAGTCTTAAAAACTTATATTGATTGTGGCAGACGTATTCATTGTGTACACACATCAGCAGATAACAAATTCTGAGATACTATCCGGTCAGATGTTTATGTATTACCGTAGCTGTTTTACATCAATATAATTTACTTATGATTTACTTAGAAACTGAATTTATCGAAATTAATATTTTTTATGTAGTCTATATACAAAACTTTAAAAGTTTGACGATAAAAAAAGGAGATACACTGGTCACATAAATTAAGGGATATAAAAAAAATTCAAAATTTTTGAGTGATTTTGAACATACTGTAACTCGGTGAAAAATGGTCGTAGAGTAAAAATAAAGAAAAGCAAAATGTAGCCTCAAGTTTCTAGTTTTCAGATCTGGGCTTAAAATTTTATTTATCATACACGGTTCGTCAATTTTTTTTTATCGGCGGCGTTAGCACACACCCACAAACACATACGAGCTCAAGGAGCTCGAAAACTGAGAGAAGTTTTGAGGCTGGCCCGCAGGGTCAACTGACAGACCGATTTTTTTTTAGTGAGTAGAACGTAATTTCTGAAGAGGTAAAACGAGCAAGAAAGGAGAGGAAAGGAAATTATTTCCTAATATACAGTAGCTAAAATGTCATATATATATTAGACTGTGTCAGAAAAAAAAATTTTGTTTTTGTTTAAATACATCTTAAAATTTACTTTGATAAAAAAAATCCTTCTCAAATTTCGCTCATTCCATGCCGGGAATAAAAAGTCATCCACTCCGAATTCACTCCGCAAATTTTTTACAATGTCGTGTCCCCCATTAAAATTGAATAAAAGTAAATGGTTTAAAAATTGAACAGTAAAATTGAATACAATTTTTAATAAAATTATTTATTTTAAAATAAAATATAAATTATACCTGCCAATACGAACCTGATAAATTTTCATAATCAGTTACTTATTACAAAAATATATCACTTGTAATGGGTAGGAAATAAAAATAATAAATAATTATTAACAAATAATTAAAAAAAAAAAAACATCGAGCTTCAGTTTACAGGTTTAATTTTTTTTTTGCTAATAAAAAACAGAATGAATTTAATTACAAACGATTCTTGAAAAAGAATTACGGTCTTTTTTGAAAAAAATTTGAATGATAAAAAAAAAAATTTCTTACTTTTTAAATGATCTTAAAAAAATTAATAAAATATGTTAGTGTGAATTACTGTCTTTAATATTCTACTCTAAATATGTAGTAATTATATTAATAAATAAAAATACTATAGTTTAATTAATAAAATGAAATAATAGAAACTGATAAATGATTTAATTTATTTATTTACTCAATACAACATTCAATAATAAATATTGATAACACTGTGATAAATTTACACAGTAACTTTTATAATAAATAAATATAACTCATTACTCAAAGTTAATGATCAGTTTAAATTTTATTAAATAATATACGTGTATGTAAAAATGTGTAAGCAACTGAGTAAATGTAATAAAAATGCAGTGACACTTCCCCTATTTTGGTCTATTAAAATTTTTGTAAAATCTCAATTAAGTGAATTAAAATTGTGTTACAGAAACAGAAATATATTTTTTGAAATCATTCGAGATATTATGATAAAATATATGTCATTAGAATAAATTTATAACTCAATCAAACAAATTCAATTATCCACAAAAATTTTAAAAATCTCTCCTTAGAAAATTTATCAATTTGAGAACGTTATCATTTCCCCGAGCAGGCATTTTTAATTAATCCTTTTCATTAAACTGATGAATCATTTCGTCGTGCAAAGTGTGTAAAAGTTTTCAAATATTTGTCAAGTCAAAACGAACAAAAAAACATTTATCAATATTTAATTACGACGTCGCATTTTTCTTATGACAGAAACGATTTGTCTTTTAACAAATACTATTCTTTTTTTCATTTTCAATGGTATACGTCTAGGTATAGGTCGATGTACTGGCCTCGTAGGTCTAAACAATTTTCGTAACATTAATTCGACGCCGAAAACTAATATAGCCGTGATTATAGTAACGCCGACAATTATATAAGTATATTTCAAATCTTCGTTTACGATCTGATCATACTGTTTATTTCTTTTAATCCTTTCAATTTTTTTTAATTTTTTCAAATGATTATTAATTTTTCTATTCAAACGACTCATAAAACCCATCTCAAATGAAGTTAGACCGATTTTATCAAACTTTTTTTTTAACGCCCAATTCTTACGCGTCCAGTAGGCATATAATTTCGTAAAAACAGGATTTTTTGATAAGTATACTTTTGATGAACGTTTTGCAGTTTTTAATTGAAAGTTAGTCGTATGAATGCAGGCGATTGTTGAATTTATTTTGATATTTTTTGTGCAATAAAATAAACCCATAAGACTACATGGATGTAAATATTTCTTATCATCGTCAGTTACCCATATATTTTGACTAATCATATCCTCATGTAATTCTTGATCATAGTACACGTGATATTTATGATCATACAAGTTTTCCAAGGTATCAATATTATAAGTTGAAGGTCCTGACAACAATGCTGATATTTGACCTTGAATATCTGGACTCGTCGAAAAAATAAAAAAAAATGCAGTGAAAAAAATAACCCGCATCGACAGCCTATCGAGAGGCGTGAGAATTCCCATGTTCAGTGAAACTAAGAACATCCAAAAACAATCGTGCAAAGTCAAAATTATTAATTATTATTATTACTATCGTAATTAGTAATAACACTACAGTTGATAATATTAGTAATTCATGACTATAAGTATTGGTTATCTGATTGGCTGTCGAAATAAAACTTCTTTTTTGGGTTAATATTAAAAATGTAATTTCAAAATACTGAGTCATTATATCTGAATGTGTATAATTTGAATTTGAAATAGGTCATCTTCGATCGTGAATATCATAATTACCATCAGCTAATACTTTTAAATATCCTTGTTTAATTGCATCATAAGAAACATTATTGTGAATAAAATACTTTACTGATGTAATGTTAAAAAAGGGATATAAAGTATCCAAATTCGGAAACCTTGGATCAAAGAACTTGAAAGATGTATTTCCAGAATAAATTACATCATCGCTAGTTGCATTTGGTACTGAAAGAATAATTGTTGTTTTTACATCATGGTCATCTAAAATTTTCGTTTTGTCAAATGTAATATTGTGGCAAGTTTTATTGTCTGTAACCAAAAATCAATACTGTTAATTTCAAAACCGATGAGAAAATATTAATGCTTAGATTTGAAAATAAAAAAATTAATTTTTACCATTAAAGAAAAGCTGGTTATAGATTGTCCATTTATTGTTACTAGCTTTGTCATTTGTTTCTACTTTTTTCCTTGGATGTGGTGCGAAACTTGTAAATGGGTTGTAAGTATAAATGATTAGAGTACTATTACTTGATTCATGGCATAAGAAGAATGATGTCAATAAATCCATTTTCCACAATATTTTGAATGTTTCGCTCGCATTTTCACAAGAGTTTCCGATAATAAAAAACAAGGATTCAATGCTCCAGACATTTGTAGATTTTAATTTAATGAGGAGTGTTTTTAAATTTTCAATTGAGTTAGTAACCGACAGAACATACGTCGGATGGAATCGATTGTACACTTGGATTTGTTTGGGCTTAAAATTTTCGTTGATAATTACTGGAGGCGGATTAATTGTTTCCCATGGAATTTTGTAGATATCATCATACAAATCTTCAGTAATGACAACAGGATTTAAAGTTTCAGTGAAACATAAGTCGAGAAGTTGCCTCTGTTGATAATAGACCAATTATAGAATGAAAATGATAATTAATAATAAAATAAAAATAAAAAAAATTTAATTACCACTTGACGAGAGAAATCGATTGCTGAATCTTCCAGAGGTGAATCGTAAATTTTTATTTTACTATTTGTCACTTTAACTAATAAAAAAATCACTATGATTTTTTTCAAATGCATTGAAAATAAATATAATTCAACATATTCACGTTGACTAATTCGTAATTTTACTTTCCATTAGCAAAGAAAAATTTTCATTTCAAATATTGCTAAATATAATGAAGTATTGTATAAGAAATGCGTCTGATTACCCCGGAAAAATATTTGCAACTGACCTACTATATGCGCAATAATATAGAAAATATTCATTTCTATTATCATGATAAATTTTGAACTTTAAATGTGAATATGCGAAAAAACCTACAAATTGAATTAAAAAATAAAAAAGTATGTAAATAACTTATTATTTCTATTTCTCGGGTTATATTGTCATTCATTGTCATGTAAATTGATGGTGAAAAAACCGAGAAGCTTTATTATTAATATTCAAGGGTCGCTTGAAACCGTCCAAAAGACAGCACTCGGAAACATCCAAAATTCTTGAGCGAAGTTCAAATATTTAAATTTTGGGCTTAAATTTTCAGCGTAGTCATGATTTCACAAATATAAACTATTACTGCCACGAAATAGAAAAAAATTTGAAATAAGAAAGTCAGATTTTGATCATTTTTGATATTTTTGAAATTCGTGAGCGACCTCTCGAAAATTTTTTATCGAGCTGATTCTTGGATATGCTTCTTAAAACATCGTGAACCAACAAATTTTCATGCAAGATCGAAAAAAAAAAAATAGTCGGTTTTTTTGCGTCACCCTAATATATATATATATATATATATATATATATATATTATATACATATATAAATTTTTTAACGGATGGTATTTTTGAACTCTACTCAACTAATTATGATAGTTTATAATGAAATTCCTTGAAGAATCGACCATGAGGACAAATACAAAAGTTAGATTTAAAAAAAAATCTACCTAAAAAGGATATCTTGGCGCAAGAAATTTTTTCTTGCCGCAAGAATATTTTTTGCAATTTTGAATGAAAACGAAAATTTTCTTGGTTCAAGAATAAAATTTTCTTAAATTTAGTCATCTTGGCACAAGATTTTTTTTTTTATTCAACCAATATAATATATGTTTTTTGAAGTAAGAAATATTTTCTTAAAGTGAGAAAAATAAATATTTTGCCCCAATATATAATCAATTGTCCGAAAAGTAAAATATTCTTTGTTGAAGAATAATTTATTTTGAATCGAGATGATTTGTGACTCTAGTCAAGAATTAAAAGTACTCGATTCAATGGTAAGAAATATCTTGGCTTAAGTATTTTGTTGTGTTGCGGTAAGTAAGCGTAGACGTTTGAACCAACAACAACTGCGCTCACGGCTCAACGCAAAAATTCTCTTGGGAAAGCTAACTGTACTATACTAAAGTGGCGGTATTGTAGACTCTACATTGTACAGTGTGCTTACTGGATATGGGTAAAGTGAACGAACGTTCAGGAAATGGTCGGGTAGAATAACTGGTAAAGCTCTCGCATGATGCCGAATCGGTCTGGGTTCGATTCCTACCATGAGCAAACACTTTATTTTTCTCAGTTTGTTCATAAGCAATTTAGTCGAGAGAGTTTAATCCTTATCCCCTCTACTGCTGTATTGTGATGTTCTGAATATACGCATACACTTTCCTGCTTGACATTTGATATTAATATTAGGTTAAATCCATTCAAAAATATAGGTCGATATATTTTTTTAAGTAGAGTCACCGTTCAAGAGAAACCGTTAACAAAAGAAATAAGAAAAAAAATTTTTTTTATTTTTTTTGAAATTTCTCAAAAACGGCTTGATAAATCAATTATAAAATTTGATCCGCTCTAGAACTCAATAAAACGCGTCGATTGCCACCTCAACCGTTGCAATCGGTGAATTCGTTTGAGAGATATCGTTGGAGAAAAAATGATAAAAAACGTTATTTTTCGAAAACAAAGGCATACAAAAGTATTTTCGAACTCGAAGAGCTTCACAACAATGTTTTCGAGCTTAAAGAGCTCGTAAACTGCGGGAAGTTTTGGGGCTAGCCCACATGTTCAACTGACAGACCGATTTTTTTACTTGATTAGAAACAAAATAAATTTGACTTAAACTAAATATTCTTAAACCAAGATTATTTAACTTGAATTAAAATTTAATTATTCTTGATACAATATTTTTATAATATTAGTCGGAGAAAATGTTCTCGGATTAAAAAAACCCAATTACTTAGCCCAAGAATAAAAAAATGAAGGCAAAAATTATTTTGGGCCAAGTCAACTTTTTTTTCTGTGTACTAACAGTTGAATTCTGGTCCTATATTCTGTATAATTATATCTCATATTTTGTTCGAAAAGATCATACTATGTAGTACCGTTTATGTACGCCAATTTTATCACCAACTTCAGATTATATATAATAAAAAATGAAACTCACCACCGTTGCTACGATACCTATTTATTCATTACGTTTTTGGTGCGCCTAGAGACTACACGTATCACATAAATATTTTATTTTATTTTATTCCTGTCGATTAATTATAATAATTTAATAAATATGAGTAAACGTCGTAATGATAAATCTGCTGAGAAAATGCAGTTTTATGCTGAAAAGTTGAAGAAATATCAAAAATTATTTGATGAAGTTAAAGATCTTTCAGATGAAAAGGATTCTGATGTTGAATCTCATATTGGCAAAGGTAATTAATATAAATAATAATAAATAAATAAGTTTTCAAATAAATAAATATCGGGCAATTTATTTAAATTGCGCCATCTGACTCAGTCGTTTGACTAGAGTCATTTAAATTTATTTTTCATGGGCAATGTGATTTTTATCATTATTGTACCTAATGACTGGGTTATATAGTTGTTTATAACCTAGATCTTTTGCTCTGTAGGCTCAGAAAATGATGATCTGGAGACTTTGAGCTCCGATGGTGAAGTAAATTCACAAACGACATCTCGTGAGCTACAAGAGACGAAGGTTGACGTAGAGCAGCCGCCTACACAACTCAGTGAGAAGGCTTCGTTGTTGCTTGGCGTTGCCAAGCGTCAACTAAAGGATCAGACCTTTAATTTTCATCCAGAATTATCAGCCTGCTGGAATGAAATTCTGGACTCTGGTTTGGATGCAAAGATCAAAAAATCTTTTGAGGAAACTTACCCGAATAAAGGTAATTGTTCTTTGATTGCCCCGGAATTAAATCCAGAGTTACTTCCTCTCCTTCACAAGACTGCTAAGAGTCGGGACAAATATCTGGTTTCAAGTCAGGATCTTTGTGGCCGCGGTTTAGTCGCACTCGGAAAATCTATTTGTGCAATTTTCAATGATGAAAAGGAACCTATCGAAAAAGACGTTTTATTGGAGTGGTTGTGTGACTCCAGTCAGATGTTTTGTGAGCTGATGCACCAGCTTTCTAAGACTCGTAAACATCAAGTCTATTCCTATGTAGATGATAAGAGGAAGACTGTACTTGTGGACTCGAAGACTGACAAGTTTCTCTTTGGTGAGGATCTTGGAAAGAGGATCAAATCAGCTACAATGGTGGAGAAAGTAGGATTGTCTTTGAAAACAACCCCCGATAAGGCTGATTCGTCGAAATCTCGTAATTTTTTAAACTGGAAGAGCTCGACTGGGACTCAGAGCGGACGCCAACAGTCGAGCTTCAATCAAAAAACTTCGAACAAATTTCCTCGCTCCAACCGTGCTCCAGTTCAACAGAATCTAACTCGTTCTTCGACAAGATCTCAGACCCGTCTGAATCAATTCAACAATCCATCAACGAAGTAGAGGTGAGAATTGCTGGTCGATTAAGATTTTTTGCCCAAGCTTGGTCTTCAATTACTTCGGATAATTTTATTTTATCGACTATTTCTGGTTATAAAATTCCTTTCGTATCTACTCCGGTTCAATCCTTCGAACCTCCGGAATTTTCAGTTTCTGTTGCTGAAGATGAGGCAATGTCTGAAGCAATTTGTCATTTGCTAAATATAGGAGCGGTTCGAAAATGCAAATATAGTAGAGGACAGTTTGTGTCAAGTATTTTCCTGGTTCCTAAGAGTAATGGGAAAATGCGTTTGATATTAAATCTTAAAAAGTTAAATACTTTTATTGATACAATACATTTTAAGTTGGAAGATATTCGGACAGTCTTGAAGCTCATGGTGAAAGGAAACTACATGGCCAGTATTGATCAGCAGGACGCTTATTTAACTATTCCAATTCATAAAGATTATTATAAATATTTAAGATTTCGATGGAAAGGACAATTGTATGAGTATGTGTGTGTACCTTTCGGTTTGTGTACAGGGCCTTGGTTATTTACTAAGATTACAAAACCTATTATCAACTATTTGAGAAGTTTGGGATGGGTTTCAGTTGTATATTTAGACGATTGGTGGTTGACTGCTGAGACAAAGGAAAGATGCAATGAAAATGTTGCTGTCACTAGAAAGATCTTGGAATCTTTAGGATTTGTTATAAATGTTGACAAGAGCGATTTATTTCCATCAACTACTTGTCAATTTTTAGGTTTTATTTTAGATTCTAGTGCGATGACTTTAGAATTAACTCAAAAAAAAAGGGAACACATTTTAGAATTGGTTAAAAAATTTAAAACAATTGATACCTGTTTAATTAGAGATTTTGCCTGTTTCGTAGGTAATATTATTGCAGCTTGCCCAGCTGTTAATTATGGCTGGTTCCATTCTAAATTATTTGAACGTCAAAGGTATTTATCTTTACTTCATTCTCACGATAATTATGACGCAAACATGCGATTAGATCAATATTTAAAAAAAGATTTTGAATGGTGGGAAGAAAATATTTTAACTGCTAAAAATCCAATTCGTCAACATGAATATAGAATAACGATTTTTTCTGACGCTTCATTAACGGGCTGGGGAGCTTCGTGTGATGATAATGTTGTTTTTGGTCAATGGGGTTCGAGGGAAAGTTCTTTTCACATTAACTGTTTGGAGTTAATTGCAGCATTTAATGGTTTAAAAGCTTTTGCTTCTCATTTATCAGAATGCGAGATTTTATTGAAAATAGACAACTCAACAGCTATCTCTTACATCAATAGGATGGGCGGAATTAAATATAAAAATTTAAATAATGTTGCTCGCGATATATGGTCTTGGTGTGAGCAAAGAAACCTTTGGTTATTTGCAACATATATTCCATCAAAAGAAAATGTAATAGCTGATTCAGCTTCTAGAATTAATAATATTGATACTGAGTGGGAATTGGCCCCTTGGGCTTTTAGACAAATTTCTAATCTATTTGGTCAGCCGCAAATAGATTTATTTGCATCTGAAAATAATAAGCAATGTAGTGATTATTGTTCGTGGCATAGAGACCCGGAGGCTTTTTGTATAGATGCTTTTACTGTTAATTGGGACACTTTTTATTTTTATGCGTTTCCACCTTTTTCCTTGATTTTAAAGACTCTTAGGAAAATTCAAGTAGACCAAGCTTGCGGTATTGTAGTAGTACCAGAATGGTTTACTCAACCTTGGTACCCTCTTTGGTTGTCTTTATTGATACAACTCCCAATTATTTTTAAACCATCTGATAATTTACTACTTGATCCCTGTAGGAAGCTACAGCATCCACTAGCCGAGAAGCTGACCTTAATGGCAGGGAGATTATCAGGCAAGCTTTCGAGAAACGTGGTATAAAAAAAGATATTATTGACTTATTAATGAGTTCAATCACTCTTTCTACTCAAAAGCAATATGAGAAGCCTATCTTAGAGTGGACAAATTTTTGTTATAAAAATAACTACGATGTTTTTAAACCAAATGAACAATGGGTAATGGAATGGTTAGGAATTAAGTTTGAGCAGGGTGCCTCGTATAGTTCATTAAATACTTGTCGATCGGCTTTGTCTTTTTTATGTGGGGAATATATTGGTAAAAGTCCAATGATTTGTCGTTTATTAAAAGGAATTTATAAGTTACGACCTTCCAAGCCTAAATATGATCGAATTTACAGTTTAGATTCAGTATTGAATAAATTAGAAAGAATGCATCCCTTAAATAGCTTGAATTTAGATCAATCAACTACCAAGTTAGTAATTATTTTATCTTTAATTACTGCTCAACGAAAGCAAACCCTGAGTTTAATTAAAAGAAGTAATATTAAAAAAACGGATAGTGGTTTTGAGATAGAAATTTCGGATTCAATCAAAACATCTAGACCTGGAGCCTCTCAACCCTTATTAATTTTAAATAAATTTAATGAAAATCCTAAATTATGTGTTGTTTCGGTATTGGAAGAATATATTAAAATTACAGAACCATTAATAACTACTGATTTTCTTTTTATTACTATCAAAAGACCTCACAAAGTTGCTTCTAAGGACACTATTAGTCGGTGGATTAGAGCCTTTCTAGTTGAATGTGGTATTAGTTCTAAATTCACACCACATAGTCTTAGACATGCGTCTACATCTTCAGCAAAGGCTAAAGGTGTAGATGTAGAAGTAATTAAAAGTCTAGCCGGTTGGTCTAAGAAATCTAATGTATTTAATACTTTTTATAATAGACCTATTATAAAGGATAATAATGTTTTTGCAAAAGCAGTGTTATCTTAAATTTAAAATGATTTAAATAATGTAAAACATTGTTGTTTAAAAAATGTTGTATGTTTAATAAATAAAAATGTTTTGTTCTCTACTCTAATAATGAATTTTGTTTCAGTAATTGTTTAGTGCACTCTAAACATCCTACATAGTATGATCTTTTCGAACAAAATATGAGATATAATTACATGATCGAGCGAGCTCGCCGTTAGGCGAGCGAAGCTCGATCATAATTATGTCGATTAATTTTGTTCGAAAAGATCACTTCCCAACCCTTTGATAATATAAATTAGAGAAGTTAATTTGTAATAATAAACCCACCCGTGATCTCTTCGAACAATCGGTGACGCTGAACTCAATGAATAAATAGGTATCGTAGCAACGGTGGTGAGTTTCATTTTTTATTATATATAATCTGAAGTTGGTGATAAAATTGGCGTACATAAACGGTACTACATAGTATGATCTTTTCGAACAAAATTAATCGACATAATTATGATCGAGCTTCGCTCGCCTAACGGCGAGCTCGCTCGATCATGTAATTATTTGTCCCTTTATCCACTTGGAGTATAAACTACTACTAATATTCTTGTGTCACGTATAACTCCGCGCGTAACACTATTCATATATTTATTTTAATAAAGTTTTAAATGCAACAAAATTTGATGAAATAAGGGTTGAAGAGTATTGTGATTTTATCGTGGTTATCCCGAGCGGATCTATCGCCGCTATTTTTGTGCCTCAAAACATCAATGGCGTCCTCAAAAAACTCGGAGATAAGAGTAACACAAGGGATGGATGAGGACAACTGTGTATAATGGCTTGTCTGAAAATCTTAGTACTTATAAGTGAAGGTAGCCCGGATAGGTATGGGGAGAAGTTGAATCCCACCACTAATCCTATGCAACCAGTTGACCAGAGCTGAAGTCTGGTGCCACGGGGGGCCACTTTCCAAGCCCACTGTGACCAAAGTCTCTTTATTTCCTGGGATGGAAGCAGTATTTGGCCCAAGAAAAGGTTAGAACCGTGGTGGCTGTTGGTTAGACACCCACATGCATTGCATGCCTAATGGGTAAGCTAATGCGAGCTTATGCTCATATTTTGCTTTCATAATATATGGTGGAATCATTATATACAAATAGTGTTACGCAGCGCGAGTGTGACCAAAAGGGTGTGGTATCGGTCTGCCGTCAAACGGAGGCGGACCTAACGGTCCCGTTACATTAATTTTTTTTACATATAATTGTTATTTACATATATTTTGTTGGATTATTTAGATTCATCATGCCATTTATTATCAAAAAATATCATTTGAATTATAAATATTATTGGTGTTTTCCTGACGAAAATTTTGTATGTATTTAATTCATCGAAAAAAATGAATTTTCTATTTCTCGAAGGTATGGAACAATTCTACAATACATTGTTTCATATTTTATTTAAAATATCTATCCGTTTTTCACTTTTCTTCACGATTAAGTATTCCTAAGATTAGTTGAAGATATGAAATAATCGTCAGGAGTATGGTATTTTCATTTTTCTATATATCGTCGTAGTCATATTCTTTTAGTGGTATGGACGCAGAATATGGTGACCTAACACTTACGAAGCCCAAATATTTTTTAAATTATTATTAGTTAATTTCACAATCATGATTTAACATAATGTATATATTATAAACATACGAACTGTGACATGATTGGAATTAACTTGCATTTTTGAATGTCTTTTTTGAATATCAGGTAGCTGTTACGTCCCAGCCTGTACGTCAGATGACGTGGGCATTTACTTCTCTAATTACCGACCTGAAATCTAACTAATTATATCGAATATCGATAACCAAGTAATTTCAATAGTATTTAATTAATTATATAAAATAATATAATATAATAATAGAATAATATTATTCAAGTTATTCGAACGTTAAGGATATGAGTAATAATTGATAAAGTTATTTTTCTATATTTTATCAAATATAAATAAGCGCTGACGCCTCGAGTAAATCCTCGAGACGTGCAGCTGCACAAACATCTATTTTGTTCTAAGATAACTTTTGTTCATAGATAAGTGACTCATTTGTTAATAACAAAAACGGAGAAAGCGTGAGAACGGAGAATGGATCATTCGAGAATATTGCTTATCACAATCCACCCCTCTACATCGAACGATGCGCGGGCCTGATGCCCAAGCGCCTCGTATCGATAAGAGACTTCTCTAGTTTTTCTCGATCAAGAGAAGTCAGTCTGAAATATAGAATCATTGAGAGCAGTCAGGCTCAACTTTAAATACTCAACTTCGTTCTCACCCTCTCGAAGTTATTGTTAAGACACATTAACAATTTATAAATTAATTCAACTGTATATTTTCACATCACTCAAAATTATATCCTTATAATTGAATAAATCGGATTTAGATATATAAAATAATATATATAATCACACAACTAGTTTATTGCAACCACCAAATGGTGGCTGTTCAACCCATACTTAATTATTATTTATAATTATATGTAAGTTTTCATTACGTCCAATTTAAATCGACCGCTCAACTACGCCAGCGCCAAAACATCAACCAGGACGTAACAACTTATATATAATTAAAATTGGTGGCAGCGACGGATTCGAACAGCCCCCGAATAGACTGGTCAAATCGCAAAAATCCGAAAATTTTTTTTTCTCACAAGAAAATTGACATCAAGTTATCAAAGTGAAATTATATCGACGTGAAAGAAAAAAAAGTAAAATTGTGAAACAAAAGTGAAAAATTAAGTGAGAATTGAAGTGAGTAAAATAAATAATAAAAAAAAAATTCCAATAAATGAAATTAAAAATTCGTAAATAATTAAAATAAAATCATAAAGAAAAAAATTAAATTAATAATATCGAACATTTGAATTAAAAATTCGGAAATTTTTTTTAATATCCAAGAATCGAAATTTAATTTTATTTCGCTCTCATAAAATAATAAATAAATAAAAAATATATATATATTCATAAAAGTCAGACATATCAAGAAAAAAAAAGTAAAAATTTTGTGAATAAAAAAAAAAAAATCATAATAAAATTCAAGTGAGTGAAGTTAATGAAGAATCAAAAAAATTTTTTAAACAAATCAAATCTACCAACATCATTTACGACGCCCGACGGACGCAGTTCAACATCATTAAGTGCTGAGATATCTACATCGTGCATACCTGCTGACCTTCACCATCAACCTTCCGACGGCAACGTAGATCTTCGCATCGACCATAACTTATTTTTTACAATCTTCTAAGTAGTAAGTCGATTTATCGATATCATTCAATTTTGTAATTTTTTTTGCGTTATATAAATTTAAAAATATAAATTCATAAAAATGTCTCAATTAGAACTTATGGAAACTTCTCTCGCTGAAGCAAAAGATACAATAGAAACATTAGTAGATGAAATAAAAAAATTAAGATCAGATCATGAACGGGTAAAAAACACTTTTAATGAACAATTTGAAACTGAATTAACGCGACGCGTAAGAGAGGAAATGAGTAAATTAAACACCACAAATTTAAATTCACAATTTACATCAAATTCTAACAGAACTCAAAATAATAGTAATATTAATAAAATTGATTATAAAGACTTTCTGAAAACCATCCCAGACTTTGACGGTACAAAAGACGGTTATCCAATAGAATCATTTACAAAAGCATGTATAAATGCTAAAAAAATTTTTAAAGACGATATCGACGAAGAATTTTTAGTAAAATTATTACAGACCAAATGTAAAGGCGAGCCGTTAAAAAGAATTAGTACTGTAGACCCGACAAGCATTGACGACTTTATTTCATTTTTAAATTTACATTTTAGACAAAGTAAAGAAATCTCACTATGGATGAGAGAATTTGATAACTTTCAACAACGCCCACACGAACGCGTTAGGGATTTTAACTATAGAATAAGCCAACATTTGCAAAATACATTGTCAGAAATTGAATATACCGACGGGGAAAATAAGACAGAAAAAGCTACGCTAGCTAAAGAAACTGCTATTCGTTCATTTATATCGGGTTTACATCCGAAATTTGCTATTTTTTTACAAGAAGATAAATATTCGGACCTTGACTCCGCGACAAAATCAGCCGAAAAAGTCGAAAAACAGCTACAACAAATGAGAAATGTTGATAACTTTTTCAATGTATATGATTCTCGAACAAAAAGTACAGATTACCACCACGTTTTTACTCCACACACTAAACAAAATTTTCAAAATGATACTGACTTTACTCACAACATTCGTAATACAAATAATTATCATAAAAATCAAAATCAATATCAAAAGAATAATCAAAACTACGTGCAAAAATCGGAACCAAATAGACATCATAATCAAAGAAATTTTAATCAATTTTGTAATTTTTGCAAAAGAAATAATCATAGTATCGAAGAATGTAGAAATTTAATGCAAAGAAAAAGCACTGAATCTAATCGAGTTATAGATAAAAATATTCTTCAATGTGATTACTGTAAAATGAATGGTCATTTAATGAATAATTGTTGGAAAAAAATTTATAACGAAGGAAAACGCGATGCATTAAATTCAAAACGGAGTACAAGTACGGGAAACGACCAAGCGTTCCCTCGAGACGGCGCTCCGATGGGAAACGTAGCAACTCAGCGCCAAATTTCGAACAAAAATTAAGAATACCAACGCGAACTTATGTCGTAGGTGCTATGCCAATAGACTACAAACCTACGTCTATCATGCTTAAATCTAAAAATATAATATCGAGTTACGGAAAAATATTAATTGATACGGGATGTAGTTTAAATTTAATAAAATACGGCGAAGTAAAATATAAAAATCTAATTGATGATTCTTATTGTTATAAACTAAATGGCGTATCTGAAGCTATAACTTTGGGTAGAATTCAAATACAAATTTTTAATGAAACTACATACTTTCATGTCATCCCAGATGAATTTCCTTTAGATTATAGTGGAATACTCGGTATGGAATTTTTACGCGAACATGGCGGAATAATTAATTTAGTTGAAAATACTATAATTTTTAAACATTTAAATAATTTAGAATTATCATTTACCGAGGGAGAATATTTCGTTTTAAAAGCTCGAACGAAAACAGCAATGTTTGTTCGAGTCGATAGTAAACTTAAAGAGGGTTATACACCTCGTATCGAATTTGAAAACGGTATTTACGCGGGCGAAGCTTTAGTTAGAAATAATAATGGTATCGCTTATTTGTACGCAATAAATACTCTTGATAAGGATGTTAAAGTGAAAGTACCCGTAATTCCTCTGTACCCTTTCGGGACAAGTGAAGATGAGGATACTAGCTTGACGCAAGACGACACAGATAGATACGATAATAGTACTCGGACGCGGGGAAATCGTACTGAAGAAGTGTTAAAACTCTTGCGTTTAGGACATTTGAATGAGGAAGAGCGTAAAACGATAGTTTCTCTTGTAGAAAAATACGCTGACCTGTTCCACATTCCGGGAGAATCATTGCGCGCTACAGAGACAGCGGCACACAGTATACCTACTAACGATGACGTACCGGTAAATACTCGACAGTACAGACATCCACCTGCACAAAAAGACGAAATTCAAAAACAAATTACAGAATTAATGTTGATGGACATAATAGAACCTTCGACCTCCCCCTATAATTCCCCCCTATGGATAGTACCTAAAAAGGCTGATTCAAAAGGCAATAAAAGATGGCGTTTAGTAATTGATTATCGTAAATTAAATGAAAAAACTATTAAAGACGCATACCCATTACCGTTGATAAATGATATTCTTGATCAACTGGGTGGCGCAATTTATTTTTCAATTTTCGATTTAAAATCTGGATTTCACCAAATTAAAATGCATCCAAAAGATAAACATAAAACAGCATTTACAACTCCTCATGGTCATTATCAGTTTAATAGAATGCCATTTGGACTTAAAAATGCTCCGGCAACGTTCCAAAGGTTAATGGATTTAGTGTTACGCGGGTTACAAGGAGCGGATCTCTTTGTTTACTTAGACGATATAGTCATTTACGCACGTTCTCTAGAAGAACATAACACTAAATTCGAAAAATTAGCCGAACGTTTACGTAGTGCAAATTTAACTCTACAAGCCGATAAATGTGAATTCTTAAAAAAAGAAGTAATTTATTTAGGCCATCTTATATCTGCCGACGGTGTCAAGCCTGATCCCGATAAAATCAAAGCGATCAAATGTTTCAAAACACCCGCAAATACAACACAAGTGAGAGAATTTCTTGGACTTGCTGGTTATTATCGGCGATTTATCAAGGATTTCGCAAAAATCGCTAAGTGCCTATCTGACCTTACAAGTAAAAACACAAGATTTACATGGACGCCTGAACATCAGGTAGCTTTTGAAACCTTGCGGGACAAACTATGTACAGCTTCGATATTGCAATATCCCGATTTTTCGAAACCGTTTATTTTAACGACCGATGCATCTAACTATGCAGTTGGAGCAATCCTCTCACAAGGCAAAATTGGCGAAGATACAATTGTTGCAGCAGCCTCTCGTGTACTTAATAAACACGAAAAAAATTACTCGACCACCGAAAAAGAAATGGTCGCAGCTTTATTCGGTATGAAAACATTTAGACCATATCTCTATGGCAGAGAGTTTACTCTTGTCACCGATCACAGACCGCTTGTTTGGGTAAATAATATGAATGACCCAACATCGCGTGTAATGAGATGGAGAGAACGGCTTAAAGAGTTCGAATATACCGTGTTATATAAAGCGGGTAAAATAAACACAAACGCGGATGCTTTATCGCGTAACCCGGTAACTGAAAATCGTGAAGCTTACCCAATTAAAATTAAATGACGACCTGGAAAACCCGGAATCGCTAGGTTAAGGACTTCAGATCCTTCAGACGATGGTAAAGTCTTTAAAAAGAAACCTAAATACAAAACTAATTCAGAGTCAATTAGCTCGAATAATGATAAAAATAAATTATCTACAAACTTTAACAAAAATAATATTTCAAGTTCAGAGGAAATTACTCCAAGTAATAAAATAAATTCGGTAATTCAAATTCTCGAGCCAAAAACTCGAGCGGTCGATAATGAAAATTCGGTCGAAAAAAGTAAAGTAAAAGAGTCAAGAACTCAAATGGTTGGGCCCATCGATAAATTAACTACGGACCCAACAGTCAAAAATACTAGCGACGGCAATAGGATTAGCTACCCTATCGATCGGCGATTAGTTAGCAAAAATAAAGAAAACGGATATATCGGTGAAAATAAAAATTTAAAAAATAAAAAATCTAACGTTAGACGGTATAATCCATATAAAAAAATTTCAAAAACCGAATCAAAAATAAATAATAAAAAAGATAAAAATGATAAAGTAAATAAAAACTTTAAAAATTATAATACTCGAAACCCTTCGAATAAAAATTCCGAGCTTGAAAGTGAAAATCAAAATAAAAAAGAAACTAATAAAGTAAAAACTAATGAAAATTTAAAAAGTTATAAAAGAAAACCTTCCGAAAATTTTGAATCGAATAAGTCTATTGTACTTCCTGATTATTCAGACGGATCATCGTCATCAGGAGAAATTTATGATGCTGTAGCTCTAAGAAAAAAACTCATTAAAAATAACCCTTCGTATTTAAGTGACAAATCTGATATGACGGACTTCGGTTTGTCTTATATATCTAATAATTCTATAAACTCTCCAAAACATAAGAAACCTCATAATTTATCAGCGTCATCTCAATCCTCACATTCATATATACCTGAAAGTTCTAAAATCACTGATCCTTCATTACCATTATTAACAGACGTACAGACGCCAATTATACCTTCAATCTCAAATTTAAAACCACAGACAAATATTGAAAATACAGAAATCGATAAAAATAAATCAATACTTTCTCGAATTAAAAGATTACATAAAATAGCAGAATTTACACCTTCTCCAGCAGTTCGTACACGCAGGAAAATAGATAAAACTAATTACAAGACGAAAAAAATTATTACTCTAGACACCTCAGATGACGAATCAAATACAGACGAGACAGAAATAATAAAATCAAAAATATATTCCAGTAACTCAAACGACATTGACACTGAATCGCCAATAGAAACTATTCCTATTACTCCAAGAACACCTACACGAAATGTCACAAAAAGTCCAATTAAATTATGCCCGATTCCCATACGGAGTCCTATAAGAAAAATTAATAATTCTAAAAATATGGGAGGCGCGATTTCATGGTCATCAGAAGAAGGTGGTGACCACCCAAAAATTTTAAATGTAGAAGCTTTAGTTCATGCCGATCCTTATAACGAATCCAATATTCATGTAAATATGGGAATTGATAAAACTACTTTTAATGACTCACTCGCACGACCGATGGACATACAGACGTCATCCGATGATAACGTAATACCGCCGACTATTGTAAACACTGATAGGAATAAAACTAATGTAGAAAATGTAAAAATAAAAAATAATCCTAAAACAAATAATGACGAACCACGACAACAAAGTCCTAGTAAAGCCATAGAAAAACATCGTGTAGTAACAAATAGTCAAACGATAAATAATCCCCCTAATAGCGAACCGCAGCTACGCAGGTCAAAAAGACAGCGTAAGCCCAAAACGTGTTCGTGTTGCACGGACAATGATAAACATACACATACACAAAAATACATTCCATACAAAATACAAAAACTTTCAGAAAATTTTAAGATAAAAACAAAAAAACCTAAAAATAATAAAAATAATTTTCTACCACAATTGCCGAAAATAATGGTTACCCTCGAAGCAATTAATCGCCAACAAAATGCAAATGATAAACTTCCAAACAATAATTTAAGTATAATAAATGAAAATGTAGAACCGATCAATTTTCAAAATTCTTTTCCTGATAGAGAACCACAAAACCCTGAGCATATAAATTCACCCGTTGATCAAAATTTGAGTTCAGTCGAACGAATAAATTCATTCAATGACCAAAATTTCGATCAACGAGAACAAATAAATTCATTTAATGACGGAAACTTTGATCAAATCGAACAAATACATTCATTTAATGATGATAACCCGGATCAAATCGAACAAATAAATTCATCTAATAATATAACAAATTTTCAACAAAATTTAACAGAATTAAATTCAGATAGTAATCAAGAACAATTAGACAATGTAATTATCGTAGAAAATAATAATCCAGATAATGAACAAATAGATTCTGACGATGATTCATCCGTACTTTCAGTAATGTCGAACGATTTTAGTAATGATAATATAATAGAGACGAGAGATAATTTAGAAATGCAAAAAAATAGTTATTTATGTTTTATTAATGCAGATAGTACTGTCCCAAGTGAAATGGGAAAACAATTATTAGAATCAGGATATTTAAAATTGAGTCCATTAGCTAGTTATAAAGTAGGGCAGGTAATTAAAATGGGAACATCGAAAAGAAAAGTACTTGCGTTAGTTACTCAAAACACCAGTACAGATGCACCCACCGAAAAAGATTATTGTAAAGCTTTTAAAAATTTAAAATTATACATGGAAAAAACAAAATTAAAATCGATTAGTATTTCTCAAGGTCGAAGTAATTTATCCAAAACTGTATGGTCAAAAATTAAAAATATTATAGCTAAAACATTTAAAGGAACCGATATTAAAATAATTATTTGTAGAGATCTGATAATAATACCTCCAGTAGAAGAGAGACAAAAGATAATAGCTGAAAATCATGAGACCCCAATGGCAGGTCATAAAGGTGTAACTAAAACTTACAACAGAATTAGACAAAGATATTTTTGGGATAATATTAAAAAACATGTCGAAGATTTTGTTAGAAAATGTATTAGTTGTCAGAAAAAGAAATTAGTAAGAATAAAAACAAAACAACCGATGGTAATAACAGATACATCCGCAGAAATTTGGGATAAATTAGCATTAGATATAGTAGTACCTAATAAAACTTCAGCAAACGGTTATTCATATATTTTAACGATGCAAGACGATCTTTCAAAATATTGTTTTGCAATACCGCTAGTATCTATGACAGCCAAAGACATTGCTATAGCACTAGTCGAAAATTTCATATTAAAACACGGTTGCCCAAAAGTAATTTTAACAGACCAAGGTCAAGCATTTATAGGTAAAGTTATGGGTTGTGTAGCTAAAATTTTCAAAATGAAACAAATAAAAACGACAGCTTTTCACCCACAATCTAATGGTTCATTAGAAAGAAGTCATCAAGTATTAACAGATTATATCAAACATTTTACAAATAAAAATGATTGGGATAAATGGTTGCCTCATGCAACTTTTGCTTATAATACGAGTGTACACGAAGGTACAAAGTTCACCCCATATAGATTAGTATTTGGTAAAGAAGCGCGATTACCATCAGAATTTTCATACTTAGACGATATTCCTACATACGCAGATTACGTTAAAGAACTCGCAATTCGATTGCTAGAATCAAGAAAAGAAGCAAGAGAAAATTTAGAAAATTCAAAATTAAAATCTAAAGTACGATACGATAAAAAAATAAATCCTGTAAAGTTTAAAATAGGTCAAAATATATTCTTAGTAAAGAATCAGAGAGATGGTAAATTTGATGATAATTATTTAGGTCCTTATAAAATTACTGAAATCTTCCCAGATAAAAACGATATAGAAATTGAATATAAACCTGGAAAAAGAAAACTTATCCATTGTGACAGAGCTAAAATAGCTTATAAGTAGTTTAAGTTCTTCTCTCTCAACTAAAATAGACAACATCAAATAATTCATGATCTGATTTAATTTAATGTAAGAAATATAAGAAATGTAAGAATAACGACGTATAATTAAGAAAAATTAAATTTTATTTCTAAATAATTTCGAAAGATTGGAAACATAGACATAATTAAAGATAAATAATTAGTAAAGATAAGAAAAAAAAATAATAAAGAAAACAAATTAAATGATGCTAAAAATCAAATATTCTGGAAATAGTATAATAATAATTTTTAATATAACGCAAAATAGACAATAAACGATAGTAAAAATAAAATAATAATACCCAGATTTTTTTTTGAAGATAAAATATTTAAAATATAAGAAGAATAGAAAAGAAAAGGAAAAGTAAAATAATTGAAAAGATAGTTAAACAGAATATATCACATAGATATACTAAAGAAAAATAAATAAATAAATGAATAAAAAAAAAAATTACTATAATAAATTAAAAATAGACAAATAAAATAATAGAAATTTTTTTTTCTTACTCATACGCATAACTGAAAACGACAGTTATTTAATAATTTAGTTAAATTTAATAAAAAACAAAAAAGAAAGAAAAAAAAAAAAAAAGGGAAAAAAAAATATATATATATAATACAAATTTTTTTTATATAATAATAATCTTAAGAAATAAAAGAAATACAACTTTTTTTTGCCTATGTAACCATTATAGTGAATAAGACATTTATATTATATAGTATTGCATGAATAAATTGATATATAAACATAATCTCCAATGATTTAAGAAAAAAATAGAAAATGAACAAAAAAAAAAAAAAAAAAAAAAAAAAAATATCATATTAAAGAAATTAAACGTGTACAGATTTCACGTCGGTAAAATAAATTTTTTTTAATACTTAGTATCTTTCACAGATAAGGCCCGAACGAGCGAGGGCGCTCGTCTAACGGGTGGGGGCGTGTTACGTCCCAGCCTGTACGTCAGATGACGTGGGCATTTACTTCTCTAATTACCGACCTGAAATCTAACTAATTATATCGAATATCGATAACCAAGTAATTTCAATAGTATTTAATTAATTATATAAAATAATATAATATAATAATAGAATAATATTATTCAAGTTATTCGAACGTTAAGGATATGAGTAATAATTGATAAAGTTATTTTTCTATATTTTATCAAATATAAATAAGCGCTGACGCCTCGAGTAAATCCTCGAGACGTGCAGCTGCACAAACATCTATTTTGTTCTAAGATAACTTTTGTTCATAGATAAGTGACTCATTTGTTAATAACAAAAACGGAGAAAGCGTGAGAACGGAGAATGGATCATTCGAGAATATTGCTTATCACAATCCACCCCTCTACATCGAACGATGCGCGGGCCTGATGCCCAAGCGCCTCGTATCGATAAGAGACTTCTCTAGTTTTTCTCGATCAAGAGAAGTCAGTCTGAAATATAGAATCATTGAGAGCAGTCAGGCTCAACTTTAAATACTCAACTTCGTTCTCACCCTCTCGAAGTTATTGTTAAGACACATTAACAATTTATAAATTAATTCAACTGTATATTTTCACATCACTCAAAATTATATCCTTATAATTGAATAAATCGGATTTAGATATATAAAATAATATATATAATCACACAACTAGTTTATTGCAACCACCAAATGGTGGCTGTTCAACCCATACTTAATTATTATTTATAATTATATGTAAGTTTTCATTACGTCCAATTTAAATCGACCGCTCAACTACGCCAGCGCCAAAACATCAACCAGGACGTAACATAGCGTTGAATTTTTTTTTTTTTTTTTTTTTTTTTTTTTTTTTTTTTTAATTATTTTATTATTTTATATCATATTTAGAGCTTATAGTTCTGGTATTTCAGATACCAGAACTGCACTAAATTTTAGAAAATATTTTATTCATTTTTTTTATCAAGTTCTTTCCAACATGGATCTTGATTAAATATACAAATCGAACAAGGAATTACAATAGCGAGAACGAGCGCAATAACAAGCAGCCAGGTCAATGTGAAATCAGATATACAATAACAAACATCCATTTTAGTACTTGCAGTATCAAACAATATAATTTTTTATAAAAGATTGGTTGTAGATGGATGGTTGTTATAGAAAAATTTCTGATCAAATTTATTTAGTCTATACTACTTTCTACATACGAAATATTCTTAATGGTAAAAGCCATCTTGCGGCGTGTCCGAAACTACATAAATTTAATGCGTTAGTTTATAATTGCTAAATATTTTCCAAAGATTTTACACATAAATCAACGGATACAGAATCAATGAGAATTATCATTTTTAAGAAAAAAAAAAAAATTAAATTATAATTAGAAATTTTGGATCGATTGTCAAAAATTCATAATTGTAATTATTATTGTTTGGTTAACTAAATATATTTGTTTAATTATATTCAGAAATAATTTAATTTTTCAATCACTTCAGTATTTGTATGGCATATATTAAAAGAATTACATATTAATTGAATTATTTTATAATGGAAAAAAATTTTTTTTTGTTAAAGTATGTAATGCTGAGTTCTGGTACCCAGCTTTACCATAACTCAGCACTAAGTGTTACTTAGTAGTAACATTTCAATCATTCAATTCAGCATTTTCATTTTTAGTGACTATCTTCAGCATACATACAATATAAAATATATGCTACTATTATAAGAAAGATAAAAATAAAGACAATCTCGATGAAAGTCAGAGTCGAAATACTGCCGCCCATTTTTAAGTATGATTTAAATTATTGTCAACTAAAGTCAACGAGTAATAGGGAATTCGAGAGTATTGTTGAAGATTCTTGATCGAATTTATTTAGTTTATATTTCTTTATAAATACAGAAATTTTTTTTTATTCTAAGCCATCTGGCGGTATCAATAGTTAAAGTTTGTTTGGAGAATGAGTAATCTTATTTAAATGTGAAATACTAATTTTCAATCGATTGAAATAAGTTTACAAGTTTAACTAAAATTTTAAGCGGAGAAATATTATTTATACTCAAGTTACTTTTATTTTCGAATGACTTCAATATTAATGCATTACATAGAAAACTGAATATTAATTTAATTTTATTATAATTTATATTCTTTGTTAAAATTTTTTTTTTTCATTTTGGATATTTAGTACTAAGTTCTAGATCCGAGCCTTATTTCAATTTAGTACTAACTATTACTTAATAATAACGGATCATTTAATGTAGCCGATCATTGCAACGGCGATTTTTCAAATGTATATTCGAACGCATAGTATGCAGAGAAAAAGACTAAAGTCACTAGGACTAAAGCAATGAAAATTTGAATGAGAAGCATAGTAGATTTAGGATCACACCTTGCCATTTTAACTCAGTGCAAAATAATTTCAAGTAATACTAATCAATTGCAAACGATGGCAGTGTACAAATAACTACTTTTCTATTCAATTTATTTATTTTATATTACTTACGTATGAAAAATAATATAACTCATGAGCCATCTAGCGGCGACAATAGAACTAAAATAAATTCATTAATTCAATTTTATAATTAAACTACAGTCTTCATTTTTGTTGAAAGTTAAATTCTGTTAAGAATATGAATATTTTATTCAAATGTGATTTTTGTTCGATTGAAATAAGTTTACAAGTTTTATTCTAATTTTAAGTGGAGAAAACTTATTTATTTTTAAGTTATTTCATTTTTGAATAATTTCAATATTGATTTAACAGAAAACTGAATTTTAATTTAATGATTACATTATAAATATTCTTTTAATTTTAATTTTTTTTTTTTTTATTTTAAATGTTAAGTTCTGAGTTTTGACTCTAAGTTTTATTTGAACTCAGTACTAATATTATTCGTCAGTAACATTTGAATCATTTTATTTAGTCAATCTTTTTTGCGACTATTACATAAATGTATATGTGTACACATAATATAAAAGGGAAATAATAAGAGCCAAAAGGACTAAAGTAGAGAAAATTAGGAAGTATATAAAAACATATTCACGATCGCAACATTTCGTTTTGAGTCAGTATAAAATAATGTTAAGTAATATCGATAAATTGAAGACGTTCTCAGTGTGCAGTAAATTTCTTTATCTATTTAATTTATTTACTTTGTATTATTTCCTACGTAGGAGAAATGTATAACTCACGAGCCATCTAGTGACGACATTGGAACTAAATAAATTCTATATGCTCGAAATGACGTATATGTATCGAAAAACCGAAATTAGCAATTGATTAAAAATTAACAAGAAGTAAAACTTCTTAAATCTCCATAAAGTATTAAAATGTTATTTCATAATTATCATATCGTTTTGAAAGCAAAAAGGAATACATATTGAATGATTTTACCAAAACAGTATATTTATTTGGTGTAAAATGGAATATTTTAAAAGTTTTATTAAAAATAAAAGTATTTTTTTATTTAACACAACAATAAAACCTATCATAATTATCTTATAAAAACGGGTTAATAAATTATAATTTTATTTGAAAAACTGAAAATAATTATCAGATATGTAACACTAAAAAAATATTTAAATAATTTTACACGGAACATAAAAGTTGTTTCTCGTCAAAATTATTATTTTGAGAGTGAATTTAGGAGTCCTGTTGGAAATAAATTGTTTTTTTTTTTTTTTCTAATTTAAAAGATAAAATTGAAGGATGTCAAGTTATCAACAAAATTTTCCGAAATTTTTTTTTCTTAATTTTCCGGAATGAGCCCATCGTACTCCGAAAATGTTTTTTTTTTTTTTAATTATAGAAAAATTATAATGAACTAAGGTTACAGCTTTGTATTACAACAGAACCAAGCTTCGGCCAGGCTTGGTTATAGCGTGGTTGTATAATAGGGCCGAGCTTCAGCCATGCTTGGCTATCGAAGCTTGGCAGATTAAAACAGGGCCAACACTGGCTCAATTATCATCATTGGCGGTTCCTACCTGGGTATTTCCACACGGCGTTTTCGGATGGATTCTCATATGGTTTTCTATAAGAATCCAGCATAGACTCTTAGGTAGATTCTTATATAGTTTCCCATGGAAATCTACTCCATGCCTAATGGGGTGGGCCGATAACCCAATTTATTTGAATTTTCATTATTAATACCAAAAATATTTTTCTTTGTAGAAAACAAAATTTTCCGAAAAACTAAAAAAATTTTAGGTCGATATCTTACGCTCGCCAAATCTCGCTAAAGTTTAGTTTTTTAAAATTTTTATTCCAACTTATTATGATCGGAAATTTAATTCTCTACGAAAAAGGTGCTATAATAAAATTATGTAAAGTTGATAGTTACTGAGATAATTGCAATTTTGTTCTAAAAAATATAATTATTCAAGATATCAGTTTTTCAGAATAATATATGAATTTTATCATAGAAATTTCATAGGAAATTAAATTTCTTACAAAATTGGCTTTCTGGTAAAAACTTTAAATTTATAGCTATTCAGAAACTGGCAGTATTAACTTTACATAGTCACATTTCTCGTTACTTGGTGGGTTTCACGAAGAATCGCTATTATCTTTGTAACTATCAACTTTAAATAAATTTTTATCAAGTCTGTTTTGTAGAAAATTGAATTTCCTATGAAATTTTTATGATATAATTTATTTTTTACCCTGAAAAAGTGATAATATCTTGAAAAATTTTATTTTTAGAGCGAAATTGCAATTATCTCAGTAACTGTCAACTTTACGTGATTATATTATAGGACCTTTTTCGTAGAAAATTAAATTTCTGATCACAATAAGTTGGAAAACAAATTTTAAACAACTTCTAGTACTTTAGCGGGATTTAGCGAGCCTAAGATATCAACCTAAAATTTTTTTTGTATTAATAATGAAAATCCAAAAAAAGTGTATTTTCGGCACACCCTAATGCCCAATCCATATGGGAATTTAGTGTAGATTCCTCTATGGATACATTTTCACAATGATACAAATATAAAGAAAAGCAAATGTGTTTACAATTTTTTACTTTCCGTTATGAAAATTAAAATTTTCATATTTTCAAAAATAGGGAAGATTGTTTTCGATCCGACTTTAGACAATCGAGTTTTCATCAGATTTTGATGTTTTGAGGTCCTAGGAAGCTATTCTGACTATTTACGGATGGACGTCCGGCCGTGTGTGTTTGTGTGTAAACTCTTTTTGTCCGACGATATCTTTGGAACGAATCAACCGATTTGAACGTTCTTGCCGGCAATCGAAAGGGCTCACCAAGATTTAAAACTTATTAGGTTTCGAAGTCGATTAGTCGAGTAGCTTACAAGTTAAACGAAAAATGAAATTACAAAAACAAAAATTTTTAAGTTTTTGTTGCATAACTCGTAAATCGCTCGACCGCTTTGTTTCTAAATTTGATCAAATCTGTCTCAACAAGTTCTTTCGACTGCCACAAAGCACGTGCCAATTGGTTGATTTTTTCCAAAGATATCGTCGGACAAAAATTACTTTTTTTCAGCGAATTGTGCTATATTTATGGTCCAGTCTTTTTTGAGCTCAAAGCGCTCAAAAGTTTACCAATAATAATATTTTCTCGAAAACAGCAGGAAATTTTGAGGTTGGCCTACAGGGTCGACTTTTTTTCAGATTTTTTTTTTGTTAACTTATGTCCTGATGTCAGATGAGGGAAAAACAAATTGATGCATTCGATTTAATAGAATGTTAACAATTTTTTTCTGTGCCGTATGGGATACAGTAAAAATTTATTTAATTACACTGAGAGATAGAAATGTATATTTTCAAGAAAAATGCTTCATTCAAATAATATTTTATTTACTTGCTGAATACTAAGAAAAACATTTTGGTTTGTCAAAAAAATTAATATATTTTATATTTTATCAGCATCAATAAAAAATTCCAATTTGTTATAAAAACAAATTTTTTCTCAGTGTAAGAATTTTTTTCTAAATTTAATCATATCTTTCTTCAGAAATCCACTCTCATATAAATTCCTCTAGTGATTTCCATACAATTTTACATAAATTTTTTTTGATAGAAAACATCCACAGAAACTGTTGAAATTTATGGTAATGAAATTAAAATTCAAATTTAAGATTTTCAAAAATTTCGAGAAGTTATTGTTTTCACCCCGATTTGCAAAAATCGAAATTCCAACAGATGTCAACGTTTTTAGGTTCTAGGAAGCTATTCTGACTAAATTCAAAATGATGTCCGAGTGTATGGATGTACGTACGTATGTATTTATGTATGTGAATATTCTGTTACTTTTGAACGGATTAATCGATTTTGATCGTCGAGGTGTCATTCGACGCGGCTTGCTAAATACTATAAGCACTGAAAATTTGAGCTTAATCGGTAAAGTACGTTTGGAGATATTTCAAAAATAAAATTTTTTCAAAATTTTTTTTTTTTTGAATAACTTTTTATTCGCTTTATGGATTGATTCCAAAATCTAATCAGCTCTCAAACTTTATAAGCCGCGTCGAATGTTACCTCAACCATCAAAATCGGTCCATTCGTTCAAGAGAAACCGTTAACAAAAGAATTCAGAAAAAAAAATTTTTTTTATTTTTTTTGAAATTTCTCAAAAACGACTCGATAAATCAATTGAAAAATTTGATCAGCTCTAGAACTCAATAAAACGCGTCGATTGCCACCTCAACCGTTGCAATCGGTGAATTAGTTCGAGAGATATCGTTGGAGAAAAAATGGTAACAAACATTATTTTTCAAAAACAAAGGCACTCAAAAGTATTTTCGAGCTCGAAGAGCTTCACAACAATGTTTTCAAGCTCAAAGAGCTCGTAAACTGCGGGAAGTTTGGGGCTGGCCCGCATGTTCAACTGACAGACCGATTTTTTTACTTGATTAGAAACTAAATAAATTTGACTTAAAATAAATATTCTTAAACCAAGATTATTTAACTTGAATTAAAATTTAATTATTCTTGATACAATATTTTTATAATATTAGTCGGAGAAAATGTTCTCGAATTAAAAAAACCTAATTACTTAGCCCAAGAATAAAAAAATGAAGGCAAAAATTATCTTGGGCCAAGTCAACTTTTTTTTCTGTGTACTAACAGTTGAATTCTGGTCCTATATTCTGTATAATTATTTGCCCCTTTATCCACTTGTAGTATAAGCTACTACTAATAATCTTGTGTCACGTATAAACCCGCGCGTAACACTATTCATATATTTATTTTAATAAAGTTTTAAATGCAACAAAATTTGATGAAATAAGGGTTGAAAAGTATTGTGATTTTATCGTGGTTATCCCGAGCGGATCTATCGCCGCTACTTTTGTGCCTCAAAACATCAATGGCGTCCTCTAAAAACTCGGAGATAAGAGTAACACAAGGGATCGATGAGGACAAGTGTGTATAATGGCTTGTCTGAAAATCTTAGTACTTATAAGTGGAGGTAGCTCGGATGGGTATGGGGAGAAGTTGCATCCCACCACTAATCCTACGCAACCAGTTGATCAGAGCTGAAGTCTGGTGCCACGGGGGGCCACTTTCCAAGCCCACTGTGACCAAAGTCTCTTTATTTCCTGGGATGGAAGCAGTATTTGGCCCAAGAAAAGGTTGGAATCGTGGTGGCTGTTAGTTAGATACCCACATGCATTGCATGCCTAATGGGTAAGCTAATGCGAGCTTATGCTCATACTTCGCTTTTATAATATATGGTGACATATAACTTGCATTTTTGAATTTTTTTTTTGAATATCAAGTAGCGTTAAATTTTTAGGTAGATTTTTTTAAAAATCGAACTATTGTATTTGTCCTCATAGTCGATTTTTCAAAGAATTTCATCATAAACTATCATTATATATATATATATATATATATATATATATATATATATGGGATATAACCGACTTTTGAGGACACGATTGCGTCTACAATTCTTATCCGATCTTAATGAAATTTTTTACACTTATTCTATGTGTGATTACCACGGTTAAGTTTGAAGATGGGCTGATTCGGTTGATTAGTTTAGAAGTTATTGCTGTTTGAAATTTTAACGATTTTTCGAAAAAATCCGTTTTTAATCACGTTCAAGTCCATATAACTTTAAAACTACAACTCATAGATAATTTCTGCAAAAAGTAATTTAAAGCGTGACTAATAAGCTTTAATTTATGACCTCAAACTTTATATTTTGACCATTTCTTCCAATAATTTCATAGCCTTGAAAATTTTAATGTGATCAAAAAATGTTGACAATATGCTTTTCATTCTACATAACTTATACATTTCCCATTATAATCCAGTTTTGTCAGTTGTATTTTATTGTGCACAAATTAACCTGTAAATTTCACTGCTATTTTATATTTTAGAAGTATTTCTTTTATTACTTATAATGTATCAAATGTACCTCTACTCCCAATGATTATCACTTGTCTTATTACGATAGCACCCACAGTTCTTATCCGATCTTAATGAAATTTTTTACACTTATTCTATGTGTGATTACCACGGTTAAGTTTGAAGATGGGCTGATTCGGTTGATTAGTTTAGAAGTTATTGCTGTTTGAAATTTTAACGATTTTTCGAAAAAATCCGTTTTTAATCACGTTCAAGTCCATATAACTTTAAAACTACAACTCATAGATAATTTCTGCAAAAAGTAATTTAAAGCGTGACTAATAAGCTTTAATTTATGACCTCAAACTTTATATTTTGACCATTTCTTCCAATAATTTCATAGCCTTGAAAATTTTAATGTGATCAAAAAATGTTGACAATATGCTTTTCATTCTACATAACTTATACATTTCCCATTATAATCCAGTTTTGTCAGTTGTATTTTATTGTGCACAAATTAACCTGTAAATTTCACTGCTATTTTATATTTTAGAAGTATTTCTTTTATTACTTATAATGTATCAAATGTACCTCTACTCCCAATGATTATCACTTGTCTTATTACGATAGCACCCACAGTTCTTATCGGATCTTGATGAAATTTTTTACACTTATTCTATAGGCGATTAACTTGATCAGGTTCGAAGATGGGCTGAATTCCTCGAATAGTTTCGAAATTATGGCTGTTTGAAATTTTCATGATTTTTGGTAGAAATCAGTTTTTAATCAACGCTCAAGCTCATATAACTTTAAAACTAATATTTATAGACAAATTCCGTAAAAAGTATCTAAAAGCTTGACTAATAATCTTGCATTAATGACCTTAAGCTTTATGTTTTGACTATTTCTTCCAATAATTTTATGGCAGAGAGATTAATCTTGCCAAGTCTGGTCGCACCTAGTATTATAGTCGAATAATAGGGCGCCACTGGAAGATAGACTCGGCCTTCCAGAACCGGATGTTATAGAATTTTATTTTAAATAAATTAATTAATTTATATTTCTCAGAGTCGTTTGTAATATTTTGTGAGAGAGGTGAGGAATTGTAATAATAGGCTGAAATAATGTTAATCAAAGTTTTATTTAATTTAAGCACCTTGCTTTATTTATTTAAACCTTATGACAGTAATTATTCTTATGACAAACTAATATTCTTATGACAAACTACTATTCTTATGACAAACTAATATTATCTCGTCTTCCGGACGGTTCCTTATGGCAAACTAAATTATCTCGTCTCCCGGACGGTTCCTTATGGCAAACTAAATTAATATCTCGTCTCCCGGACGGTTTCACACCCACACACCCACACGCACACGTTAAAATACCGTCCCCTGGACGTTAAACCTTAACCAACCTTTCATTTTAAAAACATCCCATGGATGTACCCTTAATTCTAACTTAACATGTCCACCGGACCTAAATCACAGACACAGTTTCATTTACTTAACATTACTTGTTGACTCTACTTTAATTTACTGACCATTTTTTATAACATCATCACTATTGTCTCGAATACTCGTGACTAAATTTCCAATAATAAATTTCAATAATATTTCCAATAAAATTTTCCAATATAATATATCAATTTCCACAATTAATTTATGATGATTTATCTCACTATATTTAACTCATTATATTTATTAATTAATTAATTTATTTGTAGTTTTAATTGAATTATTAATTAATTAATTTTCCTTGACAATTTTCGCTAACAATTTTTCCATAATATTTTCTTCACTGATTTTACTAAATTTTACTGACCAATTTCACTAACACTTTTTCATAATATTTTATACTTAATTTATTACTGACAAAATAATCCGTTTTCTCCATTTACAACTAATTATCATAATTTCTAGCGTCTTTACAAATTCCAGTTTAATTCATTTAGATATTTTATTAATATTTTTAAATTAATTTATAATTATTTTAGGACTAAATTTACGGCTAGAATTACGTTGAAAATTGACTAGAATATTCGGCCAGTAGCTTGGCGTCGCAAGGCCTGAAATTACGATTTTAAGACACGGACAATTTATCTAAAGCAGCCGACAGGCCTGAGATAATTTTATAATTAATTTTGAATTTAAATTTATTTAATTGTCGAACGATTCACGCGGAAATTTATTTTATTCCAGCCTAGAGGCCTCGAATAGAATAAATTTTAGAGTTACAGACAAAGTGGCAAACTAGAGACGCGAGACGCGATTAACACAGCCGGCAGGCCTGGGTTTTCAATCAATTAATTTATGAGACTAACGGAAAGATTTTAAGTAAATAATTATAATTAATTCGGCCCTCTAATAATTAAATTAGAGGCCTTAATTAATTATAAATTTACCTTTATTAACTGTACAGCAGCAACTGATCGAAGCGTGGTCGTAAATAGTTTCTTAGTAAATCTGCTGGTGACTTCCCGGTCTCTATCTCTCTTTGTTTTCCTCACTCTCTGCTCTCCTCCAATTAATTGTTTTGATGGAATATCTGTCAATGAACAGTACGCATTAATATTTTGTAATTAATAATTAAATAATTAATTTATTGGCCCAAAGGCCTAATAACAAAATAGACAGATAGTTGATTAATAAATGAATCGCCTCGTTCCACGTGAAGCGTGAACGGACTTATATATTTACCTGGTGTTATGGTTTGTCCTGCTGTTGTCGTCGTCTGAACAATTAATGTTTGATTTCACGTTCCTCAGTCTCTTATATTTAGTTCCACTTTGGTTCACTCCCCCGGAAACTTCTTCCCACTTTTCTTAACCTAAGGAAATGACGAACGGACTGGCCTTAGTGATCCATGCGACACCCGGTGACTAGTCGCATCACTAACTCGCAACTTACGAGGTCGTTGGCCGGTTATCGGCAGAAAACAAAATTCGAATCCAAATTATCTAATTTTACAGTTTTTACAAATTTACCCTGTTACAATTTGATACCCATGAACTTTTAAATGAAATCAAAAATGTTAAAAATATGGTTTTCATTCCACATAACTTATGAATTTCCCATTATAATATAATTTTGTCACGTGTATTTTATTGTAAACAAAAAAACCTGTTAATTTCACAGCTATTTTATATTTTGAAAGTATTATTGTTATTTTAACTGGACTTGTCATGGTAATTAAGAGCGATTACAATAATGATCTCATACTAATTAAATTTTCAATACTTTATTTATGTAAAGGTTAGTTTGGTATATTACCCATATAATGTTATGTCAAATCAACTATCTGAAGTTCTCTGTCAATAATAATCGTTGTCTTTTTTTACCCTCACTCCTAGAAAACGAGTCTAATTTCATATCATGACTATACACTAACAAGATATGTATGTATAAAACTATTTTTTTCTATCAATTAATTGAAAAATCTACCTCCCATTTCGGCTGCCGAATGGCCTCATTTTTTTTTTTTTTTTTTTAATTATTTTATATCATATTTAGAAGTTATAGTTCTGGTATTTAAGATACCAAAACTGCACTAAATTTTAGAAAATATTTTATTCATTTTTTTTATCAAGTTCTTTCCAACATGGATCTTGATTAAATATACAAATCAAACAAGGAATTACCATAGCGAGAACGAGCGCAATAACCAGCAGCCAGGTCAATGTAAAATCAGATATACAATAACAAACATCCATTTTAGTATTTGTAGTACCAAACAATTAAATTTTTTATAAAAGATTGATTGTAGATGGATGGTTGTTATAGAGAAATTCCTGATCAAATTTATTTAGTCTATATTACTTTCTACATACGAAATATTCTTAACGGTAAAAGCCATCTTGCGGCGTGTCCGAAACTACATAAATTTAATGCGTTAGTTTATAATTGCTAAATATTTTCCAAAGATTTTACACATAAATCAACGGATACAGAATCAATGAGAATTATCATTTTGATGAAAAAAAAAAAAATTAAATTATAATTAAAAATTTTGGATCGATTGTCAAAAATTCATAATTGTAATTATTATTGTTTGGTTAACTAAATATATTTGTTTAATTATATTCAGAAATAATTTAATTTTTCAATCACTTCAGTATTTGTATGGCATATATTGAAAGAATTACATATTAATTGAATTATTTTATAATGGAAAAAAATTTTTTTTTGTTAAAGTATGTAATGCTGAGTTCTGGTACCCAGCTTTACCATAACTCAGCACTAAGTGTTACTTGGTAGTATTATTTCAATCATTCAATTCAGCATTTTCATTTTTAGTGACTTCTTCTTCATACATTACATTACATCTTACATTACATTACATACATACATTAGTATCTTCAACATACATACAATATATAATATATGCCACTATTATAAGAAAGATAAAAATAAAGAAAATCTCGATGAAAGTCAGAGTCGAAATACTGCCGCCCATTTTTTAGTATGTTTTAAATTATTGTCAACTAAAATCAAGGAGTAATAGGAAATTCGAGAGTATTGTTGAGGATTCTTGATCGAATTTATTTAGTTTATATTTCTTTATAAATACAGAAATTTTTTTTTATTCTAAGCCATCTGGCAGTGACTACAGAACTAAAATAAATCCGTCAGTAAATTTAATATTAAACTAAAGTCTTAATTTCTATCAACAGTTAAAGTTTGTTTAGAAAATAAGTAATCTTATTTAAATGTGAGATACTCATTTTCTATCGATTGAAATAAGTTTACAAGTTTAACTAAAATTTTAAGCGGAGAAATATTATTTATACTCAAGTTACTTTTATTTTCGAATGACTTCAATATTAATGCATTACATAGAAAACTGAATATTAATTTAATTTTATTATAATTTATATTCTTCGTTAAAAATTTTTTTTTTCATTTTAGATATTTAGTACTAAGTTCTAAATCCGAGCTTTCTTTCAATTTGGTACTAACTATTACTTAATAATAACGAATCATTTAATGAAGTCGATCATTGCAACGTCGATTTTTCAAACGTATATTCGTAGGCGTAATATGCAGAGAAAAAGACTAAAGTCACTAGGATTAAAGTAATGAAAATTTGAATGAGAAGCATAGTAGATTTAGGATCACACCTTGCCATCTTAACTCAGTGCAAAATAATTTCAAGTAATACCAATCAATTGCAAACGATGGCAGTGTACAAATAATCACTTTTCTATTCATTTTTTTTATTTTATATTACTTACTACGTATGAAAAATGATATAACTCATGAGCCATCTAGCGGCGACAATAGAACTAGAATAAATTCATTAATTCAATTTTATAAATAAACTACAGTCTTAATTTTTGTTGAAAGTTAAAGTCTGTTAAGAATATGAATAATTTCATTTAAATGTGAATTTTGTTTAATTGAAATAAGTTTACAAGTTTTATTCTAATTTTAAGTAGAGAAAACTTATTTATTTTCATTATTGAATAATTTCAATATTGATTTAACAGAAAACTGAATTTTAATTTAATGATTACATTATAAATATTCATTTAATTTTAATTTTTTTTTTTTTATTTCACATGCTAAGTACTGTGTTTTGGCTCTAAGTTATATTTGAACTCAGTACTAATATCATTCGTCAGTAACATTTGAATCATTTTATCTAGTCAATCATTTTTGTGATTATTATATATATGTATATGTGTACACATGATATAAAAGGGAAATAATTAGAGCCAAAAAAAGTAAAGTGGAGAAAATTAGGAAGTATATATAAACATATTCACGATCGCCACATTTCATTTTGAGTCAGTATAAGATAATGTCAAGTTATATCGATAAATTGAAGACGATATCAGTGTGCAGTAAATTTCTTTTTCTATTCAATTTATTTACTTTATATTATTTCCTACGTAGGAGAAATGTTATAACTCACGAGCCATCTAGTGACGACATTGGAACTAAATAAATTCTATATGCTCGAAATGACGTATGAGTATCGAAAAACCGAAAGTAGCAATTGATTAAAAATTAACAAGAAGTAGAATTTCTTAAATCTCCATAAAGTATTAAAATGTTATAATATAATAATCATATCGTTTTAAAAGCAAAAATGAATACATGAGTTATTAAATGATTTTACCAAAACAGTACATTTATTTGTGTAAAATGGAATACTTTAAAAGTTTTATTAAAAATAAATAGTATATTACATACCTAGGCCAGTAAAATAAGAAAAGTCTCAGAGCATATGTAATAGTTGGCCGAGGCTGACAAACATGTGGTCTTAGGCTTTCTTTTTTACTGGCCAAGGTGCGTATACTATTTTTCTGCTCGAAGGAGTCGGAAAGTTGCAACTTCGTTCAGGGCAGCGGCCAGAAAGTTGCCACTTTCCGGCCGGAGGACAGAAAAATATTTTTTTATTTAACACAACAATAAAACCTATCATAATTATTTTATAAAAACCGGTTAATAAATTATAATTTTATTTGAAAAACTGAAAATGATTATCAGATATGTAACACTAAAAAAATATTTAAATAATTTTACACGGAAAATAAAAGTTGTTTCTCGTCAAAATTATTATTTTGAGAGTGATTTTAGGAGCCCTCCTGTTAGAAATAAATTGTTTTTTCAACTTCCCGCTAAGAAAATTGCAAATTTTCAAAAATTCGGAAAGTTATTGGTTTCAGTACAATTTTCAAAAATCGAATTTCTAATAGATATTGACGTTTTGAGGTTCTAGGAAGCTATTCTGACTAATTTCACGATGATGTCCGAGTGTATGTATGTACGTACGTACGTATGTAAATATCTATAACTTCTGAACGGATGAACCGATTTTGATCGTCAAGGTGTCATTCGACGTGGTTTGTCAATATCTCGAAGCTGAAAAAAAATTAAGTTTGATCGGTAGGGCTCGTTCGGAGATATTCCAAAAATCAACTTTTTTCAAAAATGTTTTTTTCGGATAACTTTTTACGGGCTCGATGGATTGATTCCAAAATCAACTGGGCTCTGAAGCTTTATAAGCCGCGTCGAATGCCACCTCAACCGTCTCAATCGGTTTATTTGTTCGAGAGATATCGTTGGAGAAAAAATGGTAAAAAACGTTATTTTTCGAAAACAAAGGCATACAAAAGTTTTTTCGAGCACGAAGAGCTCGAAAATGTATTCTCAACAATGTTTTCGAGCTCAAGGAGCTCGAAAACTGCGGGAAGATTTGGAGCTGGCCCGCAGGGTCAACTGACACACCGATATTTTTTTTAATTTGATAGATAAAATTAAAGGATGCAAAGTTATTAACAAAATTTTCCGAAATTTTTTATTTCTTAATTTTTCTAAAGGAGCCCATCGTACTCCGAAAATCTTTTTTTTTTTTTTTTAAATTATAGAAAAATTGTAATGAACTAAGGTTACAGCTTGGTATTACAACAGAACCAAGCTTCGGCCAGGCTTGGTCATAGCGTGGTTGTTTAATAGGGCCGAGCTTCAGCCATGCTTGGCTATCGAAGCTTGGCAGATCAAAACAGGGCCAACACTGGCTCAATTATCATCATTGGCGGTTCCTACCTGTGTATTTCCACACGGCGTTTTCGGATCGATTCTCATATGGTTTTCTACAAGAATCCAGCATAGACTCTTAGGTAGATTCTTATATAGTTTCCCATGGGAATCTACTCCATGCCTAATGGGGTGAGCCGATAACCCACTTTTTTTTAATTTTCATTATTAATACCAAAAATATTTTTCTTTGTAGAAAAAAAATTTTTCGGAAAACTAAAAAAATTTTAGGTCGCTATCTTACGCTCGCCAAATCCCGCTAAAGCTTAGTTTTTAAAAATTTTTTTTCCAACTTATTATGATTGGAAATTTAATTCTCTACGAAAAAGGTGCTATAATAAAATTATGTAAAGTTGATAGTTACTGTCAAGTCTGTTTTGTAGAAAATTGAATTTCCTATGAAATTTTCATAATAAAATTTATTTTTTACCCTGAAAAAGTGATAATATCTTGAAAAATTTATTTTTTAGAGAGAAATTGCTATTATCACAGTAACTATCAACTTAAAAAAAAAAAAGTAAAAATTTATTTAATTACACTGAGAGATAGAAATGTATATTTTCAAGAAAAAATGCTTCATTCAAATAATATTTTATTTACTTGCTAAATACTAAGAAAAACATTTTGGTTTGTCGAAAAAATTAATATATTCTATATTTTATCAGCATCAATGAGAAATTCCAATGTGTTATAAAAACAATATTTTTCTCAGTGTAAGAATTTTTTTCTAATTTTTAATCATATCTTTCTTCGAAAATCCACTCTTATACAAATTTCTCTATAGATTTTCATACAATTTCACATACATTTTTTTTTTGATAGAAAACATCTACAGAAACAGTTGAAATTTATGGTAATGAAATTAAAATTCAAATTAAAATTTTATTCCCGCGCTTTTCAAAATCTTACAATTTTACCGCCATCTACCCTCTGATTCGATAACTCGTGTTCAAATTGACAAACTGATATAGAAATATTATTGATGGTTACACACAAAGGGTGGCAAAGTTTATCGCATATATACTTTAATGTTCACTGACAAACAATAAAACATTTTTACATAAAATTAAAATAATAATTATTTATTAATAATGAGCACTGGGACAATAAATAAAAATGATCAAGGTAAGTCTCTTAATAAAATTATTTTTTTACCTTAACCTAGAATTCATTAAAATTTTCATTCAAAACAAAAAAAAAAAACAAATTATTCACAAATCAATTAAAAATAAAAACAGTAATTGAAAAAAAATTAAGTGATAACTTAAAAAAAAAAATTATTGTTTTGTTGATAAATGTAGCATATATATGTGATAAACATGAATAAATTACAATGGTCTGATCACGTGGACCAATCACGAGATATTTATGAAAATAATCTTTTTGCTTCTAACAGAAAGGACAAATTACGATAAACATGTGACTTAATAGTAATGAATTATATTTTTTTTTCAAGATTCTATTGGATCGCAGAGTGAAATATCAACTCGGCGGGCAATTTTAACTGTTGGTTTAATATTTTTAACCTCATTAACTGCACTATTGTATGTTTATACAAATTTTCCTGATTTAAATGAGTAAGTATTTGATCATTTTATTTCATTTATGAAAAATTAATTTTTATGGGGTAAAATGAACTATTATTAGATTTGGAATAATTAATAATTTTTCGTAAGATATTTTTTTTTTTAGGACAATGTATGGTATTTAGACAGCTGGTTAAATTACGCGTTAAATGAGTATCAATAACGATATGTTTCGATAATCATGTCGGTGGTTGTTTGTAAAAATATCATTATTCTATGATGTAAGTATTCCGTGTAAAAAAACAATTGTTCATAATGAATTGGGATCTATATCATGATAGTGGAGTTAGCAAACATATGACGATTTTTAAAACTTTGAAATAATAAATTAAAATGTTTATAAAATAAAAATAAAAGAAATGCACGTTTAGAAAATTCAAACTTTAGCACATGAATTTTTTAAAATTTTATTGTTTCAATTATTTAATTTTTTTATATGTAATTAAAAAATTGTCGTATGTCTGCTACATTTACACTCATATCTAAATTTCAGAACGAAACTCAGATCTTGACACAAATATGACTTTCAACATGAATTCCCTAGCGAATTTGTTTATACCGAAAATTTAAGTAATTTTTTTGTTTGGATTCATAACAGGTATAGTAGAAATTGAATAACATTTCGGTATGTTTTAAGAATTTTACCCAATTCATACCCAGATTATAATTTTTAAAACATTTCTCAGAAATGTTTCTAAATAAAACATTCAAAGTAATAAAAAAAAATTTATAGCATGCTCGTAACATGTTTTTTTTTTTTAGTTGTAAATTTATTGTTTAGCAATACTTTGGAGGAAATATTTTCGTAAATTCTTTTTGCCACCTTTTTGACATTGGTATACTATAAAATTATGTAAAAAATATTGACAATATATCCTGGAAATATTCTTAAAATAGTTTGGTGTTGATAAAATATACAATTGCGTACACGATAATTTTTTTAAATAACTTTTACAAGTGAGAATAGTCTAATGTGAATAATTAATTTGGACACGAAATATGCAACACGAAGTATAAATTCTAATAATATTTGTTCTTTCTCAAATTAAATTACTATTCCACTGAGGCAAACTTGGAACGGTCCAATAGTACAGAAATTTTTTCAAATAAGTAAAAATTATGATCGCTTAATCCTGTATATTGCAATATAATAATTTTATCTGTGTTCTTAACTACACGTTTGTCTCCAAACTTTTGACAATCATTAATACATTAGGCGAGTTATTTAATAATGGTTTCATGAATTACCATTTTAATGTTAATTAAAGTACCGTATCACAGTTCAATCGATCTACCTATTAGTAGTTAGAAAAACTATTTATGCGTAGTGAAAAACGGTGATTATATTATCAGAGTAGTTGCGTTGACTATTAAAAGTAGATACAGGAACGATTGGATCATAAACAAACTAAAATCGTCACTGGTATATTCTTCCTTTGTAGGGGTGAACTAAAAAAGTATTGTTATTATTGCTGAAGTATAAGTTCTGAGAAATAATATTAAATAGTTACCATAACAAAACAAAAAATGTTAGTAATGCTTAGTTGATATTGCGATTTTCAAATAAGTTCGGGCACTATGATATAGTACAAGAAACTGAAAATATTAGTTAAAATTACTCTTTTTTCATATTCATCCCTTTCTAGTTACTACAGCCATGCACTTTTCTCTGAAAGTATCCTAAACCAAACTTCTCCTAAACCAAACACATCATTATTTTAATGATGCTAAAAGCTATTAAATAAATATGTAAGTTCTTAACTAAGGTAACTGAATCGTTATTCTGATGATGCGTCATTTGAAGTTACATAGGATGGTCATTCTGACAATATTTGTTTCTCCGTGTATGTACTCATTAAATTTTTAGTGATCTGTAAAAGTATCGACTTATATTTGGACTGGACTTAGGATGACTTTGATAGAAACTTGACTGAATCTTTATTAAAACTTTTGTCAAATTTTTCGATTCAGAAATTACCAGTAAGTTTCTTCTATCACGTAAATAATTTTCGATTTTAAAAATCAAATCAATTGTTTGAAATGGACTGGATGAGATTTAGAGGAATTTAACTGAAATTTTACTATACTAAGAGTCAATTCAAAATTTTTTAATTTAAAAACTTTCAATAACTTGTATCTGTCGAATCAGTCAGTATCGATTGGGAAAATAATTTATCACTTGGTTGCAATAAACCTTGGATTACTTGGATAGAAATTTAGACTGAGTCATAATTTTGTCGTGATCAAAGTCGGTGAAGCAAATTCATGATAAAAGTCATATTTGTGTCACAATCTGAGTTTCCTAATGAAATTCAGATCTAAATTCATTGCGAATACAGTTTTTTTTTTTGCATGGATCCGCTTGCGCAACAGGACTATTTTGACGAAATATTGATTTTGTTTCGTTAAAGAATCGCATTATAATAGCAAATATATGAAAGTAAAAGCGTGAAAAAGTGAATACAATAAATGAAATTAATTGATTATTATCACCTCGAAACAATCGTATAATTAAAATAAAATGTTGGGAAATCCAAAAGTGCACACCTCAATCGTTCATTAATTATTATGATTTTATTTTTTTTTATCATTGCTTTTAAGAAATTATCATTTTATGATATTAATTTTTTTTTCATTATTAATTTTTATTCAATTCTCAAATTACTCATTTCATTATTTTTTTTTTTTTTTTTTTTTTTTTTTTATTTAAAACTTTTTTTAAATATTCCGCCTATTTTCCTTAGATATCGCTTTTTATTTTTTAATTCTACTGTCACTTTAGTGCTGCTGCCAGTAGTTAGCGAAGAAAAAAAAAACAAAAAATAATAATAAAAATAAAAAATGTCAGCTAAATTTTGAGCAGCTTCGCGCTTGAGGTGTGCAAAAATAATATCTTATAATCTCATCAAAATTAATACAATAATTAATAATATAATTTTATTTTCCCAGAATTTTCGCTTTTTTCGGTAAATTTTCAGCCTACTAACTGCAGCTTCAAAAGTAAGTAATTTGGTCCAATAAATGCTGAATTTTTACTAAATTATTATGGCCAATTTTCCTATTGCTTTAATGTCGAAATTTTACCGTATTATAACATAATAGAAAAATACGTTCATTTTACCTCATAAATAATTTTTTATTGAAATGACAACAAAATAAAATAACATTGTATTTCATTTGTTACTAGAGACGAGCGTAAACATTTAAAGCTACCATTAAATATAGAAGACGCTAAAAATCTAGGTGGATTATTAGAAAGATATAAAGAGCTCTACTACATAGAAGTATTGGCTGGTTTGTTTATAACCTACATATTTCTTCAGACTTTCGCCATTCCTGGATCAATATTTCTGTCGATATTGTCAGGTTTTTTGTTTCCTTTTACCCTAGCTCTTATTTTAGTCTGTACATGCAGCGCCATCGGTGCGTCACTCTGTTATTTATTGTCATCACTATTAGGTAAAAAAATTTTATTGCATTTTTGCCCGACAAAAGTACAAACGTGGTCTAAGACTGTTAGCAAACATAAAGATAATTTATTAAGTTACATGTTATTTTTACGCATAACACCCTTGTTACCAAATTGGTTTATTAATTTAGCAAGTCCCGTTTTGGGTGTCCCCGTAATGCCCTTTTGTGTAGGGACATTTCTGGGTGTTGCCCCACCTTCTTTTGTTGCCATACAAGCCGGACAGACATTAAACAAATTAACCTCTTCCAGTGACGCTTGGTCTTGGAATAGTATTATCATGTTATTTATTTTTGCACTACTCTCATTACTGCCGGTTTTATTTAAAAATAATTTACAGAAAAAATATAATTAGATGTTTTTTTTTTTTTTTTTTTTTTTTTTAATAGTGAATTTATTTATTTTAATTACTGTAACGTAATTAATTGAAACAACTGTAACAATACTTCCAAAGATTGTAACTTTTTTTTTTTTGTTAATGATGACTTGTATTATTGGTTGTAATAAAATTAATTATGTGAATGGAATCGTTTTCAGGCTTGAATTTTTTTTCTTTACTCGAGTTACGAAATTCTTCTCTATGAATCGAAAAAGAATCAGAGTTTAAAATCTCAGCGAAAATTTTTGGGGCTGCCTGGGAAAAATGATCAGATCTGATCAGATATAAACAGGCATGAGTCTTCAGGTCTTGAAAAACTTGAAAATTTTCTATGTTGAATTTGATGATAATGACAATAATGATGGTAATAGCAATTCATAAATATTTACGAATTGCTTTCTATATGTTTGAAATGGATCAATAACAGTGAGTATATCATCAGTGGAAATATTTTTTACTTTTCACTGATATTCAAGAGAAGTGAAACATCGCAAGATCAGAATCCAAAAATTGGTAAATATAAATAACGATACGATTAATTTTCCGATCGAAAACATTCTCGTAAAAATCCAGCTTATATTCTCATGTTGATTCCCACATGGCGTTTTTTAATAAATTCCCATTAGGTATCCTATAGGAATCCAGTATAGATTCTTACGTGGTTTCCCATAGAAATTCAAACCATGCTAAAATCTTAATGGGGATCTTCGTTAGATTCCTATATATGTGGATTTTTACAACGATTTCCTATGGGAATCCAAAATATGCAAAAATCTACATGGGAACTTAGTTTAGATTCCCGTGACAATTTCCACATGGCGTTTTCGGATGGATTTCCATATGGTATCCAATAGGAATCTAGCATAGGTTCCTACTTAGATTCTTACGTGTTTTCTCATGGGAATCCAAACCATGGAAAAATCCAAAAGAAATTTTTTTTTAGATTCCTATGCGCAGTTATCCATATTTGGTTTACCATGAATGTAAAATTTTCACATAGGAATTCAGAAACTTTCCTGTATTGATTTTTACTGTGAAAATCTACAATCCAGGTATAAAAGTTTCTATATTTATATTTTGTATCATATATGAAAATTCAAGTACCCGCAGTTTTTTGTGGAATTCCTATATGGAAATTCAGGTGTCCTTTCTTTCCGCATAGATTTATATATAAATCCGTAATTTCCTATGTTGATCTTCATAGACTCTTATGGAAATCCATATTTTCCTATATGGTTTTTTAAAGATTCCTATATAAATTATCATTAACAATATCTCATTTTATTTTCACAAATATTAGATTGTTAATTACCCATACTTTTTTTTTAAATCAATCATCTACAGTATTGATATTAGAAATATTTATTTTAGGTATTATTATTCGGTCAATAATATTATGAAGTCTAATATTCATGCTATTTTTTTATTTGCGCACAAGAAACATTTTTCGGTCGATAAAAATAGTCTATTTTTATACTTATTTTGTAAATATACGTTTGCTATGGCAAATATGTGTTGATATATTGACAATTTAAATCGTTATAACAAAAATAACAAGTATGGAAAGTATAACATAATAGTATGGTTAATGCAGAAACCTAGTATTGCTAATCTAATGATAAATTTGTTTATGATAACAATCTACTACTAAAAATACTTTGGATGTTTCAGACAACCATACTTTTTTTCAGTGTGCGATATGCATTAATCGATTACTATTTAAAGTTCAAAATTTATCATGATAATAGAAATGAATATTTTCTGTATTATTGCACATAGTAGGTCAGTTGCAAATGTTTTTCCGGCGTGATCAGGCGTGTTTCCTATACAATACTTTATTATATTGGAAATAATTATTTTACTTTGCTAATGGAAAGTAAAATTATAAATTAGTTAACATGAATCTGTTAAATTGTATTTATTTTCAATGCATTTGAAAAAAATCATAGTAATTTTTTATTAGTTAAAGTGACAAATAGTAAAATAAAAATTTACGATTCACCTCTGGAAGATTCAGCGATCGATTTCTATCGTCAAGTGATAATTAAATTTTTTTTATTTATATTTTATTATTAATTATTATCATTTTCATTCTATAATTGGTCTATTATCAACAGAGGCAACTTCTCGACTTATGTTTCACTGAAACTTTAAATCCTGTTGTCATTACTGAAGATTTGTATGATGATATCTACAAAATTCCATGGGAAACAATTAATCCGCCTCCAGTAATTATCAACGAAAATTTTAAGCCCAAACAAATCCAAGTGTACAATCCATTCCATCCGACGTATGTTCTGTCGGTTACTAACTCAATTGAAAATTTAAAAACACTCCTTATTAAATAAAAATCTACAAGTGTCTGGAGCATTGAATCCTTGTTTTTTATTATCGGAAACTCTTGTGAAAATGCGAGCGAAACATTCAAAATATTGTGGAAAATGGATTTATTGACATCATTCTTCTTATGCCATGAATCAAGTAATAGTACTCTAATCATTTATACTTACAACCCATTTACAAGTTTCGCACCACATCCAAGGAAAAAAGTAGAAACAAATGACAAAGCTAGTAACAATAAATGGACAATCTATAACCAGCTTTTCTTTAATGGTAAAAATTAATTTTTTTATTTTCAAATCTAAGCATTAATATTTTCTCATCGGTTTTGAAATTAACAGTATTGATTTTTGGTTACAGACAATAAAACTTGCCACAATATTACATTTGACAAAACTAAAATTTTAGATGACCATGATGTAAAAACTACAATTATTCTTTCAGTACCAAATGCAACTAGCGATGATGTAATTTATTCTGGAAATACATCTTTCAAGTTCTTTGATCCAAGGTTTCCGAATTTGGATACTTTATATCCCTTTTTTAACATTACATCAGTAAAGTATTTTATTCACAATAATGTTTCTTATGATGCGATTAAACAAGGATATTTAAAAGTATTAGCTGATGATAATTATGATATTCACGATCGAAGATGACCTATTTCAAATTTAAATTATACACATTCAGATATAATGACTCAGTATTTTGAAGCTACATTTTTAATATTAACCCAAAAAAGAAGTTTTATTTCGACAGCCAATCAGATAACCAATACTTATAGTCATGAATTACTAATATTATCAACTGTAGTGTTATTACTAATTACGATAGTAATAATAATAACTAATAATTTTGACTTCGCACGATTGTTTTTGGATGTTCTTAGTTTGTCACTGAACATGGGAATCCTCACGCCTCTCGATAGGCTGTCGATGCGGGTTATTTTTTTCACTGCATTTTTTTTTATTTTTTCGACGAGTCCAGATATTCAAGGTCAAATATCAGCATTGTTGTCAGGACCTTCAACTTATAATATTGATACCTTGGAAAACTTGTATGATCATAAATATCACGTGTACTATGATCAAGAATTACATGAGGATATGATTAGTCAAAATATATGGGTAACTGACGATGATAAGAAATATTTACATCCATGTAATTTTACGCGTTTATTTCATTGCACAAAAATTATCAAAATAAATTCAACAATTGCCTGCATTTATACGACTGATCTTCAATCAAAAACTGCAAAACGTTCATCAAAAGTATACTTATCAAAAAATCCTGTTTTTACGAAATTATATGCCTACTGGACGCGTAAGAATTGGGCGTTAAAAAAAAAGTTTGATAAAATCGGTATAACTTCATTTGAGATGGGTTTTATGAGTCGTTTGAATAGAAAAATTAATAATCATTTGAAAAAATTAAAAAAAATTGAAAGGATTAAAAGTAATAAACAGTATGATCAAATCGTAAACGAAGATTTGAAATATACTTATATAATTGTCGGCGTTACTATAATCACGGCTATATTAGTTTTCGGCGTCGAATTAATGTTACGAAAATTGTTTAGACCTACGAGGCCAGTACATCGACCTATACCTAGACGTATACCATTGAAAATGAAAAAAAGAATAGTATTTGTTAAAAGACAAATCGTTTCTGTCATAAGAAAAATGCGACGTCGTAATTAAATATTGATAAATGTTGTTTTGTTCGTTTTGACTTGACAAATATTTGAAAACTTTTACACACTTTGCACGACGAAATGATTCATCAGTTTAATGAATAGGATTAATTAAAAATGCCTGCTCGGGAAAATGATAACGTTCTCAAATTGATAAATTTTCTAAGAAAAGGTCTTCAAATTTTTTGTAAATAAATTAATTTGTTCGATTGTGGGCAATATAATTCTAATTCCCTCCATTGAGATTTTACAAAAATATTTAAAGACCGCCAAGTAGAGGAAGCCTTACTGCGTTTTAAATAAATTTACTCAGGTGTTTATTAGTATTTATATACTTTTGCATACACGTATTTTATTGTAAAGAATTTAAACTTTGATTATTAAATTTGTATAATAAGGTATATTTATTTATTTTAAAAGTTACTGTGTAAATTTGTGACAGTGCTAATAATGTTTATTATTGAGTTTTGTATTGAGTAAATAAAGAAATAAAACCATTTATTACTTTCTATTATTTCATTTTATAAATTAAACTGTAGTATTCTTATTCACCAATATAATTACTATATTAACAATGGAATATTGAAGACAATAATTCATACTGTAACATATTTTATTAATTTTTTTTAATCATTCAAAAAGTAATAATAAGACTTCAGTATGAATTTACCATGACGTTTCTAAGGAGCTCCTAATTTTGACTTCATAAAGAAGTTTAAAAATGAATACATTTAGACGTAACAAAACTGACGTCTTATGTATGGAGTCTTCAAGAACTCTTAATTAAGAGTTCTTAAAAATGACACCTTTAAGAAGTTATTATAAGACTTCTTGCGGACGCATTCAAAAAGATGTCGTAAAGCAATCATTCCGACTTGAATGCCGTATGGGCAGTCCCTACGCCTATAAATGTTGAGCTCTGAAAATATTTGAAATATTCTGACGGTCAACAATAATTTTTATTTTTTTCTTCGATTAAAGTCCATAAGCAGCTTATACTTAATTATAAATAAAATAAACTCAAAGAAAATTCATTAAAATTGTAAGTAATAATTTATCAACACGAAGTGTTAATTTGTGTTAGTAAAACATTTTTCTATCAATGATTTTTTGTTATAATTAATTTAAAAACTAACTTTTTTTTTTATCAAATAATCTTAATTTCAGATAAAAATTTTAATGATACTGAAGTTAGCAGACGTCTAATAATTTTTGAATTTATTCAAAAATGATAAATTAGTAAAAGAAAAAAATATTTTAAAAATTGCACCTGTAGCTTTTTTAATTTTCTACATGAGCATTTTTTTTTGTGATTGGTTTGTGAAAAAAAAAAAATTTTTAATTTTCAATTGTCTGCCAACTTCAGAATCATCAATTTTAAATTACGTGCATTAATTAATTTGAATATTTTATCAAAAATGAAATTGCACACCTCGAACGCCAAGCGGAGAGGTTGTGCTTTATAATGGACTTGTCAAGGTCACGCGATTTTTTCGCATTAAACTGTATATATTATTTTCATATCACACTTACACGTTATAAAAATCACATTAATCTAAAGAGGAAACACTAATTAATAAGACTGATACTTTCATTAAGTTGTCCGATACGTATTATAATAAAAAAAAGTTCAATAAAAAATATGTATCGTGAACGTCAGTTAGTCTGTAGTCCAAAAAAAGTCTGTGGCACGGATATCGCGTGACCAGCTTGACAAAATGATTTTATTTTTTTTTTTACTGTCTTCAGAATTATGCAAAGAAGATCCTTTTCGAAAATCACTACTGTAGTCCTTCTCGTTTTTTTTTTATAATAAATCATTTCTGTCAAAACCGGCACCATGTAAACAAACACACACTGCAACCATTTTTATATTTTATCGGGAATGTTTTTTTTTATCATCGAACTTTGCTGATATCATAAGTTCCTACTTTACCATCTGATAATTTTTTTTATTGCAAACTGTCATTGAATTAACTAAATTAAAAAAAAAGAAAACTACGAATTTCTTTCTAGATGTTTATTAAAAAATTTTGTAATCAAAAATGAAAATTAATAATTTATATATTTTATTGTAACACAAACCTTCGAGATGTGCACTTTTGGATATTCCACACTTTTTTCTTTATTTTTCGACATATTATTGTTTATAAAAAGAAATAACAATAACTTGTTTTTTGTGAATGAAATTAATTTACAAAGGTTCTCTGCATTTTCCATTGCCATCGAGACGATAACCTTCTGGACATTTACTTGGTACGACAATCATAGATTCCATAGGTTTTGTTGTCCAATCCACTGTAGTGTTATATTTCAATTTAAATAATTCTTTATATTTATAATAATAATCAAAAATTTTATCATGAGACATAAACTCGTCACTTTCTTCCACATTGTTATCACTCATTTCATGTTGATTGCTGTTGCCATCATTATTATTATTATAAATATTATTACATTTAGAAGTACATTCCAATGCAGCAATAGAACAGATGTAGATGTGAAGAAATAGTAGACAGAGAATAATAATAAACTTTTTGATATCCATATTGTTGCACATGGGTTTGAGATATATTTTAATAATTATGGTGTAAACACAATATTAAATACACCAAACAACTTGTCTGTGCAATTTGTGAAAGATGTCAAAGATATATAGTATGAGCATTTTAATAACAATACCACTTTGTTTATTTATATCAATGTTCTGTTGATAATGAAGATTAAAAAAATTCATTGTAGTTTATGATTAGTTTATGTTATGTCAGAATACTGTCATTTTTATATTTATCTCACTATTTCACAATATTAATTAATAATCTATATATATATATATATATATATATATATATATATATATATATATATATATATATGTGTTTGTGTGTATGTGATAAATAAATGTAAGATTTATGTGCCGTATATATGTACAAAAAAATACGTTACAGATATAGTAGGGTGGGCCGAAAATACACTTTTTTGAAATTTTCATTATTAATACCAAAAACATTTTTCTTTGAAGAAAAAAAAATTTTTCGGAAAACAAAAAAAATTTTAGGTTGATATCTTAGGCTCGCAAAATCCTGCTAATGTTAGAAGTTAAAAATTTTTTTTCCAACTTATTTTGATCGGAAATTCAATTTTCTACAAAAAAGGTCCTATATTAAAATCACTAAAAGTTGATAGCTACTGAGATAATTGCAATTTCGCTCTAAAAAATGAAATTTTTCAAGATATCACTTTTTTAGGGTAAAAAATAAATTTTATTATAAAAATTTCATAGGAAATTCAATTTTCTACAAAACAGACTTGATAAAAATTTATTTAAAGTTGATAGTTACAAAGATAATAGCAATTCTTGGTGAGAGCCAACAAGTAACGAGAAATGTGACTATCTAAATGTAATACTGCCAGTTTCTGAATAACTATAAATTTTGAGTTTTCACCAAAAGGCCAATTTTGTAAGAAATTTAATTTCCCATGAAATTTCTATGATAAAATTCATATTTTATCCTGAAAAACTGATAATATCTTGAATAATTATATTTTTTAGAACAAAATTGCAATTATCTCGGTAACTATCAACTTTACATAATTTTATTATAGGACCTTTTTCGTAGAGAATTAAATTTCCGATTAAAATAAGATGGAAAAAAAATTTTTAAAAAGATTAAACTTTAGCGGGATTTGGCGAGCCTAAGATATCGACCTAAAATTCTTTTAGCTTGCCGAAAAATTTTTTTTTTCTACAAAGAAAAATATTTTTGGTATTAATAATGAAAATTCAAAAAAAGCCGATTTTCGGCCCATCTTAATATTCACTAATAGACAAAAAAAAAAAAGATATATGTATACAACGTTATTTTACAGCAATGTACGTGATAATAACGATAACACGATATATTGACACACTTAAAATACAATTGTCAAAATCCCTACTAATAACTCGTCATTCTTCAATTTCCTGACGACACGTCAAAAAATTTGTTATCTCAGCAAACGCAAGTCATATTTAATGATTATTCATTTCTAAATAAACTGAAGGTCAATATTAAAATCGACTATTTCAGTCTTCGTTTGAGTCCCTTTCACGATGGACGGTAAGAAATATATTATAGAAACACTTTATATTATTCTAACATTTTTTTCAATTTCCACTGAAATAATATGTGAGAAAATTCCTTTAATTGAATTGAATGCTGGAGATGTTATTAATATCTATAATTTGAATCAAACAACAAGTGAAATTGTTGGTAATATATTTAATAATAACAGTGATAAATTATCAAAATATGTAGAGACATCGGAAAATCTTTGGAGCCATAATTACATAATCTTATATATCATTGCAATGAAACGTTCCATTCCCATGCATTTAATGCTTCAGGCATGATCATGCACGAACAAACATGATTAGGCCTGAATGTATTTAACGCTTCGGGCATGATCAAGCATGAACAGACATGATCAGGCTCGAATATATTTAACGCTTCAGGCATGATCATGCACGAACAGACATGATCAGACCTGAATGTATTTAACGCTTCAGGCATGATCATGCATGAACAGACATGATCATGTCTAATTTTTGGCTTGATCATACATGAACAGGCATGGTCATGTTTGAACATTTTTTCCCGAGTAGTATGTATACTTATGTATACTTCATATAAGGATATACTTGAATCATATATGGTTATATGTGAATCATATATTCTCATACATGTTACATGCTTCACAATAAATTATCATATATGAACATCTGCTCACATGATTTATCGACTACGAATATTTTTGCTCCATACATGTTTATATATGATCACACATGATATTTTATGATTATTTTCTCACGGGAAACATGAATATAATTATGATGTTACGATAATATGTTCATTAGAAGAACTTCCGATTCAATAAAAATAATTTTCTCGCAGTTACTTTTATTTGAACGACATTTTAAAGGATCAAAATAACGTTTTCTTAATTTTTTATTTTAAAGCAAAGTATGCGAAGCTTTGAAAATTTTTTTAATTTCCACTCTACTGCCATTTTTGATAAAATTACCAAATTTAACTAACAATCACATAACTTATGAAAATTATATTACACAGGTTCTTGTCTACGAAAATCCCAAGCCACCTGGCTCCTTCAATTACACGATTGCGAATTTACTCCATGAGGGTCGAATATTAGTATCCAGTAATAATAAAACTCTTGAGACTTGGGTCAATGATTTTTTGAAAAACAAAAATCAATCATTGCGTTATTTACATGCAGAAGATACCGAGACGATGGTCAAACAATTTAATAATGCGGCTGTCATTGGGCTTGAACTAAAACCACTTCCGGAGCTAGCTCCTCGACAACAACAATCACCGTCACCGTCATTAACAAGTCCAGTCCCCTGGAAAAATTTATCACCAGGTGTAACTATTGACAGAGCTCAGTTAGGCTACAATTCAAGTTTTGCTATCGGAAAGACTCTCAACGACTCTTACGTCAAGACACATGATTATCCAGAATGGCAAGATAACTATAGTATGATTTATAAATTCTTCCCAACCATATTCAATCAGTCACAATTATGTCCCGTATCTACAGTCAATAACAATAATAAAAATGTGACGACAAATATTGAGAGCTTGAGCTTTTTCGAGTGTAAACTAGCTCGCGAGTCTTACGGAATCGAGAGCAAATATTTGAACGAACAATTTAAACGTCTCGAAGTTAGATTGTGTCGGACTGGGCGAGTGATTGAATTAGAAATAAATCCATTTGAATATCATTAATTTGGACGAACGTTATTTGGATATTGGCAACAACGTTTTCGAGCAAGAGGACATTTTGTTGCGCATCCCAACGGCCAATGAAACGCATTACGTCTCTTCGATTAATTTTGGAGATTGTTTGTACCAGGTACTGTTATATTCATTAACTTAAAGAACCTACTCTAGATATAAGGATTCCAGTGGGTTATATCTGGCATAGTATTCTATCGTCTTTTTGGAAATAACCCATACCATACCTTTTTACCTCTTCGTGTCATCACTGAAAATAATTTCTTGATTTACAATTGCAGGCTTCTACATATCATGTAAGTCAACGTCATGGCGATAAACCCGCGAAAATGAGTCGGCTAATATCAGCGAGCGGCAATTCTTCATTCGAAAGTTGGGCCGAAAAAATAATCAACGCCAGCAGTTTGCCGCACATTGGTCTCTACCAAATATTTAACGATGCCAAAATCCTAGTCACACTTTTGAAGGAATTTAGAACTGATGGCGTGCTGAGTCTCAATATTGGCAAATTGTTTAAAAAACGCTCTCTACCCACTTCGGTGGATTCTGAATCCTCAACTAAAAAACCTAATTATGGAAATTCATTGACCAGCTCAGTCATTAGCATTTTCTTGCCAATTATTTTAATTAAATTTTTAAATGATTAATTAATGGCAGTTACAATTGAAGTGTATACAAAGTAATTGTAATATTGAGCGAGCCTGCCGAAGGCAGGCTCGCTCAATATTAATTATAACAATAGCTTCGTTTGAAGAGATCACTCTGTAGTACCGTTCATGTACGCTATTCACACCACATGTTTTAGCATAAACAAAAGCAAACCGTCATCTTAGCAACTGCCTTGTTTTCTTGTTTATTAGTAATTTAGTTACGCTGAGTTCTGTAAAGTGAAGAGATAACAGGCTGGGAATGAAAATAATATGTAATGATGGGAGGGAGTGATCTCTTCGACCGAAGCTATCGTTATAATTAATATTGAGCTTCGCCTGCCTTCGGCAGGCTCGCTTAATATTTCAATTATAACTCAAGCTTCGTTCTCAGGATCACTCCGTAGATGTTCAGAGCAACAATGAACATTATCAACAATATGATTAATATCGAAATAGACTTGATCTAAAAGTTATAAAAAACATAGAATTATTAGTATTTATTTATTCATTTATTTATTTATTATTATTTTTATTTTTGAATTATTAATATAAATATTTAATTATCAAGTCAAAATTGAATTTGCAAATACATTTTTATCAGAGATGATTGGTCGATTATAAAATCTTTGTCTTTATAATTCAAAAGTCTTTGAATTTTCTAACCAACCAGCTAAATTTTTAATAATTTTGAAATCTACCCCTTTTTTAAGGGTAGAAGAAGTAGACGCACGTCTTAAGTTATGTGAAGAAAAATTAATATTAATACAAGCTTGTAAGAAAGCTCGAATCCATCTACTCAAAGTATCTTTTGAAGCATTCTTATAAGGTTCAACAGTTGTAAAAAATAAATTAACTGGATTTTTAACCAGTAAAAAAGTTTTTTTCTAAATAAAACTCTAAAGTTGATACAACACATAAATTTAAATTATTATGATATTTAGGTAATGATAATAAAGGTTGTAAAGCACCTTGCTTAGAAATTTTAATTTTATCCAGGATTTCAATTGCATAATTATCATTATTTTTAATAATATTAGATCTTTTGATAGAAGCAATTGTTTGTACTCGGTGTGCAGTGACTAAAGCTAGTAAAACAGCTAAGTTGAGGAAGATCAAGCTCACTTAAAGGGCTTGTGATTGAGCGAGAACTAAAATTAATAGTTTAACAATTTTATTTATATTTCGACCAAATATAATGTATATAAATTATTGCAATTGATTAGACTCAGGTGGATATCAGATAGTGGACTGTAGTTCTTGATTCTGGTTCTGGTGAATTTTCAGCAGTTGGAATCCTCGTAGCTGAGCTGGTGGCAGTAGAGCTAATGTGCTCTGACTCGGTCAGTGTTGAGTGGAGGCAAACAGGAGTCAGGTTTGACAAGCGGCCCGATGACTAGTAGATCTGGCTGGTTATGTGCGGTGTTGACTCTAGCTTGGCAGGGCCAAGCAGCTGCAGGCGTGTCCTGGAGGTCTCGAACTGGTACAGGATCGCGAGAGTAAAGACTCTCAGTACTCGTTCAGATCTCGGAATTACTCGTTCAGCTCGTACTAGCTCGTTCGCAGCGATTAATCAGCAGCTGTTGGAAATATTGCGATGTCAGTATCTTACTTAGATGGTACAGAAATAGCAGCAGATCAACTTAGGAGATCTAACTTGACAGCAGAGATCTCGCAAACCACTGACTTGGCGTTGCGAGACACTCAAGTAGAATATTATCAGGTTAGACAGAGTAGACAGAGACGTGATTGTAAGAGTGTCCCGAGACGCATGTCTCGAGCAGACGGATCATGACATGATTGAGCAAGAGTAGGAGTTGATGATGTCTGCTAGGGCATCTGACGGATCACAAGGTGGTGTCCCGGTCGCAGGTGAACCGGGACCAGACTCAGGTAGACCTTGTGACGTGCTGAGAGAGGTCAGACGCGGACTAGCCAGACGAGAATCCAGTAGGTACCTCTCGAAACTCTCATCTAGCCGATCCACCACAACAACTGACGGGTCACCAAGGCGGTGTCCCGGTCGCAGGTAAACCGGGACCGTTCTGGGTAAGGCCTTGGTGAAGACTGGGGGCAGGTCAGCCACTGTGGTGCTCTCGGTAAGGAGAGAATACCCAAAAGAATTCTCCAGATTAGAGATGGTCCGCTATAACCACTGACGATTCACAAGGTGGTGCCCCGGTCGCAGGTGAACCGGGACCAGACGCAGAAAGACCTTGTGATGAGCAGTTACAGGTCAGGGATTATAGCGCGACCCAGCTGCGTCAGAGTATTGACTTCATGCGAGATAGAATAGCAATTGAATCTGTGTACATACCAAAGTAACCCAGGTTGTAATTTACTTAGCCCTGAGTTTGGTGGTTGAGAACTGGTAGTCTGGTAGGAGCTGGCAGGATATCACGATCACACCAATGCGGGGTGAGCCGAAGTGGATGAAAGATGATCACGAGTTGCTGAGTACCCTGGATGCTGCGTACTTGCTTCTTGATGGCTCTTGATGGCAATAAATGCTCGCTAAACTGGAAATAATTGCAATTGAACGGTTATAGCTTTCACTGTTTTTAAGAACCGAACTGAGTGAACTGATATTTGTAAATTGCTGTGAGGCTGGTTAGGAAAGTTGACAAGCTCGGAAACACTCGATGTGCTCGGTGCTAGAGGTCAGAGAGTGACTGACTGGTAACAACGGCGGCGAGTTGATGCAGAGCTCCAGTATGCTAAAAAAAAGGTTCGAAAAACTGGTTTGGAAGTTTCTCGATTTTTCCACTTTCCCAAGAGCGTGAGAAAGTCCTGTAAAATTATTTATAAAAAAAGTTACATGTATAAAAAAAAGGGAATGAAATCTGGCGACCAAATGTTCGCGTAGAAGAGCTGCGTATGCGGGCGAAAGGCTCGCGCTGTGAACAGAAAGGATCAAATTTTTATGGCCCCGAACCCGGGACGGTCATAAAAGTAGGTACTCGGGCGATGTTGCGAGTAGCGTAGAGCTAAAATATTTTGTTTGAGAGAAAGAATTATATTTTACAATATTTTATTTTATTTTTGAAATGCACATGTATTAAGTTTTTAATATCAATCATTTAATTATTCATTTAATGTAGCAATTTTCAACATTTCCCGCCCGCCATTCGTTTGCACGGCGAACGAATAATTATATCATCTCCTCGTTGACTGGTAGCGGGCACAGCTTGACGATGGGTCGATCCAGGATTGAAGTCTGAGTGCGTACGCTAACGGTACGGACGTGACCATCAGCTCCAGGGTGAGTCTGAACGATCCTTCCTAATGGCCACTTAGCGGGTGGATACCGCTCATCGATGACCAGGACCATGTCTCCAACTCGCAACTCGGGAATTGGTTGATTCCACTTGAAGATTGATTGGTAGCGTTGTAAGCAGGACGATGACCATCGAGACCAGAAAGCCTCTAGGCATTGGCGAATGAGCTGCCAGCGTGATAGTCGAGACGTTTTAACTCCCTCTAAGGATGGTTCAGGCACCACATTCAGAGCTTCTCCAATGAGAAAGTGCCCCGGTGTAAGGGCGGATAGGTCCTCGGGATCATCAGTGAGAGCACAGAGTGGTCGAGAGTTGAGCGTGGCTTCAATTTGAGTCAGTAAAGTTGTCATTTCTTCGAATGTCAGCAGTTGCTCTCCAATTACTCGCCTCAAATGATACTTGACCGACTTCACTCCTGCTTCCCATTTGCCTCCGAAGTGAGGCGCTGAAGGTGGATTGAATTCCCACTTGGTGCCGAGGTTGGCGAGTAGGCTGGCAAGCTGACTGTTCTCATTTGTAGCCGCAGCAAATAGCTTTGACAATTCAGCTGCGGCGCCCTTGAAGTTGGTGCCACAGTCACTGCGCAGAGTGCTGCAAATCCCGCGTCTGCTGGTGAATCGCTGGAAGGCGGCGATGAACGCATCGGTGGTGTAATCGCTGACCAGCTCTAAGTGAACGGCTGATGTTGAGAAGCACACAAACAAGGCCATCCAGGCCTTGTAGGTTTTCGCGCCTCGTCCCTTCCAGGTTTTTATAGCGAAGGGGCCGGCGTAGTCGACTCCAGAAAACAGAAATGCCCGGGAGGGCGTGACTCGAGTAGCTGGGAGAGGAGCCATCAGCTGCTGAGCTCGTTGCTGACGGTGTCGGGTGCAGAGAACGCACTTGAGGAGGAGAGAGCGTACGGGTGCTCGCCCTCCAAGAATCCAGTAGTTGTTCCGTATGTATGACAACGTAAGTTGAACTCCTCCATGGAGGGTTTTATGATGCGCATCTCGGATCACCAGGGTGGTGAACGCTGAGGCCCTAGGGATGATCGCAGGATGCTTGGCTTCATGATTGAGCTTGGAGTTTTGTAGTCGTCCGCCCAACCTCAGAATTCCCATGGTGTCCACGTGTGGAGTCAGCCGAATCAGAGGGCTGCTGCGAGGAATGGGTTGTCCAGCTTGTAACAGCTTGATTTCCTGTGTGAAATGAATGCCCTGAGTGAATTTCACCCAGAGTGCTCGCGCTTGCTCCATGTCCCCTGGAGTCAGAGGCTTCTGAGCAAGTGATGCTCCTGATGACTTCTTAAAACACGCCATGGCTCGCTGAACCGTGGCAGTGCATCTGATAAGTCTGCTCAAGGTTGAGCATCTGTCCAGCGTCCGCTGCAGGGGGTAGCTGGCTGTTTGAGATACCATATTGACCTTGACTGTCCGTTCTTCAAGATGCTCAGGAGAAAATTCAGCTTGCACTTCCGTCGGCCATTGATTAGAAGGTTGAACAAGCCAGGAAGGCCCATTCCACCACAAGGTGTGCCCCAGAAGCTCACTGGGGTCCAGTCCACGAGTGGCGCAGTCAGCAGGATTAGTCTTTCCTGGGACAAAGCGCCACTGAGCGCGTGGCAAGAGTTCCTGCACGTGATACACACGGTTTTGGACGAACTCCTTCCACCTGGACGGATGATTATTGAGCCACGTGTAAGTTATCGAGGAGTCAGTCCAGCAGAAGACTGGTATGTTGTGCCAATGAGTAGCCTCGATTACATTACTCAGTAACTTGGCTAGTAGTACAGCACCGCAAAGCTCCAGACGTGGGATGGTGAGCCTTTTCAATGGAGCCACTTTCGTTTTGGAGCAGATGAGGGTGCAGGTGACCTTGTCTGCGTGGCTGACCCGTACGTAGACTGCTGCAGCCATGGCCTTCTGTGAAGCATCGCAGAAGCCATGGATTTCCAGTGACGATGCTGCGATTGTGCCCAACCAGCGCGGAACGGTCAGCTGAGGCAGATGTTTGAGTTGGTCGACGTATCGCCGCCATTGATCAGACTTCTCGTGGGCTAGTTCATCATCCCACTGCAGATTCGTGGCCCAAAGCTCCTGCACGAAATGTTTGGCCACGATCACGACGGGAGCTAGGAAGCCAAGTGGATCGAAGATCCGGGCAATCAGTGATAACACCTTGCGCTTTGTGACGGGTCCTTCTGTGGTGAGCTCGAGGTCAAAGTGAAATGTGTCGGATGTCGGTTTCCAGCCAAGGCCTAGGGCCTGAGACAGCGATGGCTCACCGAAATTTTTGGTAAGACTGGTTAATTTCCGTTCTTCAGGAACATCTGCTAGCACTTCAGGATGATTACTATTCCACTTCTGGATTGGAAAGCCGCCCGCCTTGCAAATCTGGATTATTTGAGCGATTTGCGCTCGAGCTTCTTCTGGTGAGTCCGCTCCTCCAGCTACGTCGTCTACGTACCGACCTCGGGTTAGTGCCGTCAATGCCAAGGGGAAGCGATTCCCTTCATCCTGAAGAAGTTGTAGAAATGCACGCAAGGCCAAAAAAGCAGCGCAAGCGGTGCCGTAGGTGACGGTGGTCAGCTCGTAGGTGACAAGCTGATGATCGAGATACCACAATATGCGCTGGAATTTCCAGTCCTCAGGATGCACTTTGATCTGCCGGTAAAACTTTTCAATGTCAGCCATGAACACGTAGCGTGATAATCTGAAGTACAACAGCACGTCAAATAGATTTATCTGTAGATTGGCGCCTGAATGGAGCAAATCGTTGATGGATTTCCCGGAGCTCGTGACACTGGAGCCGTTGAAGACGACTCGCAATTTGGTGGTGAGGCTGCTTTCCTTCAAGACACCATGATGTGGTAGATAATATGCCGTTTCTGGCTCAGGAGCGGAACTTGGCACTCGTACCAGATGCTTGAGTTTTTCATACTCCTCGATGAACTCGGAGTAGGCCCGGTGGAAGGCAGGGTTGTGCTGAAACTTCTTGGATAGGCTGCACAGCATCCTGAATGCCTTAGGCCGTGAGTCTCCAAGTTGGCTCGCGGGCGCTTTGAAGGGCAGCCGAACGACGTATTTGCCGTCGTCATCTCTGGAGTGCGTTGCAAGAAAATGAGCTTCACATGCTTCTTCATCCTTGGACAACTTGGATTTTGAGCTTTTGGGAATCTCATCTAATGACCAGAATCGCTGAAGTGCTTCATGTAGGTCGTCATCTAGCTTGACGTGATGAACTCGACAATTGGCTAGCGCAGCTTGGGGACCAGAAGGTCCTGATATGATCCATCCAAGCTTGGTAAGCTGAGCAGTGGGCGTGTCTGAATCTCCCTTTATTACGCCTTCTTCAAGAATTTGCCCATATATGTCAGCGCCAAGGAGCATATCAATGGCACCCGATGAGTAAAACTCTGGATCAGCGAGTTGAAGACCTTGTAGGTGCGGCCAGCTACAGCTGGATGGTTGCCGAGATGGTAGAGTTGTCGTCAACTTGGGCAGAATATGGGCCGTCAGAGCCAGACTGGCAGCCGTATTGAAGTGAGCCTGTATCTGGAGCTCAACAACTCCTCTGGTGCTGGCGGAAGAGTAAGCACCGATACCAACAATTGGCAACGACATGGGCTTTCGTTGCAGCTTGAGTCTCTGTACCAGCCTCTCAGATATGAGGGATATTTCAGACCCTTGGTCGATTAAAGCTCGTACGTTGCACTTAGCGCCGTGTTCAGCGATGATGCAGATCTTCGCTGTGGCTAGTAAAATGCAGCTGGGCTGTTTGCTGCTTGTGTGGTTTACGTGAGCCCCACGCAAGTTCGTCGTATCGTCGTTAGTTATCTGGCGGCGCTCTGGTGATTCTTTTGCATGGAGCTGGTGAATGGATGTGTGGTGTTTCTTGCCACATTTTTCACAGCGTCGTTGCGACGGACAGGAGCTGATGCGATGCTTCCCCAAGCAGTTGTAGCAGAGGTGATGCTTTGCGATGAGCTCGCTGCGTTTGGCAGCGGTTATATTGCCGTATTGTGGGCATCGAGAGGTGGAGTGATCCTCTGAGCAGATGTTGCATCTGAATGGCTGCTGCGGATTCCGATGGTTGAGATTCTGGCCCCCGTAGTGTACCTTGACGTTGGATGGTCCTGCTGCTGCAGGCTTCGGATGGCTGGAATGCTCATATGATTTGAGCGTGAGAAGCCTCGAGAAGATGAAGTCGGATAGTCGTTTCCAAGTTGCTGGATCTTTGGATGCACCCAAATGATTCTCCCATGCCTTCATGGTCTCAGGATCAAACCGCTGTGTGGTCAAGAAAATCAAGAAGTCGTCTATTCCTGGCATTGATCGCTTCAGCGTTTCAATACTTTGTCGAACTTGAGTAGACGAGGTGTAGAGCTGCTCGAGCTCTGCTGCCGATTCTTTCGACATTCGCTTCATCGCTATTGCTGCTTGCATAGCGTTGTTGAGCAGCACGCGAGTATTTTCATAAAAAGATTGCAGCGACTCCCAGGCTTTATCAAAGTTGTTCTCGGTGAGCGCCGTGTTATTTATGAAGTGGGCTGCAGTTCCTACCAAGCAATTTTTTAGGTAGTGCAGCTTGTATATCGTATTCAAGTTCGGGTTGGCGATGACCATGGAGGTGAACATGTCCTTGAAAGCAAGCCATCCCGCGACGGTACCGTTGAACTTGGGTAGATCCACTGGAGGTAATCGAGGAACATGATGATTTACTGCTGTATGCTCTGACCCTGAATTAACCGATTGGGTGGCTGATGGTGCTCGAGTAGAGCTGGTGCTTCGCTCGACGATCTCGTGAGCTCGTTCAAGTGCTTCTAAATAATGCTCTCTGGTGGACTCAAACTGTTGCCGACTGAAGTAGAATCTCTGCAGGATCCGCTCTCTTTCGTCCTCTTGCAGCTTGGCGATCGCCATAGTCAGGGCGTCATGATTCAGTGAAAACTTTTCCCACTGTTCTCGGAGCATTGAACGACGTGCCTCGACACGGTGGCGGCTGACGTTCTCAGTACCGATACGAGTGAGATTTCTGAAGAAATCTTTAATGAATGCTCGGATTTCACCCTGCTGGTCAACCCGACGATGAACGTGCTCAATCCTCATGCTGAATATTCACCAATCCGGCTCGAAGGACCAAATGAATGAGCGAGAACTAAAATTAATAGTTTAACAATTTTATTTATATTTCGACCAAATATAATGTATATAAATTATTGCAATTGATTAGACTCAGGTGGATATCAGATAGTGGACTGTAGTTCTTGATTCTGGTTCTGGTGAATTTTCAGCAGTTGGAATCCTCGTAGCTGAGCTGGTGGCAGCAGAGCTAATGTGCTCTGACTCGGTCAGTGTTGAGTGGAGGCAAACAGGAGTCAGGTTTGACAAGCGGCCCGATGACTAGTAGATCTGGCTGGTTATGTGCGGTGTTGACTCTAGCTTGGCAGGGCCAAGCAGCTGCAGGCGTGTCCTGGAGGTCTCGAACTGGTACAGGATCGCGAGAGTAAAGACTCTCAGTACTCGTTCAGATCTCGGAATTACTCGTTCAGCTCGTACTAGCTCGTTCGCAGCGATTAATCAGCAGCTGTTGGAAATATTGCGATGTCAGTATCTTACTTAGATGGTACAGAAATAGCAGCAGATCAACTTAGGAGATCTAACTTGACAGCAGAGATCTCGCAAACCACTGACTTGGCGTTGCGAGACACTCAAGTAGAATATTATCAGGTTAGACAGAGTAGACAGAGACGTGATTGTAAGAGTGTCCCGAGACGCATGTCTCGAGCAGACGGATCATGACATGATTGAGCAAGAGTAGGAGTTGATGATGTCTGCTAGGGCATCTGACGGATCACAAGGTGGTGTCCCGGTCGCAGGTGAACCGGGACCAGACTCAGGTAGACCTTGTGACGTGCTGAGAGAGGTCAGACGCGGACTAGCCAGACGAGAATCCAGTAGGTACCTCTCGAAACTCTCATCTAGCCGATCCACCACAACAACTGACGGGTCACCAAGGCGGTGTCCCGGTCGCAGGTAAACCGGGACCGTTCTGGGTAAGGCCTTGGTGAAGACTGGGGGCAGGTCAGCCACTGTGGTGCTCTCGGTAAGGAGAGAATACCCAAAAGAATTCTCCAGATTAGAGATGGTCCGCTATAACCACTGACGATTCACAAGGTGGTGCCCCGGTCGCAGGTGAACCGGGACCAGACGCAGAAAGACCTTGTGATGAGCAGTTACAGGTCAGGGATTATAGCGCGACCCAGCTGCGTCAGAGTATTGACTTCATGCGAGATAGAATAGCAATTGAATCTGTGTACATACCAAAGTAACCCAGGTTGTAATTTACTTAGCCCTGAGTTTGGTGGTTGAGAACTGGTAGTCTGGTAGGAGCTGGCAGGATATCACGATCACACCAATGCGGGGTGAGCCGAAGTGGATGAAAGATGATCACGAGTTGCTGAGTACCCTGGATGCTGCGTACTTGCTTCTTGATGGCTCTTGATGGCAATAAATGCTCGCTAAACTGGAAATAATTGCAATTGAACGGTTATAGCTTTCACTGTTTTTAAGAACCGAACTGAGTGAACTGATATTTGTAAATTGCTGTGAGGCTGGTTAGGAAAGTTGACAAGCTCGGAAACACTCGATGTGCTCGGTGCTAGAGGTCAGAGAGTGACTGACTGGTAACAACGGCGGCGAGTTGATGCAGAGCTCCAGTATGCTAAAAAAAAGGTTCGAAAAACTGGTTTGGAAGTTTCTCGATTTTTCCACTTTCCCAAGAGCGTGAGAAAGTCCTGTAAAATTATTTATAAAAAAAGTTACATGTATAAAAAAAAGGGAATGAAATCTGGCGACCAAATGTTCGCGTAGAAGAGCTGCGTATGCGGGCGAAAGGCTCGCGCTGTGAACAGAAAGGATCAAATTTTTATGGCCCCGAACCCGGGACGGTCATAAAAGTAGGTACTCGGGCGATGTTGCGAGTAGCGTAGAGCTAAAATATTTTGTTTGAGAGAAAGAATTATATTTTACAATATTTTATTTTATTTTTGAAATGCACATGTATTAAGTTTTTAATATCAATCATTTAATTATTCATTTAATGTAGCAATTTTCAACAGCTTGAAGCTTCCAATTTTTTAAATATTGGATCTAAACTATAGATTCGGTCATAACGAGGTTTAGCAGGATTAATACTATATGCACCTTTCAAAAGACGGGAAACCAAAAGGTTTTTCTCTATATTAATATCGCAGATAAGTGACAGGGCAGAACGAACAGTGTTGAGAGTATTGTAGTTAGCACCCTCATTAAATTTATGTGTTAAAAAACATATAATATCATTTTCTTGAGGATGAAAAACATAAATAGTTTTCAAGGAACAATAAGAAGCCTAATCTTTAATTGGCTTAGAATATTGTGGTAGAGTAGAGCTTGAAATCGAATTAATAAGTAATTCAATAGAGTTATCATTTACACCTCGTTGCTTGAAAGCTTGCTGGATAATCGCGCAGCCATTAGAGACATCTTTTGAGCCAGAGGATGTTGAATCTTCATACAGGGAGATCGAAGAAGATTAAAATCTGGATAGAAGATGATTGGCTCTGAATCTAATAATGATAGCCACAATGGATACCATGGCTGACCACACCAATCAGGAACAACCAAAATTCCACAAGCCTGGTCCGTTTGAATTTTCTTTAAAGTTTTTAAAATTAAAGAAAAAGGTGGGAAATCATAAAAGTATTACTCGTTTCAGTCTACAGTAAAAGCGTCGATACAGAAAGCTAAAGGATCTCGGTGCCAGAAGCAGTATTTTTCACATTTATTATTGAAATTGGAAGCAAAAAGATCAATTTCTGGTTGGTTGAATTCGAAAACAATTTTTTGAAAGGCAAAGAGGGATAATTCCCATTCTGTATCAATATTATCGATACATGAAGCCTCGTCTGCCTTATTATCCTTGGAAGGAATAAATGAAGCAAAAAGCCAGAGATTTCTTTGCTCACACCATTCTCAAATTTCGTAATTCAGTTCATTTAAGTATTCGTGTTTTGTTCCACTCATTTTATTCATATATGCTATTGCAGTAGAATTATCAACGCGTAATAAAATTTCACAGTCAAATAAGTTGGATGCAAACGTTGTTAAATCATTAAGAACAGCTAAGAGCTCTAAATAATTGGTGTGAAAAGATTTTTCATCATTATTCCAGTGTCTATATACTACTTGACCATCGCAAGTAGCCCCCCATCCAGTGGATGACGCATCAGAAAATATAGTTGATGAATCGTGATCGAGTCGAAACTTGGTTCGTTTTGCTGGAAGCTGGTGCCGCAGGTTGAAAACAGTGGAAGCCCGCCTGATTGTGATTCCCGCGAGTCGCAGACGGGCCTTTACAATTTAAAGAAGTTTTCGGCGCAGGAAAACTTTTCTTTAGAGTTGGAGTTAGAAGAATCCTATAAAATTCCTAAGATAATTACATAAGATCCGTACCGGAGCCCTATAAGATCTATATAAAAATCCTATTAAATTCTTGCAGAAATCCTATGAGATCACGGGTCAAAATATCTAGCCTCAATCAGTTCTCATCGAACCCGAGTAAGCCTCAATCAAGCCTCACTGAGCTATAAAAGCACTTTGACTCTCAAATAATGCTCAGAGAGCCTCAATGAGTTTCAAATAATACTAATTGAATTTAAATTACATAGTTGAGACTAGGTTCATTTAAGGCTCGTCGAAGCTTATTGAGGATCTTTGAGCATCATTTGAGGCTCCTTGAGGCTTTTTTAACATCATTTGAGGGTCAAAATGCTTTTTTTACTCAGTGAGGCTTACGTGGGTTCGATGAGACTAGATTGAGGCTAGATATTTTGACCCGGGATCCATACGGCAATCCTACAAAATCCTTACAGGAATCCTATAAGATCTTTACAGAAATCTTATAAGATTCTCAAGTATAAATATTGTATTCAGAAAAGTTTTATAAATAGTGTTTACAAAAACTTGTCGCCACTATATTGATCTTTTTTAAGGTATTATATACATATGACTTTACAGATAATCATTTAGTTTTTAGCATAATTAACACATATTATATGCTTATGAACTTTGTATATGATTCTCACAAAACTCCTACAAAATCATAGGGGTCTTCTATAAAATCTTTCAAAACCCTCTATAATTATTATTACTTTTCATAATTTCAAAATTTGTAACATCGTGTTATCAATTCCGACTATTTTAATTTTCCTGCTACGAATACAGATAATTATGTATAAAATCCATAATAAGTATAATAATTATTTAACAATCTATATTCTTTTATACATATTTCATGTTTCTCGTTAGATTATATCACATCTGATTATTTTTCCCTCAACACGTTATTAAAAAATTAAACTAATTCGTTACGTAAACACATCATGCAATTCATCATACATATAAGGTCATTGTTGAAGCTGACTATCAGTTATCGTTCGAATTTCTTCTATAATGGATCGTAATAATAAAGTATATAGTTTTGATAGAATCTCTATTATTTTAACATTTCTTCTTATTTCTACCAAAATAAAATGCGATAAGATTCCTTTGAATAATTTATCTGTTGGCGACGTCATTAGTGGCGTTGATTTGAATGACGCTACTAGTGTTATCGTCGGTAAGCTATTCGATGATAATATAAAATCGAAGTATGTTAAAGAAAATATACTAGATTTTTCACGGACGCAAGGTTACACTACAGTGTATTATTGCAATGAGACGTACCAATCTAATTATTACCCAAATATTATAGTTTTTAATGCGACAAATAAGATCGTTAATGAGAATAATCATTTGAATGGTAGTTTTCTGGGTATTGACGAAGGTTATGTTGATGGAAAGTATTTGTGTGCGGCATTCAAAACTTGCGATGTGAAAATTGAAGAGACGGTTTCGATTGATTTGATGAAAGAAAATGATTTACCAGAAGATGTCAAGCTATCTGCTAATAAAACGGGAGTTTCTACAATGAGAAGAGCGGGAGAGACGTACTATGTTTCGTCGATTTTGAAGGGTTATTGTGTATATCAGGTAAGAAATTATTTTTAATCAGTGTTGGAAATTATGTATAGAAAAACCTTGAGTTGAATAAGAGGCGATAAAATTTGTGGGTTTAGGATAAAATAAGTATTCCGCAGCAGCTCTTACGTAATGACTCGGGTCGAAAAATTTTATCTGATTTTAGTCTAATTGGACTATTTGATCTGTTTTTAATCTTTTACAAAAATTTTAAGCTGTTTTCGACCTGTCGTTTTAAAAAACAATTGCGTTACGGGCAGACAAAACTGGATTAATTCTTGAACTTTGAAAAGTTTTAGTTCTGAAAATTTGCAAGGACATAAGTAGATTAAATCATGGACTTATAAAATTTTTATTTATGGGCAATATTTATAAAAAAAATATTAAGTTACAGAATTGTTTATGTTTTGTTTACTATTTAATTAGTATCTTTTGTTTAAAAATGTCAGCAGTTAATGAAAGTTTGAAAGCTTAATTTTTAGTTGTCTAGAGTGCATATTGATAGCATTGAATAAAAGTGATAAAATAACTCTTAAAATGTCAAGAAATTTTTCTTATTTACTGGATGAAATTGAAAATATTTTGGCATTGGAAAACATCAAAATTCTTGTGACATCTTATTACGGAAGCGCATTAGCATGTTTCAAATACCAACAAAATTAAAATAAATTTATAAATCTAAATTATTATTATTATTATTATTTGTATTTATAAAAAGTCCTGTTTTTGATCTAAAAGCGATTAGAGACAGACTAAAAATTATAGTAAATAAAGCCTGTTTTTGTCCTTAAAAACAATTGAATACAGGCCAATAATTATAATAAAAAAGTCTGTTTTTAGTCTAAGCCCGATTTAAAACAGACTGAATATCATACGAAAATAAGTCTGATTTTAGCCTGGATAAAGAATAGTACGGACAAAAACAGATTAAATTCCTATATAAAATAAATATGATTTGTAAACTTGAATTATAGAAAAAATATTTGAATTTATCATCTATTTAAAAACAGATCTAATTTTTTGACCCGGGGAGTAGTGAACAAGCTATTAACTATTATCTTCTTACGTCCCTGAGTGATTTACTACTTTCTGAGTTTTTAAGTTCTCCAACTATTCAAGCGAATTCAAAGTTTTATTTTATATATCACCATTATTACTTATGATTTCCGTAATTTTGAATATTAATTTCTATTACAGGTTCTGGTTTTTGAGAATCCTCCATCAACCGAAGTCTTCGATACTTCGAAAAAAAATCCAGTACAGTTTGGTCGAATTTTAGTATCAAATGACAATAAAACACTTGAAACCTGGGTCAATGATTACTTGAGCAACGCACATCAATCATTACGCAATTTAGATGTCAACAATAGAAACGTAGTGTTTAAACAATTTAAGGATGCTGCAATAATTGAGCTAGAATTAAAACCACTTCCAGCATTGGCACCCCAATAAGACTAGTAACTATTTAAAAAAAAATCTGGGCCTCGGTTTGTCCCGCAGGCCAGCCCCTAAAGTACCCGCTATTTTCGAGCTCCTTGAGATTTTATCCGGAAAAAATAACATGAAATGTTTTTTTTTATAAATATTTTGACGCCAATATCTTTTTGAGTAATCAACCAATTTTAACGTTAAAAGTCGCGATAATTATAGGAACTGCTCCCATAATTTATAGTCATAGTTCCTATGATGGTATAGGAAAACATTTCACAGAATTATGGGAACCTTTTCCATAATTTTCTTTCCATGTATGATTAAATTATTTAATAAATTCCGCTTGTGTAGTTTAAAATTACAAATTTTTTTGATTGACATTTCCCAAACACAAAAATAATATCCATCTAATTTTTACTCATGGTCATTTTTCTCATTACCTTCATTTTTTCGAGGTCATAATTTCGTCAAATGATATCAGGAACTGAATCACATCAAAAAATAATCAAACAAACAAAAGCATGCTATTAAACAAAATAACTTTAAGGTAAATATTTATCCAAGGATAAAAATAGTTTTGACTCTCATGCGTAAAATACCGATAATCATACATACAACAAATAATAATAATCATTATGTGACTTAGTATTTTTTTTATTATTCTCGTTAGATGACATTACATTTTTTTTAATGATTTCAATAATACATAATTAAAAAAATAAAATTTATTGCGTAGGCGCACCATGGATTTTTTTTAAATAAAAAGTCAATGTTGGTGCGGATTCTTTCAGTTCTTGTCCAAATTTAATCAACGATGGATCGTTATAATAAAAAAAATATTTTAAAAACATTCACTATTATTATAACATTTTTATTTATTTCTGCTGAAGTAAACTGCGATATTATTCCTTTAATAAATTTATCTGCTGGCGATGTTATTAATGGGATCAATTTGAATAACTACACTAGTGAAATCGTTGGTAAACTATTCGATGGCAATATGATATCAAAGTATGTTGAAAAAAATAATACGCTAGATAATTCATGGCAGATGGAACACGAGCAAAGTGTATTTTATCATTGCACTTCATACTCTCGCAGAAAACAATCTGATTTTTACACGAATATTGCAGTTATTAACGAAAAAAAGAAAATTGTTAATGAGAGTTACAATTTGAATGGAAATTTTATGGGTATTAATAAAAGTTATGCTAACAAAAATTACAACTGCGTGGAATCCAAAACTTGTCGTGTCAAAGGTAGAGAAACGGTTTCGATTAATTTGATGAATGGACATAATGTACCAAAAGATGTTCTACTATTAGCAAACGAAACGGGAGTAGCCAAACTGAAAAAAGAGGGCGAAACGTACTACATCTCGTCTATTCTAAAAGGTTACTGTTTACATCAGGTAAGAAGTTATTAATTTTAATCAGAATTGTTGTTAAAAAAAATTTATGTGATCGCTGTTTTCGCATCTAACAATAGCATAAAATAACGTTTGAAAAAAATTCTTTTACATCATTGTTAAGATATTTTTCATAAACAAATAGAAAAGTTTAGGATTGCACACTTCGAACGCGAAGCGGAGAGGTTGGGCTTTATAACGGACTTGTCAAGGTCACGCGATTTTTTTGCATTAAACTGTATACATTATTTTCATATCACACTTACACGTTATAAAAAGCACATTAATCTAAAGAAGAAAACTAATTAATAAGACTGATACTTTCGTTAAGTTGTCCGATACGTATTATAATAAAAAAAAGTTCAATAAAAAATATGTATCGTGGACGACAGTTAGTCTGTAGTCCAAAAAAAGTCTGTGGCACGGATATCTCGTGAACTGCTTGACAAAATGACTTTATTTTTTTTTCACTGTCTTCAGAGATATGCAAAGAAGGTCCTTTTCAAAGATCACTTCTGTAGCCCTTCTGTTTTTTTTTATAATAAATCATTTCTGTTAAAACCGGCACCATGTAAACAAACACACACTGCAGCCATGTTTTTATTTTATCGGGAATGTTTTTTTTTATCATTGAACTTTGCTGATATCACATATTCTACTTTACCATCAGATGATTTTATTTTTTTTGCCGACTGTCATAGAATTAACTACATTACAAAAAAAAAACTACGACAATTTTCTTTCTAGATGTTTATCAAAAAATTTTGTAATCAAAAATGAAACTTAATAATTTATATATTTTATTGTAACATGAACGTTCGAGGTGTGCACTTTTGGATTTTCCAACTTTTTTTTTAATTAAATTTTTTTTACTATTCTATTGTCTTGTCAAAATAATGATTTTAAAAACAACAATTTTTTCTCTTATGAGAGATTGAATGTATGAAAAAATTATTGTATGCGGCATTTTTCCCGCATACAGAGGTATTAATAAAAACGTCCGTGTTCAGATTCGGTGAAAAATAATATACACACCAAGGAAGCTATAAATTTGCTATACAAAATCTTTTTTATCGTTTGTATTGCCTCCACTTTTCAAGATTTTTTAGAATTTAAAATATAAATTTTCATTACAGCTTCTGATTTTCGAAGTTCCTGAGTCATCGACCAGATCCTTTCATGCCTGGAATGACAACCCTGTTTACATGAGTCGAATTTATGTACCAAATAACAACAAAACACTTGAAACCTGGGTCAACAATTATTTAAACGACGCACATCAAACATTATTCAATATAAGTTCGGAAAATAAAGGGACGATATTCAACCAAATCAATAATGCGACTGTCATTAAGCTTAAATTACAACCACTTCCGGCAATGCCACCTCAATAACATTAGAATATATTTCGAAAAAAATAAGTTAACAGAATTCTATATATACATATTTACCCGAGTTACATAGATTATGTAAGAAACCTGTAAGTAAATGGAATGGATTTCATTTAGGATCTGTCAAGATCTTCAATAAAGCCCTATCTCCTATGGAAATGAAATATATCAATAATATACTTCATGGTGTATGTGAAATATATGTGGCATATCAATATTCGCAATCTTGACGGGTAAGAAAAAAAGTTATCGGGCTTTGAATACCCGCAACCAATGAAAATTTGATCAGATATTACTTTAAAACTGATTTTGTATTACGAAAGATTTGAATGTGCAAAAAATAAAATTAGATTTAGAGGAACCTAGCGCCCGAAATCCCCTCTCAAAAATTTGGTAGAATTTTTTTTTTCATTTTCAGTTAAATCATGATACCTTTGATGTTTTAAAGATATTTTAAGCTGATCTGCGATATCTGGGGAATAATGGACCACCTGAAAAAAACCTTGCTACAGAAAAATTATTTTTTTTTCTAAACTAAAATGAATTTTAAAAATTTATTGATTAATGCTCTCTTAGGTCAATAGATTATGTTGTGATTAAAATCAAAGAATAAAAATTTCAATAAAACTCGTTATTTCAGCTAAATAAAATTTTTTTTTAATAAATTTAAAATGCATGGGGTTATAAAGGTACGGAAATAGTATATTTGTGCTTAAAATTTTTTTTTTCAACCCGGGAAAAAAATTCAGATCTATTCAGATCAAATTAGATCTAATGTTTCAGATCTGAACAGATCTGCGTTTTGGCCAGATTTGTTTAGATCAAATTAGATCTACTCTGATCAGAATAGATCTGCTTGGATCTAAACAGATCAAGGTAAATAAAAAACACTCTTAGATCTGCTCAGATCAAATTTGTCAAAATTCAGCTAGTTAATCTTATAATTATAATATAATGTGAAGAAATATTTCTTTATAATCTGTACAGATCTAATCTGATCAGAGCAGATCTGAACTTTTTGTCCCAAGAAAAAGTTACATCAGCTCAAATATGGTTTGATCCGTACAGATCCAATTAGATCTATTTATATTTACTTCATAAATTGATCGTTTAATCAATGTTGATCTATTTTGATCTGACTAGATCTAGGTTGATCTAACTTGATCTAGGTTGATCTGACTTGATTAGATTTGATCAAGGTAGGTCTGGACTATTTTTCCCCAAAGAAAAATGTCATATCTGATCAGATCTAGTTTGATCTGAACAGATAAAATCAGATCTACTCTGATCTGGGTTCAGTATCAATTTTGATCAAATTTGATCTGAGCTGATCTAATTTGATCAGAACAGATCTAAAATTTTTTTTCCGGGAATAAAAAAAAACAAAGTTTTTTTTTAAGCTGTTGTTGGAGGGGGGCCAAATTTATATTTATATAATTGGTACAGTAGGAAAATATTATTTGTTTATATTTACATTGAAATTTAGGTGAAAAATGAAAAAATTTTCAAAAAACTCGAATTTTTCATTAAAAAAATGCGAAAAAGTTGCTTAAAAAATCGATGATATTTGAAGCCCACTTTGAAAAAGGGCTTAAAAAATTTGTTTTACAGTCTAATAAAACATATATTTTCTTCAAGAAAATTAAAAATGTCCGTCTTCAAAAAAAGTCAAAATTTAAGTTAAAATGTAAGAAAAAACGGTGAAAAAGAAAATTTTTTTTCCGAAAACTACATTTAAACGTGAATAAAAAAGCCACCACCGAAATGAAATGACGATAATATAATCAGGAGTTATGAATTTCTGGAAATTACCACATCGTTATTTTTCACGATTTTCAAAAATTCATATCGCCAAGGTTTTTGAAAATTAAGAGCTCAAAATTTAGGATTAGGTGTCTTTTTATATGTACAAAAAGATATAAAAAATTCAACCGGATCAAAAATTATGATTGTTAAAATCGGGTGATTTGGCATGGAATGACCCATATATACAAAACAAAAAGAAAATGATAGCGCGCCTTGTAGAATTGAAATAACACGTTGGCTTTTCGCGACAATTTTTTTTATATCTGAGAGAAACTTTTGTGATGATAGCACTTGAAAAAAAGAAAAGAAGTATTTTTTTTTTACCACTCTATATAAGTATACACTAGCTGTTACCCGTTCGGTGGACATTTTGTAATATCAGATTATTTTATATTTTATTTTGATTATTAAAATTAATATCCTAGCACTTACCATTCAAATATCCATATATACTGTCATTTTCTTGCACTTTCCTATGTGAAAAAAAGTTGTAAGTGACAAAAAACGACATGATAGAGTTGATTTTTAATAAAAAATTAGGGGCAAATTTTCAATAAAAAATTTTTAATTGTATCGTTGTTTATTTTCTTGTATCATAACTTATATTCATTTCAAATTTCAATATTGAAGGTCTTATCGTCAAAATACAAAAATTTATAATGTACTTTTCCAAGAACCTGCTTCAAATTCAATTCGTTGAAAAAAAATTAACACAATCGATTTTCTTATGTTGCAACTAATATGTATTTAGAATTTAGAATCCTCATGTCCTCTGTCAGAAAATATGACAAAAATACATTTATCACGCCGTCACAAATCACTAAGAGTGTCGATCTTCTAAAAAATAATTACGCTATTGAGTTCCTTGTTTCGTAAATAATATTTATTCGTAGGTTCAATTCTATAGGTCATTTGGCTAAAAAACGTGAATACTTACAGTTTTCAGGCCCTTACAAACTCCATAACACCCGATTCGTATTATTTATTTTCGTATATTATATTCGTGCATGTTCTCGTATCGTACAGTGATAAGAAGATTTCTTAGCATTTAAAAAGATTCCTTAGTATTCAAGAAATGATTTCTTAACAGTTAAGAAATCATTCCTTAGAGTATGATTTTTTTTTATTATATCCCCGGTTAATGTCCACTTTAGTCGTCATTCGATTATGTTTTTTGTCTGAGAGTGTCATCTGGGTCGGAAGATGGGGATGACCTCGTAAGGCGTGTATGCCCAAAAGGGCGCGGAAACGATCTCCGGTCGGTGGAGGTGGACTTAAGACCCGTTACATTCATTAATTATATATTTATCAAGGCTACACGCAGGTAAAAGAGGTGAAGTCCCTTTTATTGGGCGCCAAACCAATAAGTTCTACCCTCTTCGTGGGTTTTGCTACTAGTACTTCAACCGTTAGCAGCTCTAACTATATAAGCTAAGCATTATATAATACATTACAAAGCTATGGTGTAAGAAGCCAACAGGTACCTCTGCGAACTTATTAACGAGTATTTCCACACCACTCAGATTTGTTTTATAAAATGAGGTGGTATACATAGCTCGAAGATGAGATTATCACTTAGTGATAGATGATGGCAAGTCTGTGACAATGGCATGTCTGAAATCGTTGTGATCATAAGTGGTAAAAACGCTTTTTAGGGTATTAAGGTGAAGTTGCGTCTCACCACTAATCTATGCAACGTGTAGATCGATACAGATAATTGGAACCACGGGCGACCTTTCCAAGCCCACTTCGACCAGAGTCCCTTTTTTACTGAGATGGTAGTAGCGTTTGGCCTAAGAAATGTTTGGACTCGTGGTGGTTGTTGGTTGGACGCCCACACGCAGAAGGATCTTTGATCTGATCATTGATCCCAAGGTAAGCTAATCTGAGTAAGCTCGTATGTCGCTGTCATTATATTATGGTGGAAAATAGGGGTGTTATGAAGCGCATGTATGCTCAAAAAGGCGAGGAAGCGGCCTCCCGTAGAACGGAGGTTTACTTTGGTCCCATTTCATTAATTAGTTAAGGCTAAATGCAAGGGCAAGTAAAAGAAAAGGTCAAAAAAAAAATTATATTGATCAAGATTAACAAAGTCCATGTTTGATGTGATAGCCATTACAAATATAATGTAATCCTGCTGAATACCTCATTTCCATGCAATTATACTTCAATAAGTTTTTTATAAATGTTTTCATACAAAGAATAAAATATAAATACCTTTTACAATGTGCTTCAAACAAGCGATAAAAGCTTAGTTATGCTACGAAAATTATTGTTTAAAATTATCATATCGTTGTGATAACAACTTACCGATTAGTAAATTACCTCCTGCATAGCAGTTATCATTCTAGGATGTTAGAAAACTGTGTAATACACTCTTCGATAGCAAATAACTTATAATATTCATTTGTAAAACTAGTGAAATGATAAAGTTAATTCGTGTCATATTGATATTTATTCCGTTAATTAAATTATGCCAATCTTGTGCTGTTATAATAGACCATCCTATTGAAATAGAAATAAAAAAAAATATAGAATCACCCTGGTTTGTTATCATCAGTGACATAACAGTCCAAGGTCTCTTTTTTTATCGAGGTAAATAAATAGAGAGAACACTGGGATATTAGAAGACATGTGAGTCGGGATGTTCAACGAGACGTTTTTAATGAGCATAATATTTTTCACCAAATTTGTACTGAAAAAGTTTGAACTTTTACCGCTGTTTGACAAAAGATTAACGTGTGAAGATATTGGTCCATTTATTCTAGTGTGACAGAGAACTGCTACTGTCATCGCTCTAAACGGGGCTGGAATTCAAGCTTTGACATATTTTCGGTGACAAATATATGCTCACATTTATTGCGATAAACTATATTTGTATCACTAAAATAAAGTCGAATTTCAATGTCTTACCTGTTACGTCAGCTGAAACAAGCCAATCAGACCAATGCGTTTGTTTCAAGGACAAAAAAGTCTAGTTCTTACTCACTACGTTAGTTTTTGACTAAATTTTAGCTGAAAATATATGAGCACCATTGGTCTTGGATTGGTTCGTTGTAGCTGACTCCAGACACAAGAATAAGTTTAAATGCAGATAATGACAAACGATATAGTGTGTGGTAAGAGATAAAACGTGACTTCCAACTTGAAATCATAGCTACCTTCACCTCGAGATCCGGTACTAACCCCTTCCGCATCTGGAGTCGTGTTTCATCACTTGCTACATATGACATTGACTTTTCTTGCCTATTTCATAAATAAAATCTTCATATTGTATTCAGGAATCAGTTACGGGTCATTGATTCATCCAGAAATGGTACTAACAGCAGCTCAACCATTACAAACGTGGGTATTTCTAAAACATTATTATTTTAGTACTTATCCCTGTGAAAAAACGATTAGGTAAAACAGGATATGACCAGATAAAATTATATCTGATCAGATCTTAGAGCGCCAGATTTGGCCATATCTGGCGCTCTTTGCTCATTTGATTATTAGTTTTTTCTGCTTGTTGTTCCGCGTTGTTCACATACGGTCTTGATCAAAAGTTTTAGGTACCCCTCTAAAACATAGATATTCAGACGTATTTAAAAACCAACAATTGTTTTTAACAAAAGCTACGCCATTGCCGTCAAATGATAATCAAAACAATAGATAACCTATTCGCTCTGAGTGAAGCCATGGTAAGGGAAATTAAATCGACTGAAGCGTTCGCAGTGGTTACTTTCGGACTTACGGGAGGCTATTATTACTAAAATTGTAAACAAGCACACGTGAAAGTATTTATTTTGTTATTATTGCACGCCTCGAACGCCAAGCGGAGAGGTTGTGCTTTATAACGGACTTGTCAAGGTCACGTAATTTTTTCGCATTGAACTGTATATATTATTTTTATATCACACTTACATATTATAAAAAGCACATTAATCTCAAAAGGAAACACTAATTAATAAGACTGATACTTTCGATAAGTTGTCCGATACGTATTATAATAAAAAAAAGTTCAATAAAAAATATGTATCGTGGACGTCAGTTAGTCCGTAGTCCAAAAAAACTCTGTGGCACGGATATCTCGTGAACGGCTTGACAAAATGACTTTATTTTTTTTTTTTCACTGTCTTCAGAATTATGCAAAGAAGATTCTTTTCGAAAATCACTACTGTAGTCCTTCTCGTTTTTTTCTTTATAATAAATCATTTCTGTTAAAACCAGCACCATGTAAACAAACACACACTGCGGCCATTTTTTTATTTTATCGGGAATGTTTTTTTTTATCATCGAACTTTGTTGATATTATAAGGTCCTACTTTACCATCTGATAATTTTTTTTTGTTGCCAACTGTCATAGAATTAACTAGATTACAAAAAAAAAAAACTACGACAATTTTCTTTCTAGATGTTTATTAAAAAATTTTGTAATCCAAAATAAAACTTAATAATTTATATATTTTATTATAACATGAACGTTCGAGGTGTGCACTTTTGGATTTTCCAAACTTTTTAATTATTTTTTATTCATTTTGATTTTTTTCTTAGTATCATCTTTTGACTTTGATATGAATTTCAAAAAACTTAACCTAAATGTTCACTGCATTCTTTTTTTTTTTTATTATTATACTTACTTGCTGTTGATTCGTTTAACTAACAAACAAAACTGCAATTCCTATATAACTGTCACATATTTTTTATAACTCTTTTTTTTTACTATTACTTATAATATTTATTTATTTTTATATTTCTTCGTAGTTCATATTTTGTCTGGCGCTGCAGTCACACTCATAGCGAATTTCTATGAGCCATGAAATATTTGGTGAGCTAACCATTAATTATGTGCAATAGGGTGCCTAATACTTTAGGCCAAGGCTGTATATATGCTGATCTGGCTTTATAGGAACATATCTAAAAAGATCTCAATAATTATGAGAACAAACAATCTGACATGATCATTTTATTCCAGCAGTAGTCAGGTGTAAATTATGTACCTGATGATACAATTTTATTTGATTAAACCTAAGGATATTTCATCAGATTTAATACTTTTTTATGGTAATCGAATTGCTGAAACGATTAGTATTTCTTTTTGTCAATAGATATATTTTAAATTCCGATGATTCACAAAAAAATTTACGAGTATCAACTGACTGTAGTGTTGGTAGCCGACTACAATCCGCATGTGTTGATCGAAAAGTTCCATTCATAGTGGATCTCGCAAATTTTGAGGAAAGAGCTACTTTCAAAGAAAGTGATTGGGCTCTTTTGCTATTAAATAAACCATTCGAATTGAATAAGAGAGTAAATACAATCAATTTCGCCGATGGTGATGACGATTTCGATCGAAGGAATTGTGTTATTTATCACTGGGGAGTAAAACTGGAAGGACAATACAGGGAACATGGACTAGAGTATGTCGGAGGTAAAAACACTAAAGTGATAATAATTTTATATTTTAACCAGTCGAAATTTAGGTCCTCATAAAGTACGACTATGACCTCTGTACTGTAGAACTACAAAAAAACTTATCCAAAATCTAAATAACATAAGAATGATTTTCTGTAGAGGACTGAATGAACTTTGCTTATCAAAACGTGCAGTAATTTCTAGAATTTCTTCAGACCTTCGTTGAAAATACTAATAGGACTTAATAGGCTTATCAATGCTCTGATCTAAACTTTTAATTATTAGACCTAGTAGTACCTACCCATAAAACAATTTTACAGCAATCTTGCTCAAACCTGGTCACCAGTACACTAGTTGTGTAAAGACATGTCTACGTCTTTGTATAATTATAAATCTTCCCTAGTAAAAATGAATCGAGGCGCTAGCTAGAGCCTCGCTAACGTCACTAGGATCAATGCTAACGGTAGATGACAAATGAGGTGGCCCTCGTATATTTTTACTAGGGTTGCTGCAAGCTTTAGTACAAAGTTTTAAATTCCAAGTCTAGTACAAGACTTAATTAAAAAAAAAAATTGTGTTATGTGGTACTTCAAAAATTTTGAAAATATATTGCTCAAGATGTATTGGTACAGTGAATTGAGTTAATCTTGCAATCATAAATTACTTGCATATAGAGAAGAGGTGCTGCAGTTGTAACAAAAAATTTTATTTTTTCGATTCCATTTGTATTTTTTAAGATAGCAAACTTAAAAACTGTCAGAAAGTTAGCTGATAGTATCTTTTATGTGACTGACTTAGTTAATTAGTAAAAAGTCAATGTTAACTTATTAAAAAATAAACTTATTTAACTAAAATCAGGGGCCAAGATGGTGGTGCGCGTGGGTTGCAGTTGCAACACAGTGCAGGGGCAGTTGTAACACGGAACGAAATAGATATTTTTCACCAAATTGCTTTTATTATTCAGTCTTAATACATACTATTATACCTAATTAACTCTTAAAGTCAAGTATTTAAACTTAAAGTAGTACATATATTTGTATCTTTAATATAAATTATTAAACATTTATAAATATTAAAACTACACTATTCCAGAGTAGATTTGTGGCGCATCCAGTTTGCGCAGATCCCATACACGACTCTGAGTGTTACAATTTTGCTACTCGTTCAAGTGTTACAATTGACCCTCATGCAGAATTGTTAGTAAAAATCTAATTACAATAACAAAAATCAGTAAATTGATATAAAATTCGATTATACAATACTCTTGATATGTCCCTTAAAGTATGAATACAAGTCTCACATCATAACATTAGAAAACAAATTTGTTATTAAAAAAATTGTGAAGCGTAAAAAAAAAAAGTTTTCACGCATGTTTTCAACAATTCTTAATATATTAATATCGGAACAAGAGTAATAACTGAAACTTTGATCTAATCAATAATTCACTATTATGAATAAGTTAAAAAAAGAATAATAATAATTTTTAGTTTTTTTGAAATATACTATTTCAACATGGTCTATAATACTTTATCAGAACATTTCTAGTACACTGATACTCAATCGAATACTGCTAAAACGTAAAAAAAATTATAATAAACTTTTAGAACATTCTACACAGGAATTTTTTTGAAACATTTCTGGAGCATCAGCCATGAAACGAATACTGTAGAAATTAATGAATTATCTATGACAGATTTTTTAAAACCTCACATACGACTTTTTTGGGATATTGAGATTATAATTAGATTAGATAATGAGATTATAATTAGTACCTACTAGAACTTTAGTAGAACTTAAGTTTCGACTTGAGGAATATGTAATTATTATTTTTTTTTTTTTATGGTTTTTGCTTAGCAATCATTACAAGTACCTATAGAGTATCACTAGCTGACGACGAAACATTTGGAGTAAATAAAGAAGACGAAGTTAACAAAATACCAATTGATGGAGACTGCATGGTTGGGACCTGCAACGTTTCTCGTTCGGAACAAAAAATCACAGCTGCAGATATTGTAATTAGGAAATCAATTTTTTTGTAGTCCATCTAAAATGAAGCAATTAATACTGATATGATAAAAATAACTAGTAACTAATAATATTTATTGTTTTGTTTAAAGAGTTTCATGGGAAGTCCAGTAGTTTGTAGATTGAAAAATAATTCAAGTCAATCAGTGCAAGTTGGATTTGCAACCATTGTCTACCGAGTGTATGACGCGTTTAAACAATCATCGGAGTATGAACAATTAAGTGGAACTTTGATTGATCTAACTCCGAATATTACACAAATAAAATCAATTATATCTGAATTTTTTGTCCAATGAAATATAGCTGGGAAAACTTGTTACTGACATATAAATCATATGATTTATTATGACCCTTCTTCGAATAACAATATTTTTGTTTGGTTTAGGCATATAATACTTTTATTATTGAAAAATTATAAATTGCTTTAACAATTTATTACAGAAATTTGAAATTCATGTCAGCAATTTCTGCTGCTATCCCTGTGTAGAAAATCTCATAGCATCCAATAGATTCTCATAAATTCCCAAAGAGATCTTACATGAAATAATGAGTTCTATGAAAAGTGCTATAGTTAAGTATAAGGCCTTATACACACAGCTATGAAAATCTATCGGATTTCTTAAGCAGGGATTAAACCTTTCGGAAATAAAATAAATTTTTGTACAATAACATATATTATGATTTATTGTAAGTAACGATTTCTCCAAATTAAAATTCAATAAATAATTATTGATTATATTTACAAACTTTTTTTTTTACATATTCAACTTGTTCCCAAATTATTTCGATTAAATTTATCAGAATAAGTTTTTATGATAAAATAACTTTTTAGGAAAAAGCGCAAAAATTTAAACTTTCAGGTGCAGATCTGGTGAAAAACCATATACTCACCACGGGGGAAAGTAGGGGATCCCAATCTGAGTGTTTGCCACTCTTGCCTTCGGCTCGGGTAGGCAATCATAGAATCCGTTCGAAATGACATGCTTTCCTCCTTTGATGTGTAATATACTACACTAACGCAAAAAATTAAAGGAACTGAAAAATTTTTAATAGTTTTTAGTGATTTTTGCAAGACTGTAACTTTGTGAAAAATAATTTTATCGAGATTTTAAAAAAAGCATTTTATAGCTTGAAATCTCTAGTTTCGGTTCATTTTCACCAAAATTTTTTAGAGCTATGGCTATTGCGCAAACATGAGACGTCTTGTTTTGTCTTAAATAAGTAATATAATTATACACATATAATTTTATATTTTAGCGAGTACAGAATCAGTTATTGGAAAAAAAATAGATGATGCTATTCATGCGGATGTGGCTATGAGATGAAATGCGCCATAAAATCAAAATCTAGAAAACAGCTTACACTGCGGCACAGTTCAGTTTCAACATTTCTTACTAATCTCAAGTTCGAAAACTGACTCCCTTTTATTTCCTGCAATTTCACGTTATTTTGAATATTAATTTTTATCGCAGGTTCTGGTTTTCGAGAATCCTAAGCCATCAACCGAAGTCTTCGATACCTCGAAAGAAAATCCAGTACAGTTTGATCAAATTCTAGTATTAAATGACAATAAAACACTTGAAAACCTGGATCAATGATTATTTGAACAACGCACATCAATCATTACGCAATTTAGACTTCAACAATAGAAACTTAATGTTCAAACAATTCCATGATGCGGTGATCATTGAGCTAGAATTTAAACCACTTCCGGCATTGTCACTTCAATAACACTAGCAGCTATTTTGAAAAAAACGAATTAACAAAATTCTTTTCACAATAACCCGAGGTTAAATATACTTTTATGGAAATATACGCATGAATAACAGCTTCCTATGATTTTATAAAATTGTTTACAATTTTATGAGTTTATTTCTAAAACTTTATGTACTAGATCTGTTATGTATTTGCTAATATAATAATAGAAAGTACTTACTTTGCAATAATGCGTATTCGACCACTTGACTACTCTTGTAACCCAAGGCCTTGATGGAAAAAGTAATTCTTTGTTGGCCATTTAAATTACGCACAATGTGACTTTTTTATCCTAAATCTATTTCTGGAACCTTAGAAATCGCTAGGGTCAAGTATCCTCAGCAATTATATTTTTATTGGTCAAAAGTTATTAAATTTCGGAATCCATCGGTCAAGTGATTGTTAAATCATTAAAAAAAAGTTTTTCTCAAAAATCTTAATATGAAATTCAGGTTTGAATAACTTTTTTGAATGCCGTCCCTATAAAGAAAACTACGTGAGAACCCAGTTTAGATTCCCATATAGATTCTGGATTAGTTCCAGGCATTATTGGATGGGTTACCATATGGTTTCCTACAGGGATCCTGCATTGATTCTTGTATGGGTTCTTATAATGATTTCTCATGAGAACCAAAACCATACAAGAATCCATATGGTTACATAGTTTAGATTCCTATGGGAACATACATGATTTACTATGGATTGAACATTTTTACACAGAAATTCAGGTACCCAAGTTTCTGTATAGATTTCCTACATGGCCATCCAATAATCCATAGTTTCTCATATGGGTCGCCGGTATGTGAATCCAGAAACCCACAGTTTTATATGTGGGTTCCCTTTATGGAAATCCAAGGACTCATACTTTCCTATACAAATCCGTGCTGTGCGATGATGATCCCCATGGATGCTTATGTAAATCCATATTTTCCCATACGGAATGCCTCTATCTGAATTAAAATACCCATAGATTCCTAATCCGTATTCGGGAACACAGTTGCCCATTTCTACATGGATTCATATATAAATCCGATGCTGATCCCTATGTATCCTTGTGTAAGTCCACAGTTTTCTATAGGATATTTATGGATCCTAATATAATCATACACAAATTATTGTCATAGGATATCAGAGATCTAAATTGGTTAAACTTCTCAAAAGTTATCGCAGAGTTCCCACAAATGTTTTAATTTTAGATATTAAATACAATTAAATTATTTAATAAATTCCGCTCCTGTAGTTTAAAATTACAAATTTTTTTGATTGACATTTTCCAAACAAAAAAATAATATCCATCTAATTTTTACTCATGGTCATTTTTCTCATTACCTTCATTTTTTCGAGGTCATAATTTCGTCAAATGATATCAGGAACTGAATCACAGCAAAAGATAAACAAACAAACAAAAGCATGCTATTAAACAAAATAACTCTAAGGTAAATATTTATCCAAGGATAAAAATAGTTTTGACTCTCATGCGTAAAATACCGATAATCATACATACAACAAATAATAATAATCATTATGTGACTTAGTATTTTTTTTATTATTCTCGTTAGATGACATTACATTTTTTTAATGATTTCATTAATACATAATTAAAAAAATAAAATTTATTGCGTAGGCGCACCATGGATTACTTTTTAATAAAAAGTCAATGTTGGTGCGGATTCTTTCAGTTCTTGTCCAAATTTAATCAACGATGGATCGTTATAATAAAAAAAATATTTTAAAAACATTCACTATTATTATAACATTTTTATTTATTTTTGCTGAAGTAAACTGCGATATTATTCCTTTAATAAATTTATCTGCTGGCGATGTTATTAATGGGATCGATTTGAATAACGACTCTAGTGAAATCGTCGGTAAACTATTCGATGACAATATGATATCAAAGTATGTTGAAAAAAATAATACGCTAGATAATTCATGGCCGTTGGAGGCAAACGTCATCATGGTTTATGATTGCGATGAGATGAATAACTCTAATTTTTACCCAGAAATAAAAGTTATTAATGCAATGAAGAAAATCGCTAATGAGAGTTACAAATTGAATCGAAATTTCCTGAGTATTAATGAAAGTTACGTTGATAAAAAGTATACCTGCATGGAACGTAAAACTTGTGAAGTTAAAGGTAGAGAAACAGTTTCGAAACATTTGATGAACGTAAATAATATACCAGAAGATGTCAAGCAATTAGCTAACAAAACGGGAGTTTTTGAAATGAGAAGTGAGGAAAAGACGTACTTTGTGTCGTCTATTCTGAAAGGTTACTGTTTACATCAGGTAAGAAGTTATTAATTTCAATCAGTATCGGGAACTATGCATAAGAAAACGGGTTCAAATCAGAAGCGATAAAATTTTCGTATTCGGGGTGAAATGTGTAACATCATAGTGGAGAAAGTAGTATATTATATACCGAGAGCGAATAATGGGGCATTCCAACCCAAGTGCATGATTGCCAATTGGTGGAAAACACCAGCGACCAACTACGGATCGGATATTGGTGGGATCAATTTGTAGAAATCACTTGTCATGGTATAAAATTGATGAGATCAGTTGACAGCACACAGTCAGCCCTCATCTACGGCTTGAGCAGCCAACTTCACCCTGGTCTGAAATCGTTTTGTTTCATCCCTTGTCATATAATATACTATTTTCGCTAAAAATGTTTATTCAAGGGTCTTAGGAGATAGATGACTAATAGACTACTCCGCGTAGCTATTATACTGATGTCCCCAATTTTAGAGAACTAAAACAATACGTCACTCCTATTAGTGATCAGTTGAAATTTTTAAGTATGCTAAGAATTCAGAATTAGCGACATAGGCGGGATTAGCTTAAGTATGGCATCTGCCTCTAAAAATTGTAAATGAACAATTTTGGGCAATACAAAAATTAAATCTGAAAGACTTTTCTGAAAAATTGTTTCCATAATTTATGTTACCGCAATTTCTTGTGACTTTACAAAATTTTATACATTGATTTTTATTACAGGTTCGAGTTTCCATAGCTCCTGAGCCAAAGATCGGAAGCTTTGATCTATATGAAAAAAATTCAGTCCACATTGGTCGAGTTTCAGTAGCAAATAATAACAAAACACTTGAAACCTGGATCAACAATTATTTGAACGACGCACATCAATCATTATTCAATATAACTTGGGAAAATAGAGTGATTATCTTCGAACAAATCAAAAACGCGACCGTCATTGAGCTTGAATTAGAACAACTTCCGGCATTGCCACCTCAGTAATAATAACTATTTAGAAAAAAATAAACTACACGGAGAGCAATTTATGGTGACAATTATAATCTATTATGGGATAGTTCCCATAAAGTATGGTAACCGGTTTTTTTGAAATATAGATTGTAGGAATGATACTCATACAAATTATGGTGACAATTCCCATTCCCATTTATATAGTTCTCAACCCTTCACGATATGGAAATAGTTATTGATAATTAGTGTAATCTGTACGTATAATGTTCGTAGTCTATAAAACAAAATAAAAGTTTGGAAAATTCAAAAGTGCACACCTCGAACGTTCATGTTACAATAAAATATATAAATTATTAATTTTCATTTTTGATAACAAAATTTTTTAATAAACATCTAGAAAGAAATTCGTAGTTTTTTTTTTTTTTAATTTAGTTAATTCTATGACAGTTGGCAATAAAAAAAATATTATCAGATGGTAAAGTAGGACCTTATGATATCAGCAAAGTTCGATGATAAAAAAAAACATTCCCGATAAAATAAAAAAATGTCTGCAGTGTGTGTTTGTTTACATGGTGCCGGTTTTAACAGAAATGATTTATTATAAAAAAAACCAGAAGGACTACAGTAGTGATTTTCGAAAAGGACCTTCTTTGCATAATTCTGAAGACAGTGAAAAAAAAAAATAAAGTCTTTTTGTCAAGTTGTTCACGAGATATCTGTGCCACAGACTTTTTTTGGACTACAGACTAATTGAAGTCCACGATACATATTTTTTATTGAACTTTTTTTTTATAATAATACGTATTGGACAACTTAATGAAAGTATCAGTCTTATTAATTAGTGTTTCCTCTTTAGATTAATGTGCTTTTTATAACGTGTAAGTGTGATATGAAAATTATATATACAGTTTAATGCGAAAAATTACGTGACGTTGACAAGTCTGTTATAAAGTACAACCTCTCCGCTTCGCGTTCGAGGTGTGCAATTAAGAACATATTTTAAAAACAAAGCTGTGTAATTTATATAAGTTATAACTTAGTATAATAAATTTTGTAGTGGTTAATTTTATTTTTACCATGAAAAATATTCTTGATACATAAAATTTGTTTTTAATGATTTGGAAAATCAAAGTTTTCTTGTACCAAGTAAATAATCTTGAAATTTTTATCTTAAATCAAGATTTTTTTTTCCTTAAGTCAACATATTTTTATGCTTAAATCGAAAAATTTCCATTTATTTAAAGGTTTATTTCTCATATGAAAGATGTTTTTTGAAAAAAAATTTGTTTATTTTTTGTAGTAATATTGCACTTTTTTGTTTGGAGAGAATAAAATTTCTTACAATAAGTACTATTTGTTTAACGCAAGAATTGTTTCTTGTTCCAATAAATAAAAAAAATTTCTCAAACCAAGGGAAAATTTTCTTGGGATAAAATATATACATGGAGGAGAAAAAAGTCACCGGTGCTAGGCAGCAGCAGTGGAAGTAGTTCGGTGCTCGCCACGAGATTACGCCCAGCCACTTGTAATGTCCCTGGTAAGATAGATATTTTAGAAGTGTTGTGTTCCAAACTTGAAAGCATTTCTCGATCTATTTTTATTTATTAGTAAATCATATTAACTAACAGAACTATTCTCTATTAATATATTTTTCATTATTTCTAGAATGATCTTGCAACGCTTTATAGCAGTCTCGTAGCATTTATCACTTTTAGCAAACTTCGTTAATTTAACGTTAATCTTAGAATTTTTTGAATCGATCTTCTGTTCGTCCCAAGCTAACTATAGGACCAAATCCACCTTTGAGTATCATTAGCCTACTAGAGAGATGACTGCATCAGTTGCATTGATTCTCTCACAGTCCGCGAATTTAACAATTTTACTTTTTTGTAGTATTCCTTGCAAGTCCTTTTTCTGTTAAGTCCTACAGCTTGTGGTGTCCCTGGTAAGAAACTTATTTCAGAGTTATTATATACCGAACTTGAAGCATTTATGGGACGGGTTACCAGCTGTCAATTAGCAGAGTGATGATAATCCTTTTTGATAGTTATATAAGGGTATCCTGTATTACACTATGACATTAATGTTTACCTGCCCTTGTGGAAAAATTTCTCCGTCAATAGAGCGAATAAGTCCGAATAACAGTTCTTGAATTTTTAATCTGTCTTAAAAAGTTTGAAAAAGTCTTATAAACTCGGAATAACTTTTAATTTGACGTATAAAGTCAGAATAATTCCAAGTTTGTAGACTTCCAGAAGAGTGATTTAGAGTTTATAAAACTTACGAAAAAGAGTTACTAAGACTTCTTAATACTTTAAAAAAGTTATTTTGTAAAAATTTGTCCGGCTATAAAAATAATTTTTTTGAGTTTTTCTGTCTTATTAAAACTCTCAGTAGAAAATTTGTGCGTATTTATTCTTTAATGTTAGTAATTTATTGTTATATGATAATAAGAAATAAATATTATTGTAACGAGAGTAAACAGATAAAAAAAGACATTGATATCAGCTCCTGAACTTTGTAATAATTAAACATAAAAGTAATATTCAAAGAACAGCGCACAATAAGCGCTTCTAAAAAAATATTCGTTATTTTTTTTTTTTTTTTGAATTGTTGATTATTTATGATTTTAAAATTTAAAAAGTTTTAAAAATAGTATGTAGTGTTGAAACACACGAGTGGAATTATCAAAAAAACTTTATAAATTTGATAAAAAAATAAAAATATGTTTTTAATTACTTTTTTAGATTACACTCAGGTGATTTATTACCTAACATATTTAAACCACAATTATATTTATATTTTAATATATGTATAGATAATTACCAACCGTGCAATCGAAGTATTAATTATCATCGGAATTATAATATCTCTTGAAACTTAAGTTTCTAGCAACAAATTATTTTGCACACCGCAATGTAATCCACCAAAAATTTTAATAAATATAAAAAACTCCAAGTAACAATTTTAATTATTATTAGTAACTTATTCTCTTAGGCTCACTAATATATTTCATTATAGGCAATGGGCAATCAAATCATTTTGTCGTTATAAAGGGTGAATCCTGATTTTCCCTGCGGGTCAAATCTTCGAATTTTCCAATGATAGTAGTTTCCATTTCAGTAACACAGTAGGTTTTTATATCTTCTATTTCGAAGATTGGATCGGCTTCTTTATCATCATTTGGGACAAGGGTCATCAATTTCCATTTAATTTCGACAGTGTCTGACAGCAAAGGATTCAAAACAGCAATGTCCAAGGTTACCTCCGTCGAACGCGTCGTATAAGCGTCAATCAGTAAGAGATCACCGATCTCAGAAGTTACGATGGAAGATGTAATTGCATGGTCCGGCGAGGTTTCCCACATGAATTGCTGGTGAGGTTCCGGATTTGTCGGATCCATGATTACTACTGAGAGATTATAAAATTTTATACTACTCTGTACCTTCGAAAAAATTTTGTATACACTTTGTAAATGTATAAGTTGTAAACAAAACA
>OZ024712.1:17449836-17577502 GCA_964016945.1 Microplitis deprimator
AAAAAATGGAAATTAAAGCTGATTAAATTTGCTATCCGACCTATGCATTGGTTTAGCTGAACGATTTTTTTCGCAGCCCGTGGACTCTCTCAAAGAAAAGGAAAAATTTAGAAAATTTTTTTCTCGCGGTATTTCTCATGTTTGCGCAATGGCTGGAGGTCTAAAAAAAAATTGATGAAAATGAGTTGAAACTAGAGATTTCAAGCTACAAAATGCTTTTTTTTGTTTTTCGATACGATTATTTTTCACAAAGTTACGGCCTTTCAAAAATCACTAAAAAATTTCTAAAATTTTTCTGTTCCTTTAATTTATGGCATGAGTGTATTATGATTTATTGTAAGTAACGATTTCTCCAAATTAAAATTCAATAAATAATTATTGATTATATTTACAAACTTTTTTTTTTACATATTCAACTTGTTCCCAAATTATTTCGATTAAATTTATCAGAATAAGTTTTTATGATAAAATAACTTTTTAGGAAAAAGCGCAAAAATTTAAACTTTCAGGTGCAGATCTGGTGAAAAACCATATACTCACCACGGGGGAAAGTAGGGGATCCCAATCTGAGTGTTTGCCACTCTTGCCTTCGGCTCGGGTAGGCAATCATAGAATCCGTTCGAAATGACATGCTTTCCTCCTTTGATGTGTAATATACTACACTAACGCAAAAAATTAAAGGAACTGAAAAATTGTTAATAGTTTTTAGTGATTTTTGCAAGACTGTAACTTTGTGAAAAATAATTTTATCGAGATTTTAAAAAAAGCATTTTATAGCTTGAAATCTCTAGTTTCGGTTCATTTTCACCAAAATTTTTTAGAGCTATGGCTATTGCGCAAACATGAGACGTCTTGTTTTGTCTTAAATAAGTAATATAATTATACACATATAATTTTATATTTTAGCGAGTACAGAATCAGTTATTGGAAAAAAAATAGATGATGCTATTCATGCGGATGTGGCTATGAGATGAAATGCGCCATAAAATCAAAATCTAGAAAACAGCTTACACTGCGGCACAGTTCAGTTTCAACATTTCTTACTAATCTCAAGTTCGAAAACTGACTCCCTTTTATTTCCTGCAATTTCACGTTATTTTGAATATTAATTTTTATCGCAGGTTCTGGTTTTCGAGAATCCTAAGCCATCAACCGAAGTCTTCGATACCTCGAAAGAAAATCCAGTACAGTTTGATCAAATTCTAGTATTAAATGACAATAAAACACTTGAAAACCTGGATCAATGATTATTTGAACAACGCACATCAATCATTACGCAATTTAGACTTCAACAATAGAAACTTAATGTTCAAACAATTCCATGATGCGGTGATCATTGAGCTAGAATTTAAACCACTTCCGGCATTGTCACTTCAATAACACTAGCAGCTATTTTGAAAAAAACGAATTAACAAAATTCTTTTTACAATAACCCGAGGTTAAATATACTTTTATGGAAATATACGCATGAATAACAGCTTCCTATGATTTTATAAAATTGTTTACAATTTTATGAGTTTATTTCTAAAACTTTATGTACTAGATCTGTTATGTATTTGCTAATATAATAATAGAAAGTACTTACTTTGCAATAATGCGTATTCGACCACTTGACTACTCCTGTAACCCAAGGCCTTGATGGAAAAAGTAATTCTTTGTTGGCCATTTAAATTACGCACAATGTGACTTTTTTATCCTAAATCTATTTCTGGAACCTTAGAAATCGCTAGGGTCAAGTATCCTCAGCAATTATATTTTTATTGGTCAAAAGTTATTAAATTTCGGAATCCATCGGTCAAGTGATTGTTAAATCATTAAAAAAAAGTTTTTCTCAAAAATCTTAATATGAAATTCAGGTTTGAATAACTTTTTTGAATGCCGTCCCTATAAAGAAAACTACGTGAGAACCCAGTTTAGATTCCCATATAGATTCTGGATTAGTTCCAGGCATTATTGGATGGGTTACCATATGGTTTCCTACAGGGATCCTGCATTGATTCTTGTATGGGTTCTTATAATGATTTCTCATGAGAACCAAAACCATACAAGAATCCATATGGTTACATAGTTTAGATTCCTATGGGAACATACATGATTTACTATGGATTGAACATTTTTACACAGAAATTCAGGTACCCAAGTTTCTGTATAGATTTCCTACATGGCCATCCAATAATCCATAGTTTCTCATATGGGTCGCCGGTATGTGAATCCAGAAACCCACAGTTTTATATGTGGGTTCCCTTTATGGAAATCCAAGGACTCATACTTTCCTATACAAATCCGTGCTGTGCGATGATGATCCCCATGGATGCTTATGTAAATCCATATTTTCCCATACGGAATGCCTCTATCTGAATTAAAATACCTATAGATTCCTAATCCGTATTCGGGAACACAGTTGCCCATTTCTACATGGATTCATATATAAATCCGATGCTGATCCCTATGTATCCTTGTGTAAGTCCACAGTTTTCTATAGGATATTTATGGATCCTAATATAATCATACACAAATTATTGTCATAGGATATCAGAGATCTAAATTGGTTAAACTTCTCAAAAGTTATCGCAGAGTTCCCACAAATGTTTTAATTTTAGATATTAAATACAATTAAATTATTTAACAAATTCCGCTCCTGTAGTTTAAAATTACAAATTTTTTTGATTGACATTTTCCAAACAAAAAAATAATATCCATCTAATTTTTACTCATGGTCATTTTTCTCATTACCTTCATTTTTTCGAGGTCATAATTTCGTCAAATGATATCAGGAACTGAATCACAGCAAAAGATAAACAAACAAACAAAAGCATGCTATTAAACAAAATAACTCTAAGGTAAATATTTATCCAAGGATAAAAATAGTTTTGACTCTCATGCGTAAAATACCGATAATCATACATACAACAAATAATAATAATCATTATGTGACTTAGTATTTTTTTTATTGTTCTCGTTAGATGACATTACATTTTTTTAATGATTTCATTAATACATAATTAAAAAAATAAAATTTATTGCGTAGCCGCACCATGGATTACTTTTTAATAAAAAGTCAATGTTGGTGCAGATTCTTTCAGTTCTTGTCCAAATTTAATCAACGATGGATCGTTATAATAAAAAAAATATTTTAAAAACATTCACTATTATTATAACATTTTTATTTATTTTTGCTGAAGTAAACTGCGATATTATTCCTTTAATAAATTTATCTGCTGGCGATGTTATTAATGGGATCGATTTGAATAACGACTCTAGTGAAATCGTCGGTAAACTATTCGATGACAATATGATATCAAAGTATGTTGAAAAAAATAATACGCTAGATAATTCATGGCCGTTGGAGGCAAACGTCATCATGGTTTATGATTGCGATGAGATGAATAACTCTAATTTTTACCCAGAAATAAAAGTTATTAATGCAATGAAGAAAATCGCTAATGAGAGTTACAAATTGAATCGAAATTTCCTGAGTATTAATGAAAGTTACGTTGATAAAAAGTATACCTGCATGGAACGTAAAACTTGTGAAGTTAAAGGTAGAGAAACAGTTTCGAAACATTTGATGAACGTAAATAATATACCAGAAGATGTCAAGCAATTAGCTAACAAAACGGGAGTTTTTGAAATGAGAAGTGAGGAAAAGACGTACTTTGTGTCGTCTATTCTGAAAGGTTACTGTTTACATCAGGTAAGAAGTTATTAATTTCAATCAGTATCGGGAACTATGCATAAGAAAACGGGTTCAAATCAGAAGCGATAAAATTTTCGTATTCGGGGTGAAATGTGTAACATCATAGTGGAGAAAGTAGTATATTATATACCGAGAGCGAATAATGGGGCATTCCAACCCAAGTGCATGATTGCCAATTGGTGGAAAACACCAGCGACCAACTACGGATCGGATATTGGTGGGATCAATTTGTAGAAATCACTTGTCATGGTATAAAATTGATGAGATCAGTTGACAGCACACAGTCAGCCCTCATCTACGGCTTGAGCAGCCAACTTCACCCTGGTCTGAAATCGTTTTGTTTCATCCCTTGTCATATAATATACTATTTTCGCTAAAAATGTTTATTCAAGGGTCTTAGGAGATAGATGACTAATAGACTACTCCGCGTAGCTATTATACTGATGTCCCCAATTTTAGAGAACTAAAACAATACGTCACTCCTATTAGTGATCAGTTGAAATTTTTAAGTATGCTAAGAATTCAGAATTAGCGACATAGGCGGGATTAGCTTAAGTATGGCATCTGCCTCTAAAAATTGTAAATGAACAATTTTGGGCAATACAAAAATTAAATCTGAAAGACTTTTCTGAAAAATTGTTTCCATAATTTATGTTACCGCAATTTCTTGTGACTTTACAAAATTTTATACATTGATTTTTATTACAGGTTCGAGTTTCCATAGCTCCTGAGCCAAAGATCGGAAGCTTTGATCTATATGAAAAAAATTCAGTCCACATTGGTCGAGTTTCAGTAGCAAATAATAACAAAACACTTGAAACCTGGATCAACAATTATTTGAACGACGCACATCAATCATTATTCAATATAACTTGGGAAAATAGAGTGATTATCTTCGAACAAATCAAAAACGCGACCGTCATTGAGCTTGAATTAGAACAACTTCCGGCATTGCCACCTCAGTAATAATAACTATTTAGAAAAAAATAAACTACACGGAGAGCAATTTATGGTGACAATTATAATCTATTATGGGATAGTTCCCATAAAGTATGGTAACCGGTTTTTTTGAAATATAGATTGTAGGAATGATACTCATACAAATTATGGTGACAATTCCCATTCCCATTTATATAGTTCTCAACCCTTCACGATATGGAAATAGTTATTGATAATTAGTGTAATCTGTACGTATAATGTTCGTAGTCTATAAAACAAAATAAAAGTTTGGAAAATTCAAAAGTGCACACCTCGAACGTTCATGTTACAATAAAATATATAAATTATTAATTTTCATTTTTGATAACAAAATTTTTTAATAAACATCTAGAAAGAAATTCGTAGTTTTTTTTTTTTTAATTTAGTTAATTCTATGACAGTTGGCAATAAAAAAAAAATTATCAGATGGTAAAGTAGGACCTTATGATATCAGCAAAGTTCGATGATAAAAAAAAACATTCCCGATAAAATAAAAAAATGTCTGCAGTGTGTGTTTGTTTACATGGTGCCGGTTTTAACAGAAATGATTTATTATAAAAAAAACCAGAAGGACTACAGTAGTGATTTTCGAAAAGGACCTTCTTTGCATAATTCTGAAGACAGTGAAAAAAAAAAATAAAGTCTTTTTGTCAAGTTGTTCACGAGATATCTGTGCCACAGACTTTTTTTGGACTACAGACTAATTGAAGTCCACGATACATATTTTTTATTGAACTTTTTTTTTATAATAATACGTATTGGACAACTTAATGAAAGTATCAGTCTTATTAATTAGTGTTTCCTCTTTAGATTAATGTGCTTTTTATAACGTGTAAGTGTGATATGAAAATTATATATACAGTTTAATGCGAAAAATTACGTGACGTTGACAAGTCTGTTATAAAGTACAACCTCTCCGCTTCGCGTTCGAGGTGTGCAATTAAGAACATATTTTAAAAACAAAGCTGTGTAATTTATATAAGTTATAACTTAGTATAATAAATTTTGTAGTGGTTAATTTTATTTTTACCATGAAAAATATTCTTGATACATAAAATTTGTTTTTAATGATTTGGAAAATCAAAGTTTTCTTGTACCAAGTAAATAATCTTGAAATTTTTATCTTAAATCAAGATTTTTTTTTCCTTAAGTCAACATATTTTTATGCTTAAATCGAAAAATTTCCATTTATTTAAAGGTTTATTTCTCATATGAAAGATGTTTTTTGAAAAAAAATTTGTTTATTTTTTGTAGTAATATTGCACTTTTTTGTTTGGAGAGAATAAAATTTCTTACAATAAGTACTATTTGTTTAACGCAAGAATTGTTTCTTGTTCCAATAAATAAAAAAAATTTCTCAAACCAAGGGAAAATTTTCTTGGGATAAAATATATACATGGAGGAGAAAAAAGTCACCGGTGCTAGGCAGCAGCAGTGGAAGTAGTTCGGTGCTCGCCACGAGATTACGCCCAGCCACTTGTAATGTCCCTGGTAAGATAGATATTTTAGAAGTGTTGTGTTCCAAACTTGAAAGCATTTCTCGATCTATTTTTATTTATTAGTAAATCATATTAACTAACAGAACTATTCTCTATTAATATATTTTTCATTATTTCTAGAATGATCTTGCAACGCTTTATAGCAGTCTCGTAGCATTTATCACTTTTAGCAAACTTCGTTAATTTAACGTTAATCTTAGAATTTTTCGAATCGATCTTCTGTTCGTCCCAAGCTAACTATAGGACCAAATCCACCTTTGAGTATCATTAGCCTACTAGAGAGATGACTGCATCAGTTGCATTGATTCTCTCACAGTCCGCGAATTTAACAATTTTACTTTTTTGTAGTATTCCTTGCAAGTCCTTTTTCTGTTAAGTCCTACAGCTTGTGGTGTCCCTGGTAAGAAACTTATTTCAGAGTTATTATATACCGAACTTGAAGCATTTATGGGACGGGTTACCAGCTGTCAATTAGCAGAGTGATGATAATCCTTTTTGATAGTTATATAAGGGTATCCTGTATTACACTATGACATTAATGTTTACCTGCCCTTGTGGAAAAATTTCTCCGTCAATAGAGCGAATAAGTCCGAATAACAGTTCTTGAATTTTTAATCTGTCTTAAAAAGTTTGAAAAAGTCTTATAAACTCGGAATAACTTTTAATTTGACGTATAAAGTCAGAATAATTCCAAGTTTGTAGACTCTTCCAGAAGAGTGATTTAGAGTTTATAAAACTTACGAAAAAGAGTTACTAAGACTTCTTAATACTTTAAAAAAGTTATTTTGTAAAAATTTGTCCGGCTATAAAAATAATTTTTTTGAGTTTTTCTGTCTTATTAAAACTCTCAGTAGAAAATTTGTGCGTATTTATTCTTTAATGTTAGTAATTTATTGTTATATGATAATAAGAAATAAATATTATTGTAACGAGAGTAAACAGATAAAAAAAGACATTGATATCAGCTCCTGAACTTTGTAATAATTAAACATAAAAGTAATATTCAAAGAACAGCGCACAATAAGCGCTTCTAAAAAAATATTCGTTATTTTTTTTTTTTTTTGAATTGTTGATTATTTATGATTTTAAAATTTAAAAAGTTTTAAAAATAGTATGTAGTGTTGAAACACACGAGTGGAATTATCAAAAAAACTTTATAAATTTGATAAAAAAATAAAAATATGTTTTTAATTACTTTTTTAGATTACACTCAGGTGATTTATTACCTAACATATTTAAACCACAATTATATTTATATTTTAATATATGTATAGATAATTACCAACCGTGCAATCGAAGTATTAATTATCATCGGAATTATAATATCTCTTGAAACTTAAGTTTCTAGCAACAAATTATTTTGCACACCGCAATGTAATCCACCAAAAATTTTAATAAATATAAAAAACTCCAAGTAACAATTTTAATTATTATTAGTAACTTATTCTCTTAGGCTCACTAATATATTTCATTATAGGCAATGGGCAATCAAATCATTTTGTCGTTATAAAGGGTGAATCCTGATTTTCCCTGCGGGTCAAATCTTCGAATTTTCCAATGATAGTAGTTTCCATTTCAGTAACACAGTAGGTTTTTATATCTTCTATTTCGAAGATTGGATCGGCTTCTTTATCATCATTTGGGACAAGGGTCATCAATTTCCATTTAATTTCGACAGTGTCTGACAGCAAAGGATTCAAAACAGCAATGTCCAAGGTTACCTCCGTCGAACGCGTCGTATAAGCGTCAATCAGTAAGAGATCACCGATCTCAGAAGTTACGATGGAAGATGTAATTGCATGGTCCGGCGAGGTTTCCCACATGAATTGCTGGTGAGGTTCCGGATTTGTCGGATCCATGATTACTACTGAGAGATTATAAAATTTTATACTACTCTGTACCTTCGAAAAAATTTTGTATACACTTTGTAAATGTATAAGTTGTAAACAAAACACAGATAAAGAAAATATAATCCGAGTATAAAACCTACCATTTCCTATAATTCAATATTAAAATGAAATACCTAGGATTCATTGTTATTATTATTATCTGCAATTTTACAATTTTGGGTGATGTGATATACACATATTGTCTATATTCTTAAGATAATATATATATATATATATATATATATATATATATATATATATATATATGTCGAATTACCAGTCGAGGTATTATTAAGACTCGGGTTTGGGTTGTTGTCTTGACCACTCATTTTATTTATTTGACAAAATTAACGAACACAACACAGGTAATTACTATTCACAAATATCGTGTACACTAGACAATAAAGTTATAAGCGATAATATAAGTATCAGAGAAACACACAATATCAAAGTATTCAATAAATCTTAAATATTACAACAATATTGAATATTACACAGTATTAAATATTACACAATAGAAGTACACAAATTATTATAGCGCTTAGTTTACTAAAGGATAACAATTAATTAACAATATTCGAGTTATTGCTGTATAATGTGCACGGCGGTAAAATTAAATCGAAAACGAATACACGATCGGTAGGATAACAATGTTGTCTGTTCCTTTGCTCAATTAGAACTGCTTCTCTTTCCCCGAAATTCTTGAGTCTTCAAGTCGACCAAAACTATATTTCAGGTAATTTTTACAAACACGTACAAACTACGTCCTTATGTTCAAAAACTCATTATGCCCAAAGTATTGCTATCCTTCGATCGTGGCTACGTTGGATGCCCAGATGTGCTCCTTCGACCCAAGTTTACCGTCATAAACGTAAATATAAATACTAACAAAAATCTTAAGCGGATTGAGTTGTAAAATATTTTTACTTAGTTTTATTGTCTAAAAAAACAAACTCAATATAATTGGGACTTTCCCAAGTCTCAGGAAAAACCCAAGTATTATTTTATCTCCGACATATATATATATATATATATATATATATATATATATATATGTCGGAGGGCCAGCAGGTAGTGGATCGGTACTCTTAGTACCTGCATTATTATCACTAATATTTGCAGACATTTTTATTTAGTTACAAAATATTGGATAGACAACAAAACAATTATCGTTACACACAAAATTACTCTTGATGATATTTCACAAATGATTGGAGTATTACAAATAATTTAAGTATTATAATATGTTATAAACTAAGATTAACGTTACACAATATTAAATATTCACTAAAGGCTAAATATAACAATAACTACACTCAAATAACTATATGGATTATAATAAACAAGTAGTATAACAGTAGTCACTAGTTTGATATACAACTCAATCGTAGAGTTAACAAAATATGCACGACAGTAAAATTAGACTTGAGAACGAATACACGGTCAGCAGGATACGAGGTGCTCTAGACTCAAACTCAAACAGAAGTGTACTTCTAATTGCACTCTGAACTCTTACTCTCAAAAACTACTATCTTTACCTGAAAGACCTAAAAACGAACTCCATTATTCTATATCGCACTATTTTACTATCCTCTGACCGTGGCTACGTTTGGTGAGCAGATGCCACTCCAAGTCTAAGCCTACCGTCATAAAAATATTTTACAACAAGCTTAAAAATTTTCCCAATCCGATTAAGTTGTAAAACATTATTGTTAAATATTGTTGCTTAAATAAAATATAAACTAAGATGTAGTTGGGACTTTTCAAAGTCTCTGGAAAACCCCAGTTATACTTTTATCTCCGACATACATATATATATCACTCCTAACATTCAGCGGGTAACCCGTCCCATAAATGCTTTAAGTTCAGAATATATTAATTCTGAAATAAGTATCTTACCAGGGGCACTACAAAAGGTGGGCGCGATCTAGTGGTGAGCACCGAACTACTTCCGCTGCTGCTGCCTAGCATCATAACCGTTAACGAAAGAATTAAAATAAAAATTTATTTTTAGTTTGTTTAAAATTTCTCAAAAATGACTAGATAAATCAATTTCAAAATCTGATCAGCCCTAGAACTCAATATAACGCGTCGATTGACATCTTAACCGTCTCAATCGGTCAATTTGTTTGATAGATATTGTTGAAGAAAAAATGGTAAAAAACGTTTTTTTTCGAATACAAAACATACAAAAGTATTTTCGAGCTCGAAGAGCTCAAAAATGGATCCACAACCATTTTTTCAAGCTCTAGGAGCTCGGAAACAGCCGGAAGTTTTGGGGCTGGCTCGCAGAGTCAACTGATAGACCGATTTTTTTTCTGTATTCAATTCAATTTTATTTATTGTGTTTAATATTTCCAATAGTACATATGTAGGTCACCTATATATGTCTGTCATCGCTTTGTTATCTTGAATCAAAATAAATATATTTATACTTTTAATGACTAGTGGTCTTTTGACGTAATGCATTAAATTGATTATCTTGTCATCGTTAGTGCGTCCGTAACGAAAATATGATTGCTCATGCGTTTGCCTCCCAATTTCAATAGAACTCAAATATCATCAATTTAGCGATAAAACAATTTTCTAAAAGCCCAAAAAAATTCCAATTGTTTAAATAAATAAAAATACTTCTTTTCGGTTACTTATAACACATATCCTACTGAAACCAAAGAATTTACATAGGACGTGTTAATTATGTATTTATGGAATGTTAAAATAGTTTAGATAGATCGTATGAAAGACATTTTCGATATGATCTTAATTACTTGTCTATAGTTTTAAAGGGGTTTGCTCTGATAATGCCATAAACGTAATCTATGGACAAAACGTTGGATAAATAAATAAAATTTAATAATCAGAGACTTAAAGATCAGCAAGGCTGAAAAAAAAGAAATTAATAATTTTTTATCAATTGACTATAAAAGAATAAATACATCTAATATTCTTATCAAAAAAATCAATGTAGGATTGTTAGTCCAGTCATATATGCAAAAAAATGGTCAACTTCAGCATAAATGCGCATAAGCTGAATATTTGTATATACCTTTATTTTGACGTTCTAAAAGTTGTCTTAAAAGTCTCATAGAACCTCGTGTCCCCGTCTTAAAATAAAAGGTCAAAGGTCACGAAAATCGATTTGAGGGGGGGGGGAGCATAAGAAAAAAGGGCTCATATCCTTAGTAGTTCTCACTTGTTTTACTTCTTTCTAGCCCTTGACCATGTTTTTAGTCTTAATATGTCACGTCTGTTGACAATTAAAGATCTTCAAGTTTGGGGCAAAATAGGCCCCCCAAAAAAGTCGTAATATTTGATTTTTTTACCGCTTTTACTTTTTCGAGTCTTCTACTATGCATTCGTAATTAATATGCTCTAGAAATGAAAAAAAAATTTGGGGCAAAATGGGCCTTCTAAAAAATGTACTAAAATTTGACTATCATTTTATTTCATCTTAATACTATGTTACACACTAAGGGAGGAAAGTAGGACATTCCAAACCGAGTGTATAATTACTAGAGCTGAAGGCAAAGGTGGCGAACACTCGGATTCGGATTTGCTACTTTCCTCCGTGGTGTGTACACGATTTTTTGCCAGATCTGCACCTGAAAGTTTAAAATTTTGCCTCTGTTTTGTGGCGAGAATGGCGTATGCAATGTTGTTTATCATTTGTTCTCTCGTGAAAGAAATGATCGGCTTTCTTCCTTTTAAACAGGGTAAGAATTTAAGCTTTTTCGGTGTAGGTTAGCAAAAACACTAATTACTAAATTTTTCTAAAGTATTGATTTTTCGCGCTTATCTATTGTAATGTTCTGTATACTGATACATTAGACGGACTATGGCATAAGCTTGGATAGCTCAACTGAAAAAGCACTCAGCGCGCCGTCAATATGAGATTGGTTCAACTTCCGGATTATTTTTAAGCTTTGAAGAAAAAAAATTAAATTTCCAATTGACGTTCAGAAAAATTTCTATTTAGACGTGTTAAAAGTAAACCACAACCTTAAACACGTTGCAAGGGTTCCTTATTCATAAATGTCTTAAACTGAACAAAAATTTAGAGGGGGTCCATTTTGCCCCTAGGGGCCTATTATGCCCCCCTCTTTACTATTTGAAATATGTACAAAAATTTAAACTGCATTCCCATCTGGATTTTTGCGTAGTGTGGATTCCCATAGGAAATCAATGAGATACCAGAATTCCACATTGATTTGGGATGGTATCAATACTTATAGGTATTTATGTAAAAATCTATGTTGGATTCCTATGAGAAATAGTATGTGAACTCATCCAACGCCATATGGGAATTCACATGAGAATTTGAGTTAGATTTCCATAATGGATATCTTTGAAAGGGATGTATATTTTATTTCAACAAACATGATATTTCATAATATTATTCAATATCTTTTGTAGTTTCCTACCTTTATTTAGCATCCATTATCATCAAGAGCGTTATTAAAAAACCCCAAGGCAATATTAAATAGGACATACTTTTAAAGCCACTTAGAACACATCGTTAATTACATTAATCATCACGACTGCCATTGATGCCATTAATAACGTCCAATAAAAAACCCGCGATCTACTGACACTTTCAAAAAACCCCCAGTCTACTTCTTCTTTTTCCCTGCCCCCTCCATTAAAATTTTTTTAGTTATAAAAAGCCGGCAGCTTAAAAAATTCCACAATATAGTTCAATATTCTTAAAAATGGTTCCTTCAAGTAAACTAGTTCTCATATCAAATTTATTTATAATCGTGTCATTGTTAATAATCAAAGGTGAAGGAAAAAAATATATTGCTTTAAAAGATGTAGCAATTGGTGCCACTGTGAATAGGCAAAATACTGATAGAAATTTAACGAAGGTATTGGGTAATATTATTAATGACCATGAGAAATATCCAGATATTTATAAAAAATTGACTGAAGTAATTTATTATCCACCAAAATGGGTGGTTAGGCAATTTACCTGCTCGGAGCCGCTGAATTCGATTCTCGATCCGGCAGTTCATACAGATAATTTTTATTCTAATAATGATAATGAAAAAAATCGTGTATTTAAATTATTCGAAAAAGACTCTATCAATCGGGGTGCATTTAATATCGACAGTCAATACTTGAACAACAATTACACTTGTATTTTGTTCGAGCTGTGTAATATAAGAGAAGAAAGAATTAAAAAAAATGTTAAAGTTATAAATGACGACGATTTGCCAGCTAAAAAAAATCAAATTCAATATTTCGAGAAGCTAACTGCCATTGTGAGGGCTAAGCGAGACGGTGAGACCCATTATGTTTCTTCAGTTTCTAAAGGAAATTGTTTGGCACAGGTAAGAAAATTGAATTAATATTTTAATAGGGATTTTTAGACGAAAATATTTTAATTGGGGCCACGGGTGGACCTTTTTAAGCCCATTCCGACCGAGGTCTCTTTATTTCCTGAGATAGAAGGGATGCTGCACCGAAGAGGTTTCTCATGGAAAGCACCGTCGGAAGATGTCTACTACTTTTCAAACGCACCCTGATCAGAATCTCTCTATTTCTTGAAATAAGAGTATTGGTCCAAAAAGATTGGATTGATCCAGACCCTTGGTTAGATCCCACCCGTGAATGGTGTCTGTCCATTAAAAGTATCTTCAGAAAAGATCCACCTCTGATTCCTTGATTATATTTTAGTCTATGGCTGCTTTAGGTTTCTATGAAAAGGCAAAAGTCTTTAGTTTCATTTACGTTTTTAATTTTTTTCACCTTCAAATTATATTACAGATTTACATTTATGAAACGATAAAAACAACGGAATTTCGACAGCATCTGATCAATTATCTACGTCAGAGTCCCACTTTCACTGGTCCCCTAATATCCGCAACAAATAACACAAAACTTGAAACCTGGACTAAAACATATTTGGAATTTTTAAAATCCTCGCTTCTTAAATTTGAAAGCTTTCGACCGGAAAATCAAAGTGATATTTTCGATAAGATGGAAAGCGATGCAGTCAGAGATTTTGAACTGATAAAACTACCAGAATTACCAGATAAATTGGTTAAGCCAGAAAGTGTACCAATTGCTAAAAAATGGGCTTACCTGGTACCAGGAGACACTATCAACGTAACACAATTTAAATTCGATGAAGCTTTCATTATTTCCTCTCTTCCCAGAGCAGAGCCATTTGAGACGGAACATTACCCAGAGTCTGATGATGATTATCAAAAAGTAACTATACGTACTAAAGTTGAGAATGGAAAATCCGCATCAAAGTGCCCATTTGAGAAGTTAAACATTCGGGCCAGCAACCATCTTGATGATCACGAAGGCTTGGAGGCATTCGACTGTTATTTGGAAAAACAAGGCTTTGGTATCAGTAATGAGTATCGTAATGAGACTTATAAAAGAGTTGAAGTAAGAATTTGTCGTACAGTTGGAAAATTAGCCCTCCCCGAATCAATGACGATCATTAATTGGGACAAAAAGTTTGACGATTTAGGTTACAATGTTGTCATTGATGAAAATGTTGTTCTCAGGTACCCTGTTGCTGGTGAAACGCATTATATATCTGCTGTTTATTACGGTGACTGCTTATATCAGGTAAGGAATATAAGTTTTAATAGTTGCTAAACGTTATTTCAAATAACCCCAGTCAACCATAACAAGTCATCCCAGAAAGTAAGTCGCCGTCGGAAAGTACCCCTTGTAATATGATAGTGTGTAGCAACGGCGTACAATTAAACTAGTTTTCGGAGAGTGGGGGTAAAAATCGACAGAAATTCACTATCTGGGTGGACTTTGAAAGTAGTTTCCGGATAAAGGACTGATTGAAAGTCGATCGATTTCAATCGGTCTATCGGAACGAGGTCAAAGTGTTTTCGCAAAATCCGATCAACTTCAATCGGCTTTACTCAGAAATTAATACTAATATTTAATTTTTAATCCCAGGAAAAAATAATTTAGAGTTGAACTCCAGTAGGTCTTTGGAGATCTGATTATTTCCAAAAATTAGATCTACGTAACTTCTAGTAGATTCACGGTGATTCACGTAAATCGTCAGAGATCTTCCAAGCTTGATTCTTAATTTAAGATCTACGTCGATCAACATAGACCTAAATTATTTTTTCTTGGGATCGATTTCGATCAAAGATCATAAAATTAGCCCATTCAAAAAAAGTCAAAGGGGAATCCAGCTTAGATTCTAATGTAGATTATGGGGGTTTCCATTGGAACCCATACCATCTCAAATCCATATGGAAATCAAGTATAGATTTTGAATGATATTTCATGGAAATCCAAACGATGCAAAAATCCATATGGGAACCTATACAGTTGAAAATTTTGTGTTCTTGTGTATAAAAATTCAATAGTTAAATATTTTTTGTCAATTATTCGACACCATCAAGTGTAAATTTAATTAAAGTTGAATGTGTTATCCGATCCTAACAAGTTTTTAATCTGTATTATTGCTTAATACAAGTATAATGTGTTAAATTAACAAAAACTTTTAACTGTGTAGCTCAGATTCCTACGTGGACTTACTATGTATATAAAATTTTTCCATAGATTTCTCCCGGGTCGGAAAATTTGATCTGATTTTAGTCTAATTGGACTATTTGACCTGTTTTTAATCTTTTACAAAAATTTTAAGCTGTTTTTGACCTGTTATTTTAAAAAACTATTGCGTTACGGGCAGACTAAAATAGATTAATTCATGAACTTTAAAAAATTTTAGTTCTGAAAATTTAAAAGGATAAAACTGGATTAAATCATGGACTTATAAAATTTTTATTTATGGGCAATATTTATAATAAAAATATTAAGTTACAGAATTGATTATGTTTTGATTACTATTTATTTAGTATCTTTTGTTTAAAAATATCAGCAGTTAATGAAAATTTGACAGCTTAATTTTTAGTTGCCTTGACTGAATATTCATAGTATTGAACGAAAGTGATAAAAAAACTCTTAAAATGTCAAGAAATTTTTCTTATTTACTGGATAAAATCGAAAATATTTTGGCATTAGAAAACATCAAAATTCTTGTGCCACGGAGATAAATGTTGGCTCGAAACCTACCAATTTCTATTATGCTGTCGACCAAACTTGAAACAGAGAGTAAAGCATCCAAAAAATTACTATGTTCTTATAAAAAATTATTATGCTGCATCAAAATTATTATAATGTATGAAAGTAATTGATATTAAAGTTTTTCGATAAGTTTCGCGCAGGTAATAAGTATTGTGATACAGCATAATCATTTTTTATAAGAGCACAATAATTTTTTGAATGCTTCATTTCCTGTTTCAAGTTCGGTCGACAGCATTGTAAAAATTGGTAGGTTTCAAGCCAACATTTTTCTCCGTGTGACATCTTATTACGGGAGCGCATTAGTATGTTTCAAATACCAAGGAAATTAAAATAAATTTATAAATCCAGATTATTATTATTATTATTATTTATATCTATAAAAAGTCCTGTTTTTTACCTTAAAAACAATTGAACACAGACCAATAATTATAATGGAAAAAGTCTGTTTTTAGTCTAAACCCCATTTAAAACAAACTAAATATCATACGAAAATAAGTCTGATATAGGTCTGGATAATGACTAGTACGGAAAAAACAGATTTAATTCCTATATAAAATAAATACTATTCATAAACTTGAATTAAAGAAAAAATATTTGAATTTATCATTTATTTTAAAACAGATCTAATTTTTTGACCCGAGCTATGTACACGAGTTTCTATATAGATTTTTAACATAAAAATTAAGATATCCGAGTTTCTATTTGTATTTTTTGTATAAGAATTCAAGTAATCGTGATTTCTGGGAAATTCTTTTATGGGATCCAGGTATCCGTAGTTTCCCATACAAGAATCCAAGTACCTATGCTCTCCTGCACGGATTCCTATAAAAATCCATGCTTTCCTATGTTGATTCCCATGAATTCTTATGTATATCTATACTCTTCGGAATAGGTTTCAATGGATTCCCATATAATTCTACATGGATTTCTTTGATGAAGTACAATATATTGAATATGGAAATCAATACAGAAAAATTTAGATTTCTATAGGAATCCATGGTGGAAACTGTAGGTATCTAGATTTCAATGTGGATTTTTATAAGAGTTCTTGACAATTGTCCCCCCTCCCCCCTAATCAGTAGTTACTTTTTAGTGATCCCGAAATACATAATAAATTACATAATTACAGGCATTAGTTTACACAGCAGACAGATCAGCAACAAACAAACCATTGCACGTGGGTAAAATACTGTCAGCAAGTAACACTCAAGATCTCATACCATCGATCGAAGGGTTGCTGAAAAATAGTGAAAACCCGACAGTCGGCCTCTATCAAATTGAGACCAATACAACAATGAGAGATGAGGTGATTAAAAAATTAGACCATGGCGTTGTACTGAGTATCAGTATGCGTTCATTGTATGCAAAAATTCCGCCACCTCAAGCAGATTTGTCACAATACAAGAGTTTCGGCAATTCGTTACAAGCTTCCCTCATAACAATTATTGCAATTATGGTGGTAGCTAAAGTCTATACAAATTAAATTTAGTTTTTAAAGGAAGATAAATATTTGTATTCAATATTATAAAGTAAAATGTATTAATTTTAATTATTTTTTGTAATAAATTAATGAGTTATTTAAAACAAAAGTCGTTTGATTTCAGATTTCACTTTGTTAAAAAATTTTATAAAGATAAAATTAATGAATTAAACGTCTTGGGTGTAATCTAGTCTATTCATTTGAAGGTCATTGGAGTCATTAGGTTACAAAAATAATAGTAATTAATTTAATGACTTTAAGTGGACGTTAATTGAATTTTTTAGTGCATACGTGGAATTTATTGTTCTTGTTTTTTATTAAATTCTTTAAAAGATTGTTCTAATTATGGGTTTATCGGTGGAATTTTTTTTTTGGTAGTAATGTAATGATAAGAGCTATTGGTTAACGAAATAAATATGTTTTTTAAGGAGTAAATGAGTCAAGTATTTTTTTTTTATTTTTTTATTTATTTAATTATCATAAAAAACAATACGGGAATTTCTAAGAACTTTAAAAAATAGACCACTGACAAAAATTTGTCGGATACAGTAAGAAATCGTTAGAATGATTCTCCAAAGTTCATTGTTAAGAGAAATTTATCAATTTAATTTTAAAAATACTTGGAAATAAAATTCTGAGATCAAAACAATCAAAGTTTCTCATTTATTTCGCACTATCTTGCTACACTGTCTTCTCATGAAAAAAAAAAAATCTTAAAACTGCCTGACCCTGCGGACTAGCCCTAAAACGCGCTATTTTCGAGCTCTTGAGCTGTATTGTTGATATATCCCGTTACAAATGCCATAAGGGCGTATCAGCCTATTATACGCCCTTATGGCATCCGGGTGCCATTTGGGCGTACCAAAAACTTTTTTTCAGGAATCGACGTAGTTATGCCTAAACCGGGCAGAAATGCAAAAAAATTTTTGGTACGCCCTTATGGCACCTTTAGGGTACCTACCGGGAGCCATAAGGGCGTACCAAAAATTTTTTTTTTCGGGAAACAACGTATTTTTACTTGAAACGCGTAGAAATGACGAAAAAAATTTTTTTTCAAATTTGAAATTTTTTTGTACGCCCTTATGGCCCCCGTAGGTACCCTAGGTGCCATAAGGGCGTACCAAATTTTTTTTTTGCATTTCTACCCGTTTCAGGCATAACTACGTCGATTCCCGGAAAAAATTTTTTTATACGCCCTTATGCTTTTTCAAGGGTATTTTTTTCGGGATATGGCATTAGTAACGCGATATATTTGAGCTCTTCAAGCTCGAAAATAGTAATTTCGCATCTTTCATTACGAAACTTCAAGTAATGAACGAAAAAAAAAAGTAATGAAGTAAATCATTGTTTTCTATATTTTATATCAGCAATATCGTTGGAAAAAAAAAACTAATTTTGATATTTAAAAAGGCATTTGAAGCAGTTTTTCAACCTCTAACATTTAAAATTTTTTTGAAACATTTGATAATCGTATATTACATACCTAGGCCAGTAAAATAAGAAAAGTCTCAGAGCACATGTAATTGTTGGCCGAGGCTGACAAACATGTGGTCTGAGGTTTTCTTTTTTACTGGCCAAGGTGCGTATACTATTTTTCTGCTCGACGGAGCCGGAAAGTTGCAACTTCGTTCAGGGCAGCGGCCCGAAAGTTGCCACTTTCCGGCTGGAGGGCAGAAAATTATATTACGAGTCATTCAGGAAAAATGGAGTAAATTGTTATTTTTTAAATCTTTAATTATCAATATCTTTTGAAATAATGCACCGATTTTGACGTTCAAAGTGGAATTATTCGACGCGGTTTTTTAACTACTAACGTTTAAAAAAGGTCATCAATTAGTTCAATGATTTGGATATTATTAGGAAAGGACGCTTTTTCGCAATTATTTCAACAACGATTTTTTTTTTGAACCAATGAACTGATTTTGATGGTTGAGGTGGTACATAAAGTTTTAGAGCTGATTAGATTTAGTAATCAATCCATCCAGCACATTACAAGTTATCCAAAGAAAAGTTATTTATTTATTTTTTTATTTTTGGAATATTTTCGAATATACTGTACCGATTATGCTCAATTTCTCTCAAATTATTGGAATTAATAAGCCGCTTCAAAGGCCATCTGTGTAGCGTAGTAGTTAAAGCGTCAGTCTTTCGTACGTAGGGTCCCGGGTTCGAATCCCACAATAGCGGTCCTTGATAACTTTCGCGTTTTTCCTTAAATTCAAAATTTCTAATTTGATTGTAAAATAAAATAACATTAAATCAGAACATCTGATGATAATTGCCCTGCAAAAATAATTGTAAACGATAAAAATAATTTTTTTTTTTAATTTAGTTTAAATTATAAGATCATTACAGTCATACATAAACATAAATTGCCAATTTATTTGTATAATCGTTTTCACAGATAGATTACAGTTTTTCGGGGTGACTTCGATTTCTGATTTTGTGCCGAATTTGGCTTTCCTAATTATGCAGAGTTTCGAACGTGTGTTATTTTTGCGATGCGAGCCTCATGCGGTTGCCTCATTTGTCACAAACTCGGTTTAAGCTGCCACCAGCAAATATGGTTTCCAAACTGCTGACTAAGAAGGAAGCCAAATTAGGCAGGGCCTCACAACTGCGTTACTTTTGGTATCTCGACGTAGTTTGGTTGTCTTATTTGACGCAAGTCTGGATTTTGGCATGCCTAATTCGGGCCTAATCACTGCCTAACTAAAATTTCTAGTCGGGATGTAACCGATGAAAATAATTTTTATTTTTTACGGAGAAGTCAATGAAATTTTCATTTGTTTACTTAAAAGTTAATTAAGAATAGGATAATAAACAAATAATTTTAAGCTATCAATATTTTAATAAAATATAGGGGAAGGGGGGGGGGGGGGCAAAAGGGGGTAGGGTAGGCAAAACGGGGTACCCCCAAAATTTGGTGAAAAAAAAATTTTTTTTTTTCGTCTAATTACTGTATATCTGATATATTTGAGCATTTTCAGCCCTACGCATAATACCTGGGGCAAAATGGACCAGCCCAAAAATCGAAAAAATGATTCTATCAAATTTTTATCGTCAAATTAAAAAAAAATTAAAATGTTAATTCATTTTTCGGCTGATTTTCTGTAGTTACAGCAAATTTGGCCACTAAAAATATTCGAAAATAATATTTTATTTTTTAATTGATAAAAATTCAATTAAAAAAAAAAAAAAAAAAATAATAATTATCATTTTTTGGAGGGGGGCCTGTCTGCCTCACAAAAAAAATTTTTTCTCCCTTCGTATCCACCAATGATGTGAAATGTAATTTTTCTGTATGTATTTTACATTAGAAAAAAATTTAATTTAATGAAATTTGATCAACTTTCAGAAATTTTCTTTTTTCAACTTTTTTAAAGGGTACCCCGTTTTGCCCGCCAAAAGAAGAAATTTTATTTCTTAACGGCAGCTAAAAATTTTGTCTATTTACCTTGGATACCATTAAAAACAAAAAGATTTGGCGTATTTTAGTCATCAAAAACTTAGTATTTCCATAGGTACCTCCTTTTGCCCCTCCCTCCCCTAGATATTTGACAATAAATCCTGAAAATTTCATTAAGTTTTTTATCAATTGTAATTAGACGAAAAAGAATTTAGAGAGTTATTTTCATTAGGGTTCTTGCAACAAAAGATACAAATATAATTTTTTTACCCAACCAAAAAGATAGTTATGAATTTAAAAAAAAGCCGTTTGTTTGAATAATTTACAATTTTTTTAAAAATTGACTAATCAGGACGTTTTTTCTTTCAAAATTTTCGTTTTGAAATGCAGTTTTTTAAAAAAAATTATTCAAAGTTGTCTTCTATTTATTTTCTTACTTTTGCGAAAAAAAAAATTTTTTCGATAATTACTACTTTTTTCTATGATTTTTTTTTTTTTTTTCAAACTCTAAGGGCCCTTGAATCACCCCATAAATTTATAAGTTATAGTCACTTTTTCCGTCTTAATTTTTTCATAATGATTTTTCTTAATAACTAAAAATGTAAATTTATTGTCTTTTAAATAAAAAAATATTATTTATTAATACTGATCATTGTACATTCGTTGAAAAAAAAATTTTTTTTTTAAATATTATTTACATTTATTTATTAATTGGCACATTTCATATAGAAGGTAATAAAAAATTAAAATATAAATTTGTTTTAAATTTTCTTCACTAGCAGAAAGACGTTAAATAATTTACAGAAACATCCGTTGAATTAATAACTGGGTAACTTATGGGTCTCCAGTACAACCAATTATACCATACTGTAAAAAAATTATTATTGTTTTATTAACTAGTAGCTTTAATAATACTAATTATAATTAAAAATATTTACACGTATAACCAGCTTTCAAAATAATTGCCAATGGCTTACAAGAATTAAGACATTCTGGACTGGGAACCATTTTAATTAAACGTAATCCACTTGTTGATCTTAAAATAATATTTGTACACTCAGGATTCGGCTGAAAATATTACATAAGATAAATATCCAAAGTATTCAATTGCGAAAAAAAATTTTAATTCAAAATTAAATTTTCTTTTTAAAAAACTGAAATTCGATCCCAAAATTTTCTAAAGCTTCCAGAGCTCGAAATATTGATCGTATAAAAAAAAGGTTATTGAAGTTTTTTTGTGAGAAATTTTAAGGGTTACAAAAAAGATTCATAGCTTTTTTCTGTATCTTCAAGAATGAATAATTTAAAGGAGCATTCAAAAAATAACTTTTAATGTCAGAATTAAAAAAACAGAAATTTGATCATAATTTTTTTATTAAAAAAATTATTTTACTTACTAAATTATATACTGGAGCAGAAGGTTCGTCGATAAAAATGAATCTCTCAACGGACTGACCCCACCAATCAGGAGTTCCACTCGGTTTAGGGAATAATTTACGTAAAATTCTACCCGGTGTCATTCTATTTATTCTCCATGTTATGTGTGTATTTTGTGGCTCGGATTTGTTTACATCTAGTTTTTTATTCATAACATCATTAATACTCCTGCAAAAATTAAAATTTTCTTTGATTTTGACTGAAAATTTTTTTTTAACTCAAGTAAAATAAAAAAAATAAAGTACACAAGGATTAGTGACGAAATTTCATGAAGTTTGAGTACCAACATCGATATATTTGGGTTAATAAATAATTAGCAATTGTTGTGAGCAATTACTTGACATTTTGGGTAATTAATAGACAATCAATTGGAGTATAGGGTTGTGGGTATTCATTTGAAATGAAATTTTCTCATTTACACGGACAGCATATCAATCTTTGGATAAAAAAATGTTTTTTGTTGTAAAAAAAAAAAAACTAAATAATTGTAATTATGAACATAAAATTTTAAGTTGAATTGAAACAGAAAATTATAGTTATAGATGAGTTCGTGATAAAATTTCATCTCGATTGAGTACTCACATCGGTATGTTAAAAAAAAAAAATTTAATTGTTTTAATTAACAATTATTGAACAAAACAATTAAATTATTAGCATTTTGTTCGAATATATCATTGTGGGTACTCATTCGACGTGAAATTTCATCAAGTATTTAAGTTTAACATCCATTTTATATTCAAATTTTTTTCTGTCAGAAAAGTTAGAAAATATTTTTAAGTAGTAGGAAAAAAATACTTACTTATAGGCAGGATTATTTGAGCTGATTTTTTGAGCGTCATTAATAAATATATCTTTATTATCAATAAGTATATTAAATAAACTCGATAAATCGTTATTGATACTGTCGTTTTCGTGTCTTATAAAAGGAAATCCAAAATTAAAATTACGTGGAATGGTCCAATTTAATCCCGACATGTCGGGAATTGTTTGTATTGTATTACATGGCCAGCAATCAATGCCTGGTAACTGGAAAAATCGATTCTCTACCAGGCATGTTTCATCATAATATTCTATAAAAGAAAAAAAAATTATTTAAGAAATAACAGGATTGATAATTTGTCGAGAATTATCACGTTAGTAAAGCAAAGAAGAGGTATAATTTTTTTCCTCCACTTATTAAGAAATAAACATCCAATATTTCGAATTCTGAGAAAAATTTTGAACCGCAAGATGTATATCAAAACTATTTTTGATGGGCCAAGATTTAAAAAATTCATGTAAGGAACTCATAGAATTCCTGAAATAATCTAATAGAATTCCTCTGAGGATATTAAAGTAGACCTGTAAGTCTTGAGATTTATGTAAGAATCTTATAAGACTCTTGTACGGATTAATTATGATTGGATAGGAATCAGGATTCTCATGTAGAATCCTGAAAGAATATAAAATGCGTTTAATTTCTTTACATGGTGTCGTATATGATCTATGTAGGAATTGTTTTTTTAAGAATTAACGGGTTAGATATTTAAAGAACTTACAGAATTCCTGTGAAAATCTTATAGGATTTCTGTAAGAATCATAAAGAATTTATGCAAGAATCTTACATGATTTCTGTAAGAATCTTACAGGAATTATTGAAGTCTTACAGGATTTATTGACGAGTCTTACAGGATTTATTGAAGTTTTACAGAACTCTTATATACGAATTTTGTAGAATTCATGTAAAAATGTTTCATGCTTTATGTAAGAGTCTTACAGGATTCCGGTAAATATTTTATAGGATTTATGTAAGAGTCTAACAAAATTCCTGTAAGAATCTTGAAAGATTTGTTAAGAATCTCGCAGGATTCCTATACGAATCTTATCGGATTCATATAAGAATATTAATTGATTTATGTAAGTCTCACAGGATTTCGGTAAATATCTTATAGGATTTCTGTAAAAATCGTATAAAATTTAAGTAAGTCTTACATGATTTCTGTAAGAATTTTACAGGGTTCCTGTAAGAATTTTATGAAATTCCTTTAAGGATCAAGTAGGACTTTATAATATTCCCGTGAGGACCCTGAAAGATCAATTATTAAATCCATTCAATTTTCTTACAGGAAATCTTACATGATCAATATATTAATTCATCCTACAAAAATTACCGAGCGGAAATAGTTATAAGTAGGTTTAAAATCAAAATTTTTCGTATCGTCTAAAAAAAAAAAAAGTATAAATATATATTTTTTTTAATGAAATTATTGCGCAGTGTAACGAGTTATTATTTAAAAATTCTTTTAATAACTAACCAATAAATTACCTGTAAGTGATGGGTATCGTGTAATAATAGGCACTGCAAGTTTACGAAAAACATAAAAACCTGGATAAATATAATTTTGCAAATTGCGTAGAAAAAAACTGCGCAAATACGGATTGTAATATATAACAACGAAAAATATAAATAATAAAAGACTCAGTATTAAAAATATTTTGATTAATTCTATAATTAAATTACAAATTCCCCGTTTGTTATACATTTTTTTTTCTAACTCATCAAAACATTCATCGAATATTTTTTCTAATTCTTTATCACTTATTTCACTATTTTTAGCGTAATTTCGAATTTCATTGATATAATTTTCATAATTTTTATAATTTATCATTTTATTAATAAAAAAAAAAAAAAAAAAAAAAAATAAAGAAATAAAAAAATGCTCGCTTTTTAGGTTACTACATATATTATGACTTTAGTAATGTTTACCAAAACAAAATAAATTTTATGGCGTATTCTAAATTCTTATTTATCAACATGTGTCTTTCTTTGGTTCATATATATTTGAATAGTTCCATCTCCCTTTGAATGAATTTTCATGGACTTGATTCTTGGACTTGTAGTAACGTCTATTGTGTGTAGAGGGCAGTAGCAATCAAGCAGACTCATACAGTAAACTTATGACAAATATCGGCACAAACAGCAGAGGAGCGGAAATTTTCTGGAAAAAGTATGCATGTGATGCCCCTGCATTTCAAGAGTAAACTATAAAGCATGCTCTTTTCCATCTATATTAATGGTGAACATACAGACGCACAGAATGCATGCAAATTGAGGTTGACTAAAAAACGCGACTATTTTTTGAGTCTAATATGGAAATTTGCTGGTTAGAAATTTTTTTAAGAAACTTTTCAAAAAACTAGCCTGATGAAAAAATTTTTAGAGATTGCTCAAGAATTTGGAAAATTACAAGAATGATTAAAATTCGAACTTTAAAAAAAAATTTTTTTTTTTCCGTTACAGAAATATTTTCTGTGTCAAAATCGATACCATACTAGAAATTTTAGCTCAAACATTGTAAATCTGATAAGGAAAAAAAAATTGGAAAAAATCAATTTTTTTGGAAAAAAAAAATTTCTCAATTTTTTAAATAAACAATATTTTTGTTCGAAAAAAAAGGACCCGCTAAAAAAAAAAAAAAAAAACATTTGGACATTGAAAAAATGAGCAAAAACTGAAGATTTGCTGATTATGCGATTTTTGGCGAAAACGATAAATTTGAAGCTTCGGAGTACTAAGAAAAAAACCGCAGCATTGTAGAATTTTTCGGGTGTCTTTAAGACACTGAGGTTGAAAAATTACCATCGATGTCCTTTGTTCATTCATAATATCCAAATTCAAACCAAGTTATCCAAATATTCTTAAATATGAGAATTTTTTTCTTTTTTCAGTCAACATTCTTGCTTTAAAAAAGAATTTTAGCTGTACGAACATTTTTTTCCGAGTTACAGTCTCTTAAAAATCACTTAAAAATTAGGAATTTTTTTAATATCCTTGAATTTTTTTGACTAGTGTATACTACTAATACTTAGAATAAATTTTTTGATTTTTTTATAACTCATTTATTGCCTAAGAAAAAGAAACGATATGAAACGATTTGAAATATTAAATCGCGTGCCAAATGTCAAAAGGGTGTATTACAGCAGTTAGATAAGGTTCCATGCCAAAAGGGAGGTATAAAAAATTTTTTTTTACCATTCTTTTTAGAATCGCTCGAAACGTAAAGATCTGCAGAAGATATACGCCCTTTTGGCTTTGGAAATTTTTTTTTCATTTTTAGGCTTAGAACATGTTTACAAAACGATTGGAACCAAAAAAAAAATCGGTCTGTCAGTTGACCCTGCGGGCCAGCCTCAAAAATTCCCGCCGTTTTCGAGCTCCTTGAGCTCGAAAAATTGTTGTGGATACATTCTCGAAAATACTTATGTATGCCTTTGTTTTCGAAAAAAATCGTTTTTTACCATTTTTTCTCAAACGATATCTCTCGAACTAATAAAGCGATTGAGATGGTTAAGGTGGTAATCGACGCGTTTTATTGAGTTCTACAACTGATCAGACTTTGAAATTTATTCACCGAAACGTTTTTGAGAAATTTCAAAAATACTAAAAAAAATTTTTTTTTCTAATTCTTTCGACAACGGTATCTCTTGAAAGAATCAACCGATTTTGATGGTTGAGGTGGCATTCGACGCGGTTTATGAAGCTTCAGAGCCCAATTGATTTTGGAATCAATCCATCGAGCCCGTAAAAAGTTATCCGAAAAAAACATCTTTGGAAAAAGTTTATTTTTGGAATATCTCCGAACGAGCCCTACCGATCAAGCTCAATTTTCCACAGCTTCGAGATATTGACAAACCGCGTCGAATGACACCTAGACGATCAAAATCGGTTCATCCGTTCAAAAGTTATAGATATTTACGTACGTACGTACGTACGTACATACATACATACATACACTCGGACATCATCTTGAATTTAGTCAGAATAGCTTCCTAGAACCTCAAAACGTCGACATCTATTGGAATTTCAATTTTCACAAATCGGGGTGAAACCAGTAACTTCCCGAATTTTCGAAAATTTGCAATTTTCTTAGCGGGAAGTTAAAAATTATACTCCCTTTCGGCATTTGGCACGCGACATGTCCATAAGAAGGGTGATTCAAAAGTATTCAAAGTATTCAAAAGCATTAAAAATTATTTAAAATATTTTTTTTTTTTTCTAATCGTTTTCAATCGTTTCTTTTAATAAGGGTTATCATTGCATTAAAATCTAACTTGTGCATAACCAAAAATATTCTGAACAGCCTTACAATTGAATTAGGCGAGATTTGACTAACCGAAAAAACCTAAAAATTGAATTAAAACAATAAGTAAGTAAAATATCTATTATTTTACCATGTCTCAAATTACATTTTTATTAATTATGATAAAAAATTCGAGATGATTGAATATTAATTTTTAAAATTCAGAAACATTCAAAATTCTTTAGCGTTTTTAAATATTTGAATTTTGGGCCGAAATTTCCAGCATATTCATGATTTTCAAGTACAAACTATAGCTACCACGGAAAAGAAAAAATTTAGATAAAAAATCCGAATTTCAATCATTTTTGAAATTTTCAAAATTTGAGCGACCTCTTAAAATTTTTTTATCGAGCTGATTTTTGGAGAGGATTCTTAAAAAATGTTAAACCAACAAATTTTCATATGAGACTTGGAAAAAAAATAGTCGGATTTTTGAGCCGTCCGAATGCGTATATAAAATATTGGGTTGGAGAGAGCATAACTCGTATATAGTAGGGATAAAAATGAAGGAGGGAGAGGTACTTATTGGGCAGGTACTTATCGGTAGCTCACTGTAATGTAGGTCATGTAGATGTAGTGGGTGCAGATATCGATAGTCGGTATATCGATATGTATAGAAAAGTATATATGATATGTATAGCATGTAAATAATTTGAAAGAAGGAGAAGGGACAACGCCCGTTGACGAGTCACAAAAAAATGTGTATAAGTGTTTGTTTAATCATCAACGGGTGTTGTTCCATTACAATGAAATATAACTATATCTTATAATTTGAATATTAAATATTTTTTATATTTAATTATTAATTTATTTATATTTAAGAAATTTATAATTATTACCCGAGTATTAAAATGAAAGTTATTATTTTATTTTTTTTCGTAACAATCACACGAGGTATGTACACTTTCATGTATTCATTTTTGTTATAAAAACGATTTTTAATTTTTTTAAATTCAATTTTTTTTACATATTATTAGAATTGTCAATTGATGATTTATCAAATTAAAAAATTATTATTTCGAAGTTACTTAGCGCTTTTTTTTTGTTTTGTCATTATTGTTATTTTTTTTTTCAAACAAAAATTTTGGGTGGATTATAAATTTGTTGTTAAAGTTGATTTTATGAAAAACGATTAGCGTCAGTGAGTTTGAGATAAAATTTGCTGAACTTTGAATACCCACAAGAGTATGTTTGAAAAACAAAAAAAAAAAAATAACAAATGAAACCAATTCGTTTAAGAGAGATAGCCACTGTGACGGCTAAAAAATGAGTGATTTTCGGGATTTTTTTTGACTTGGATACTTAAGGAATATAAGGATCGAATTTTTTTTATTATATTAAGTACATATTCAGTGTAGTTGTTGTAAATTTTTATTAAAAAATATTAAATAATTAAAAAGTTAACAGCGTTGCTGTGGCGCCTTTAAGTAAATTCCCCCTCCACGGATGACACGATTTTTCAAAAACGGCTTATCTGAAGTAAAACAAAAAAAAATCATTATAATCTGTATGAATGTAATTATCGTTGTACGTAAGTGATTTTTTTTATTTCGATTTGTCAAAAAATGGCGACCTATTGAAAATTTTTTCATGTTTTCGCCCGTTTTTTTTTTTTTTTGTATTTAGGCAGTCTTAAAAAATAGTACAAGTCAAAATAAAATAATCGGTCTGTCAGTTGACCCTGGGGGCCAGCCCCAAAACTTCCCACCGTTTTCGAGCTCCTTGATCTCGAAAACATTGTTGAGAATACATTTTCGAGCTCTTCGTGCTCGAAAACACTTTTGTATGCCTTTGTTTTCGAAAAATAACGTTTTTTACCATTTTTTCTCCAACGATATCTCTCAAACGAATTAACCGATTAAGACGGTTAAGGTGGTAATCGACGCGTTTTATTGAGTTCTAAAGCTGATCAGATTTTGAACTTGATTTATCTAGTCGTTTTTGAGATTTCGAAAATACTAAAAAAAAACTTTTTTTTTAATTCTTTCGACAACAGTTTCTCTTGAACGAATGAACTGATTTTGATGGTTGAGGTGGCATTCGACGCGGCTTATAAAGTTTAAGAGCCCAGTTGATTTCGGAATCAATCCATTGAGCACATTACAAGTTATCCAAAAAAAACATCGTTGAAAAAATTTTATTTTGGAATATCTCTGAACGAGCCCTACCGATTAAGCTCAATTTTCCACAGCTTTCAGATATTGACAAGCCACGTCAAATGCCACCTTGAAAATCAAAATCGGTTCATCCGTTCAAAAGTTACAGATATTTACAGACGTACGTACGTACATACATACATACACTCGGACATCATCTTGAAATTAGTCAGAATAGCTTCTTAGAACCTCAAAACGTCAAGATCTCGTAGAAATTCGATTTTCTAAAATCGGGCCGAAACCAATAATTTCCCGAATTTTTGAAAATTTCCAATTTTTTTAGCGGGAAGTTAAAAAAAAGTCGGCTAGCTATTGCAAAGGCGAATAAAACAAAAAAAAGTTGAAAAGTGGTTGATAATTGCTCGAGTTATCGATGCAACCATTTCGAAAAAAGTCGTTTGAAGTAAAACGCGTTTAAAATTTTTAGTCCATTTCTCTTAATGTAAAATCATGTATCTTCCAAAATATGTATACTTACATTAACATCTGTAACTCAGTCAATTCTCGGAGTTTTGACTAAAAATTTTCTACACATATTTTTGAAAGTACAAATTTTAAATTAAAACAAAAAAAAATTTTTTTTTTTTATTATTCACAGCGGCTAGCTTTCCCCTCAAAAAGCATTTGCTATAGCAAACTTTAATACGTGACATAATGAAAAATTTTTTATTAACTATTTTTAAACTTCTAAATTTTTTTTCGAGTACAAAACGTCAAGAAGAGACCTATTTTTATTTTTTTTAAATTGTTTTTTCAATCCGTTTTCTTAAGAAAATCAGACTCATTTAAAAATAAATAAATAACGTATTTATTTTATGAAAACATTAAAGCGCAACTGACTATAATTTATTTTTCAGGCCAATACCTCAACAATTATGATTCCAAGAACAAAAACAACCAAAATTACAACTATAACACGAATTCAAATAATTTTGACAGCTTTTACCCCAACCGCGATCCTTCAGTACTAAGCTCCAACCGATCTGTCAACGCTGTCAACACTGGCGTCAATCGAAATAATACTTTGGTCTTCTGTACAACTTCCAAAGCAGAATTTGCAAAATGCAACGCCTTCTCTGTGGCAGTCGATCGAGAAATCGCTCAATTCGGCCGTCACTACGTTGCGGTAAGCTGTTACGCAGCCTCAAAGAAAGAAGAATGCATGACTCTTCTGGACTATGAGACCGTACACTTGACAACATTGGACGCTGGAGAAGTGTTCATCGCTGGTCGCTATCACAGTTTAGTCCCCATAATGCAGGAAGTAGATCTAAACCGTCTTCAGATCCAATATGCAGTCGCGGTGATCAAGAAAGGCACTTTGAGCGACGTGTCATCCCTGCATGATCTTCGAGGCAAAAAGGCCTGCTTTGCCGGAACCGAGACTCTAGCCGGATGGATAATTCCTCTTCATACGTTGATGAAGCACGGTGGTCTCGAAGTAATCGACTGCAACAACCACGTCAAATCGACAATAAACTATTTCGGACCTTCATGCGCAGTCAACTCCCTGGTCGACCGCTACAACCCATTGGGTGACAATTCTGACCAACTTTGCAAGCTGTGTATCGGAGAAATTCCTGGAGGAAGATGTACCCACGCAGATCCTTATGCTGGGTACGAAGGGGCCTTCAGATGTCTGATCGAAGCTGGTGAAATAGCTTTCTTATTACATTCTACTATTGACGAAGTTTTGACTTCGAATTTTAATTACAACTCCGTAAAAAAGTCTGATTTCGAACTCCTCTGTCCGGATGGCAGCCGCTCGGATATTGATAATTATCGGAACTGTCACTGGGACCAGGTTCCAACGCGTGCAATCATGGTCTCCAGTGCCATAAAACTAGAAACCAGGCGATTATACCAGAAGTTCTTTGAAAAAGCTGCTAAGTTATTCAGCAAGGGATTCGTTGTCAATGCAACCCGAGCTGGAGATAGCTTATCCAATGGAAATGATCGATTTGATAACCGGTACAATAATAATAATTATAATAACGAAGGATATGGAGTGTTTGGAAATGAAACAAACCGAGGATTCCGTGACGAGAATAGAGAGCAAGTGAATTCAAATTCAAATTATAATGCCAATAGTAATAGTAACTGGGACGACCCGTTGGCGGTCAGGCCGTTGGAGGTCTTCGATTTATTCGAAAGCGCTCCTAAATTTGGTAACACTCATAATCTATTATTCTCGGATAGTGCAAGAGATTTTATATCATTACCTGAAAAGGACCAGACTTATGCGTCTTATTTGGGAAAGAAATCAGAAGACGCTATTTTGGGAGTGAGGAGCTGCCCAATCGAGAGGATGAAACTTTGTGTCACTTCGAAGCCTGAAATTGATAAGTGCGTTAAGATGAAGGTAAGAAATCAGGCATAAAATTGAGTAAAAATCTATAACCATCAAAGGGTTTAAGAATGAGACTAATAGAGATCGTTTTTCAGGTTGCGATGAAGGCACAATTGTTAAAACCCGAGCTTGACTGCGTTCTTCAACACAGTCAGATTAAATGCATGCAAGCTATTGAAAATGGGTAAGTGTTGATAAATTAGATTTGAACTAAATGATGATTTCGGATAATTCATCTCTGTACCCTAGTAGCATTCTTAAGGAAGTTTTGAATAAATCTGTATTTTGAGTCTTAGGCAAGGTCTACAGTAGACCGATTCAAAATAATCGACTATTTTTATTTTTCACGGACACATACTCAAAAGTTTCAGTAGGATAAAAGAAGACGCCTGTGGAAATTTTAGCGCTTATATTAATATTAAGTACTCACTGATTGCGATTTTCTATTTCCCGTTTAAATAACATAAGAAAAAAAATTTTTAAGTTGGAAATTGTATACCTCGGTAATGGTGTATTGTACAAATAAGCCCAGGACATATTTTTATAGGGAATTCAACGCTCTACAAAAAAGTCTTATATAAATTTTGATAAATCGATTTGATTGAAAGTTATTTTAGCTTGGAGTCCAATGTATAGTGAATTTTGGGATTTTTTTACTTTTCCAGTGGAACTATCAGACTTATCACGAAATGTCATGAAATCTTTTTTTTAGACAATTTTACTACCTACACATTATTTGTGATAAAATTTTTTTAAATCCTGCATAAGTTTCTAGTTATTTTGATTGTAATGTCAAGCTTTTGAAATCGATCGGAACACTATTTTTGCTAGGAGTTTGTCATTAAAATGGAAATACCTAGAAACTTATGCCCCTGTTTAAGAAATCCGATAGATTCTTATAGCTGTGGGTATAAGGCCCTATACTTAACTATGGCACTTCTCATAGAACTCATTCATTCATATAAAGTATCTATAGGAATTTATGAGAATCTATTGGATTCTATGGCAATTTCTAAACAGGGGCAGGATTTAAAAAAACTTTATTACCGATAATTTGTAGGAAATAAAATTGTCAACAATAAAGATTCTATGACATTTTGTAATAAGTCTGATAGTTTCGCTGGAAAAGTAAAAAGATCTCGAAATGTACTGTAAATTTGACTTCAAGCTAAAATAACTTCTGAACAGATAGATTTATCAAAAAATCATAATGACACGTTTTTTGAAGGGTGTTAAACTCCTTACAAGAAAATTTCCTGGGCTTATTCGTACAACACACCATTACCGAGGTATAAAATTCCAAACTTAAAAATTTTTTTTCCCATGTTATTTAAATGAGAAATAGAAAATCGTAATCACTGAGTATTTAATATTAATATTAAGGGCTCAAATTTTAACAGGTGTCTTCTTTTATCCTACTAAAATTTCTAAGTGTGTACTTTAAAAAAAATTAGTTGATTTTTTTTAATCGGTCTAGTCTGCATAGTCAGTGTCGGGAAAGTCTAAGACGAGATACTTCCATATGATAACGTAGGCAAATCTGTTGTAATGCCTGACTGAGATGCTTGCGTGAGAGCCATTAGGTCAGGATTAGTGCAGAATTGCTTAAAATACCCGCGGAACGGAAGGCTACCCTTACTTCGTGAGCCGTGGATTCAGCATTAGTACACCCGGGTCAAAAAATTAGATCTGTTTCAAAATAAATGATTAATTAAATTACTTTTTATTTAATTTAGGTTTTTAAATCGTATTTATTTTACATGGGAATTTAATCGGGTTTTGTCCGTACTATTGTCTATCCAAGTCATGACTTGAATATTGCAATATCAGGACTTGTTTTAGTATTATATTTAGTCTGTTTAGAATCGCCTCTAGATTTAAAATTGACTTTTTTGTTACTATTATTAGTCTATGTTCATTTGTTTTTAGGACAAACACATACTTTTTTACTATAATTGCACGAATCATGATGCGAAGCATCAGAGTGTGCTTTACGATCGAAAAATTTCTTTTAGTCTACTTTTAATTGCCTTTAGATCAAAAACAGGACTTTTTACAAATTTTTACAGTTAGACTAACATCAGATCTAATTTTTTGACCTGGCAAATTTGCAGAAAGTATACTTACGAAATACATCTATCAGTTTTGTATGATTTAGCAAGAAACTTGCTATAGGACTTTCGTCAAATAAATTGCTTACGACAGTGCTACTAGGGTACTTCTACTTTCACCAAAATGGCACCCCAATAAAATTGTATAATAATTATTTGTGAATTACAGTATTGCAGATGTTGCGGTTCTCGATGCTGGGGATGTCTACACAGCTGGTTTGATGTACAATTTAGTGCCTTTTATGTCCGAAGTCTACAACTTACCAACCCCCGAGTACTACGTGGTCGCAGTAGCCAAAGAAAATGATCCGAGCACAGATATAACTTACTTGAAAAACAAATATACCTGCCACACGGGAATCAACACTGCAGCTGGTTGGATCTATCCCTTAGCCTACATGATCTCCAACCAATGGATCCGTGGTTACGGATGCGATTCAATCCGTGCAGCCGCTGAGTACTTCACCAAGTCTTGCGTCCCCGGTGCTTTAAGTACAGAGTACAATATCGGAGTGCCCTATGACAACATGTGTGATCTCTGTCATGGACTGAGTTCCCATTACTGTCGTCGTGACGCAACTGAAGACTACTTTGGTCACACTGGTGCTCTTCGTTGTCTAGTCGAAGGTGGTGGAGAAGTTGCATTCGTTAAGCATACCACAGTCTTCGAGAATACCGATGGCAAACGCAAGGAGTTTTGGGCCCGAAACACTTTTACAAAGGACTTTGAACTCCTCTGTCCAGATGGTACGCGAAAGACAACGTTGGAGTATGAGACCTGTAATCTGGGCAAGGTCAAATCCAACACCATCGTAGCACGTGGTGGAGAGTATGGCTTCAATCATACCGAGATCAATGCATACATCAATCTGTTCGTATACGCCCAGCAATTCTACGGACGGAAAGAAGCTGATGAGTTCAGCTTTAGTATGTTCTCCAGCATTCCGCCCTACACAGATCTTATATTCCAAGATGCCACGCAGCAGTTAGTTATTATTCCTAGTGAAATGAGAGAATTCAGTAGGTATTTAGGACCAGATTTCATGCGTGCTAGGAGAATTGTCGACTGTGCCGCCGGTGCCAGTACTATTGAGTACTCGATACTCGCTTTATTGAGCGTTGGAGTAGCTTTACTTCTTAGTAGATAGACTTTTTAGTGTTCAAAGGGATAGGTAAAGACAAGTCAAGCTGTTGGCTGAAATCTTTTAAGTTTAAAATTATTTTTACATCCTGCCTGGATGCTGACATTGACTTCTAGTTCAGTTTTCTAGGGAACTATTTCGGATAGAGATTTCGATGAGAGCTGAAAAATTTCTATGATTATTCCTTCATATAAAGGACCCAAAAAACGAAATCACTTTACTCTTATGCTTTAGAAAACTGCACCGGAAGCTAGAAAAACTATCCGTCCCCGAAAAATTTTTATAGAAATATTATAAGATTTTTTTATAGCCTTTTTTTAATTCTAAGACTCGTCCATGTAAATAATAAAAGTACAAGTAGTATAGAAAACGTACAACGTAAGTGGGGTAAAATGAGCCACAGAAATTTTTATAAGTTTAATTGATGTTACGAAATATTTTTTTAAAAATGAAGATGATTTTTTATTAATTTTTAATACCTGTGGTGTTCATTTTACTTCACTTCAGTTTATATTATTATGATTTTATACTAATTTTATACTCTTTAAAATAAGAGCCAAAAAATTTCAATCCGTCCATTGAAAAAAAGTTTTTACTAATTTAAATATAAACTTTTATGATAATTATTATTTAAAATACTGTTTATGAAACAGTACGATTAATTTTCTTCAATTTTAGATAAAATATACAAAAGTATTTATAATAATGAACAAATGTACTCATAAATGCCGTCCAATAAAAAAAGTTTTTTATTAAAAAATTTCATATTTATAAGTTTGTAAGGGTATGCCCTTGCTTCCTCGTACTAGAAAGTTCGAGCAATCCTCCTTCAGCAACTCAGGTAAATGAGCAACTGGGTTCTGAAATACCTAGAATGACTGAGTACGCAGCTTGATTACAGGATAGGGGAATAATGATGTAACGAATTTATTTTACAATATAATTCCCTTTATTATAATATTATTTCATTAATTAAATTAATGTTCTCTTTATTTAACAAATCTAAGCAACTGAATGTATGTGTTTGTACATTAGAAACATATTAAAGAATTATTATAGTTAGTGCGTAAATAGGTGATCCTGGGTCTGATCTCATGAGTAATATAATCGATTTGAAAAATTTATTTCATACAATATTAATATTTCTTGTGATAACATTTAACAGCTCAACTAATTTACCTTAATCATTGCTTATCGTAAAGTTATAAATGGAATTCCAAGATTCATAATGTTTAACAAATTAAAAGAAAATAAAATTTAACAAAAATCCTAAATATAGATAGCTCCGCGTTTGGCAAACTTCTAATTAACTGCATGTAGACTTACATCGATGATCTCTTAAAATACGTGAGACATCCTTAGCGTAGACTGAAACATAATTGATTGACCCTTTGACAAGACTATTGACGATGACTCGATATTATGGCACTGATTTTTATTACACAGATTTAAAATGCAATTTATTAACTGACTAAATTTTTATAACAAATAAGCTGACTAGACTTTTCTCAATAAATAAATGGACTTGGCAATAAATTAACGGACTCGGCTTTACAATAAGCTGACTAGACTAGACTAGTACAAAGAGTACAGTAGAGATATGCACTTGGTAAGCTGGAAAGAGTAGAGTAAGGACCTTGTTAGGCGTCCTCAGCCCTTCCCTACACCTCTCAATTGATCACTAGATGCTAAGTGTGTAGGGAAGAGGTGCTGCATTTGTAACAAAAAATTTTATTTTTTCGATTTCATTTGTTTTTTTTAAGATAGTAAACTTAAAAACTGTCAGAAAGTTAGCTGATAGTATCTTTTATGTGAATGACTTAGTTAATTAGCAAAAAGTCAATGTTAACTTATTAAAAAATAAATTTATTTAACTAAAGTCAGGGGCCAAGATGGCGGCGCGCGTGGGTTGCAATTGTAACACAGTGCAAGGGTAATTGTAACACGGAACGAAATAAATATTTTTCACCAAATTGCTTTTATTATTCAGTCTTAATACATACTATTATACCTAATTAACTCTTAAAGTTAAGTATTTAAACTTAAAGTATCACATATATTTGTATCTTTAATATAAATTATTAAACATTTATAAATATTAAAACTACACTATCTCAGAGTAGATTTGTGGTGCATCAATTTTGCGCAGATCCCATACACGACTTTGAGTGTTACAATTGCTACTCGTTCAAGTGTTACAATTGACCCTCACGTAGAATTGTTAATAAAAATCTAATTACAATAACAAAAATCCGTAAATTGATATGAAATTCAATTATACAATACTCTTGATATGTCCCTTAAAGTACGAATACAAGTCTCACATCATAATATTAGAAAACAAATTTGTTATTGAAAAAATTGTTACCCAGTGAGAAAAGTACGACTGGCCCATGCTTGGCCCAAGTATGTATAACCTTAGTCCAAGCTTGTAAGCCAGCCTTGGCCCAACCTTGGTAGGACTCTGGAATGATAACACGGGGCCCATGCTTGGTTGCCAGACTTGGCCAATGCTTCGTTGCGAGTCCTGGCCCAAACCTTGCCCATGCATCGAGAAAACGGATAAATTTAATTAAAAAAAAATTTTATTATTATTAACCTCGTAGGATTTATGATCATTAACGTTTAAACTATCTGAGGGAGGTAAATGATGTGAAAAAAACTCGGTGAAAATTCTGCTGAGCTCCGGTCGCGAACTGCCGTCCTTCTGATTGCTGGGTCTGAACGATAGCTACTGGACAAACCTACTAATGTTAAACTGATACATCAATATGATCTACTTATTAAACCATAGGTATAGCCAAACTTGGGTAATCCTACCTTGGCCAAAGTCTGGGTTGCCATTGGACGGCCAAGGCAGGGTTACCCAGCCTTGGCCCAAGCCCGGGTAATCATTGTAACGGCCAGGACTAAGTGCCCAATCTTGAGCCAAGCATGGGCCAATATAGGTGTGCCAAAACTAGGATCCCCTGTGCTGGGCCAAGTAGGGCCCCGTCGTTCAACTCTGGCAGCTTCTGCATGGGGAAGCGTACAAAAAAAAGTTTTCACGCGTATTTTCAATAATTCTCAATATTCTAATACCGGAACAAGATTAATAACTGAAACTTTGATCTAATCAATAATTTAATACTTTGAATAAGTTAAGAAAAGAATAATAATAATTTTTAGTTTTTTTAATAGTTTCTCATTGAGTGTTACAACTGCCCCTTGTTATAACTGCAGCATCTTTCTCCTACTAATTGTGTACTAACTGATTCAATCGCCAATTGCTCGCCCTGATATAGCCGTCAAATTTGAGGAAGGGTCGTTGACGTGACCTCGTCTGAACTGCCGTCTATGATGTCTGGCACACTGACCCATGGGCCTCTTTCAGAATCTCGGGGAACCAGGTAGCGAATATATTTTGACAAAGGTAGAGACTGAACTTAGGGGCTCCCTAAAATGGCGCGACCGATTTGAGTAGTCAAACTTCTAGCTGCCCTATCACAAGTTATTGATATATTTTATGTGTCACACGGATTCCAATGGATTTCCATACAGTTCCTTATATGGATTTTTGACTTCTCACTACAGATTCAAAATTAGTAAGCTGCAAAATAAATACTTCAGAGTAATTTAATGTTTGATATGACATATACTATGCTTTAAATGCTTCGATCAATAATGTCATACATATTTTTGCCTTCAACTCACGGTATTGATATTTCTTTTCGCGTGCACTGTAAAAAATAAAGTAAAATTTTATAAAACTGTATGAAATTTTATGAAATATTGTAAAAGTTTATACGATTTCATAAAAGTGTATGAAGTTTTATAAAATTATATAAGATTTTATACAATTATATAAGACTGTACAGCGGAATTTTATAGAATTTCATACACTGATAGAAAAACTATCGTGATTCAAGAAAAATTTTTTCTTCAAAATGTGGTTCTTGTTTCAAAATTTTTGATTGTTTTAATTCGAGAAATAAGTCTTTGAACCAAAAAATTGAAATTCTCGGATAAAAAAAAAAATTCTTCGTTCGAGAATTTTATTCTTCGATGAAGCTTTTTTGTTTTGAAACAAAGTTCTGACGTATTTCGCTTAAGAATTTCTTGCTCTTGGATTAAGATAGGCAACATGTAGGTTTAAGACATAACCGACTTGTTTCGAGAATGGCGCGATTTTTAAATCAAGATATCAATTTACTCAGCTTGAAAAAAATTTTTTTTTTTATTTTAAAAATAAAAATTTTAAAGTGATTTTTTAGGTCTACATTGATTTACTTCAGATATGTTAAAGTAGAAATTTATTTAAAAAAAAATTTTTTTTTTCATTACTTTAAAAACATCTTCCATCAAGAAATTATTACTTGAACTAAAAATTTAAAGTTCTTAAAATAATAATACGACATTTTTAGAGCCAAGAAAATCTAAATCAAGACAAGAATTTCTTGAAGCAAGACAATCGGTTTTCTTCAAAAATAAATTCTTGGCTCAAGAAAAAATATTTCTTGAGTAAATATAAAATTTCTATTTGTGTACAGTTTTATAAAATTACATGAAGTTATATATAGTAAAATCTTAGTAAGGGAAGTAATAATTAAATGAAATTTAATATAATTGAATAAAATTTTATAACATTTCATAAAACTTGAGAAAATTTTGTCATTATTGCATCTAGTGTGAGGTAGCATCTTGTAAAATTTGTGAAATTCCACACAACTTCGTAAAATTTTTTAAAGTTTATAGCATTATGAAAATTAGCATATGAAAACTGTATGCATACAGTTTTATCTGATTTTGCTATAAAATTTATTGAAATGTTATAGAAATATTGTCCCGAGATCTTATTAAATTTTATAAAATCTTTTGATCTGATCACACATGACTGATTCATATCATATATATGAGCTTATACTTCTGTATCACTATATGTATGAGTCTATATATAATTAGACCTCATGACGTTCAATTAAGATGAAATCTATATAATTTTAATTTTAATGTTATTAAACTTTTATTTTGTTGATTATCAATAAAAATTAAATCCTCATTACTCACGAAAAAGTTCAAAGGTTTAGCCATAAATTATGAATCATTAAAAATAAATTAATTTAATTAATTTTAATTTTTATTTCCATTAAACAATCGATAGTTGAATTACTCACATTGTTTTTTGAATATATAATTGAAACGAAGTTATGTATAATTTAACCTCATGTGTTTGAGAAATAAGTCATGTTGGGAATAATTTGCAAATTATTATAAAGTTATACGAGCAACCTGCAGTCACTACGTGATTGCCTAAATATCACTTCTAAATTTATGGATTACACAGAAAAAATAGGATTTCTTGTCGCAAAAAATTTTTACTTGTACCAAAAAATTTTATGCATTATGGATTTTTTACAAAAATTTTCTTGGGATGAAAAAAGCTTTTTTTGGGCAAGAAATAATTTCTTGCGCCGAGTAATTTTTTCTAGTTCTAAATAAATTTTTGTTTTCAATTAACAATGCAAAAAATTTCGCGGGGTGAGTAAAAATTTTCTTTAGGCGAGTAAAGAATTTTCGCATCAATGAATCCTTTTTTTTCTGTGTACGCTCTTTTGGCTTTAAGACGCTCCCTAAAATTAAGAGAGAGTATAAAAATATGTCATTTTGAAATTAGCAACGCGATATAAATAATATGTAGCTATATTCCGTGGCATTCAGTCATTTAGTAACGAAATAATTAAAATTAAAATTTTAATTTATTTAAAGAAAATAAATACGATCGTCTTTTTTTCGCGTAATTTAATTAGAATTTGAGTGATATAGATCAATCTATTTATCTCAATACTTGGAAATAAGAAATAGTTTAAACTATGAAAAGGCACGAATTCAAGAACTTTCTAACGTTACTAAATTCAATAACATTAACCAATTCTATCATATAGATATGACGGGAATAAAATTTCGACAGGCCATTTTCAGTATAAAATTTTAGCATTAAAATTTTGTTAAATTTTATAAAAACATTTTTTCCCAAGTAGTTTATGTTTCTAAAAAACGGCGTGTACATATACACAATTTACACGACAATATACGTTTGAATAAATATATGAGAAGCGACACTCATGAGAGACATGAATTCTAGTAACAGTATAGAATGAAAAACATTTAGCATTTAAATAGTTTACACTGAAACTATAAATTTCGATACAATTCTAGCCAGTGGAAATAAATCAATTTATGACCTTCCCGAATTAGCGGTTTTAAGTAATTAATTTTTTTGTGTGGTAGAAAAATACAATGTTCTTTTTCTGCTCACTACATAAGATTTCAAATACAATTTAACCTTGTCGGAATCAGATTTATTCATTCGAAAACTCCGAATCACGAAAAATTATCAAGACTAGCATCAGATATTGAAGCTCGAGATACCATGCGGTAATAATAAAAAATTATGAGTTCTGTAGCGCGAACACCCGATTTCGATTTCTCATGCAATGACAGTTAGGGTAACCGTCATCTAGATTCAATTTTTTCAATTACTTCTCCCATACTTTACGATCATTTCAGAAAATTTTGGACTTTAATGACTGAAAATTACAGCAAAATATAATAAAAATAATTAATTAAAATAACTGTTGGCGTGAAATAAATTTGTGCTTTTTTATTTCTCAACCATAAAATTTATTTAATTTCTAATTCACAGTACAGAATACAATTTTTCACAAATGTTATTATGGATGTGAACGAAGCACAGAACGATCAATAATACTACATGGTTTAGCTCTTGTTATAATTCAATGTCATTTCTTCATCTATGCAGCATTGGCCATGACTTTTCATAATTGCGTCGAATATGATATTGATTTACAAAAATGAATACAACTGTTACGTGTTTACTTTGTCAGGATTAAAAAATATCATTGCAATAGTATACAAGTAAGGAAAAATGAGCCGTAAAAATTTTTAAAGTTCTGTGGATGTTGAGAATTATTTTTGAAAAAAATTAAATAGGAATCTATCAGTTATTCATGTTCGATTTTTACTTGGTTCATTTTTTCTCTTCCATTTTATATCGCTATTATAATTATTTATAAACTTTAAAATGGCTGTAGAATAAGCGTGAAAATAGTTCAATAATTCCAATGACAATAATTTCATTGATTTCATTATAAATATTCTTGATAATTACAATCACAAACGTGTTTATCGAATTTGTTTTCACAACTAATATCTTTAATTCATTTAATAACTTTGAGAAGGAAAATGAGTTTTTTATGATAATTATTCAAACGAAAATAACTCTACTTCTATGCCTGATTACAAGAAATAAATGGAATTACAAATATCTTAGTATAATCTTGGATGTCGCAACCTTCCTATAAGATATTCAACGCCAAAGATGAGTATAGCAAGGGCATGAAGAAATATCATAAGCACATATAAATATTCTAAATCTATTGCATCAACTTTTTGGAAATCTCTATTTTTTTTCTTTCGATCTTGAGCTTTGACTTTTTTCAAGGGATTATTAATAGTATCTCTTTTGTATTTACTAAGAAGACCTGATTCAATCATGTTCAAAACCTTCTTACCTAATTGGTCTTTCACCGCCCAATTCTTTCGTGTCCGAAAGACATAATTTTTTTTAAACACGAAATTCTTTGAAACATACAAGTTTCGTTCCAACGCTTTTTCCACAATAAATTCAGATTGGTACAGGCAAGCAACTGTATTATCTTTGATAGCCAGTTCCAAACAGTCATAGGGAGACAAATTTGATTCAGGATGTAAATATCTCTTCTCCTCAACTGTCGTCCATAATTGCTCATTAATGATCATTTTATGTTTAGCAAAAAAATAATGTAAATGGTACTTATGAATGTATAGATCTCGTAAGCTTTCGATCTTATAAGATGATGGCCGAGTTAAGATCGCGAATATTTGTCCCTGGAACACTGGATTAAATATAAAAACAAATAAAAAAGCCATGAGAAACATGATTTTCATTCGAAGTCGGCGAAGAGGTGCTAACATCGACATGTTTAATAGTAATCTCAAGACATCGGAAATCGCCAGGCAAACCTGATATCCATTGTACAATATAATCATAACAATCATAAACAATAATATAATAATGATCGCAATACAAGAGTTAATATCAATGAGGTAAGTGATTTCACGGAATGATGATAGAAAAGTTCTTTTTTGTGTTACAATGACAAAAGTAAATTCTAAATTTACTGGAACTATATCTACGTACTCATTATTAGACGAATCAACACTATAAACGGTTGTACTGATATCTTGTTTACCGTTTTTCAATGAGTTTACAAGCAGATTAGAACCTTTGGTCCTTCCAAACGAGGTTATAATCTGAGTCATGTTTAAGCTCGGAAATACGTGTTTCCTTAATGGTCCGAACGGCGTCTTATCTTTGCCAATCTTGACGGGATAACCATCAAGAAATTTCGTTTTGTCAAAGATAAGAGTCCTACATATTTGGGGATCTGAAAAATATAATGACGTATTGAATTTGTTACAATGGTAATTTTCATAATAATAATGTATAAATTATACCTACCGTTAACAAAAGTCTGTCGGTATACCGTCCATCTCGAATTTTGATTGTCTGTTATTTTAACTGACTTCCACCGATCTGGTGCTCGTTTCGTAAATGGATTATAAGTGTACAGACTTGTTTTACTGTTGGATTCAGAGCATATCACGAACGATGATAATAGTTCAAATTGCCAAAGTGATTTTAGTATTTCAGATGCATCCTTACAGAATTTTTGAGAGTTACCGATAACGAAGAACGTTGATTTTATACTCCAGAACGTTGATGACTTCAATTTGCTGAGTAGATTTTCCAATTGCTCAGTAGTATTTACCATTAAGACATACAGTGGATACGATGGATAATAGTGTTGGATATCTTTCGACACAAACATATTATTGATAACAATAATAGGTGCATTTATCGTGACAGTTGACTTCATAAACATTGTTTCAACTAAATTCGGTGTTATGGCGATGGGATTCATACCGTCAGCATAACATAATTCAAGTAGTTGATTCTGTGAAAAAAAAAAAAAAACAAGAAAAAATAAAAAGGCCATTTAGCAGCTGAAGTGGAAGTGTATATCTCATTATTTGATTATTTTCACCTTTCAAATTAAAATTCATTACGAAATAAATTTTTTTTTTAAATTCTTAAAAATTCTCGAGATAATGAAACAAAAAAAATTTCAAGTTTAATGCCAAAAATTAAAACTAACTGAATAAGCTTGGGGAGAAGTTTTAGGGATAGTGCACTATGGGTTTTGATTCGAAGTTATTTGAAGATACTCACATTGATAGAAGTATTTATTTGATATTAATAAATGCATTCATTTGAAACAGTTTTTTAGCCTTATTTGGTTGAAATGAGCATTTGTTTGCCTCAAATAACGATTTATCAATAGTTAACTATTAAATTTTTGACTACAGCGCTACTTTCTGTTTACAATACCTTCCAGTATACTGTATAGTCTAACAAGTTCAAAATGTTATCAACTAAATATTGTTTTATAAATAAATAAATTGCTAAATTTTTTTTAAATTAATTACTGTGCGTATTACTTTTTTTTTTAAATAATGTTAAATGGTACCATAAATTATTTTTTGTCCTAACCCTACTTAATTAGCTTCATGTGTCGTTTCCTACTATTCAAATAAGCCATTTGTTAATTATTAATAAATCTTATTTGGTTCAAATAAATACTCCTATTAGTGTATACATATTAGGGTGCTCCATTTAAAACGAACTTTTTTTTTTTTAGCGGACATAAGGAAATTTTGCTATTTTTGTTGAGAGAAAAATTCCCTGAAAACTTCGCTTCTTAATTTTCATTTTAAGTACTTCCTCTCGAGTATCAAAGTTTTCCCATTTAAAAAGCATCTAAATCGAATGCCTTTTCTTTTAAATTACTATAACTTAGCCCGGTTTTGAGCTATCGTTTTGAAACCAATTCTTATTTGTAGAGTAATTGTTGCTTTTTGAACGTGTATAAAACAGTTTTGGTCTAACTCGATCCATGTCAATTGTACCAGCTCCGAAAAACAATTTTTCACTTTTTTCATTCATTTTTGTTACTAGTGAAGGAACGGCTCATCTTACAAAAAATATGCATAACGAATCTTTTAGAAAATTTTTTCCTCTACAAAATTGCTCATGAAACTTATATTGCTGAAGGGCACTGTTCATGAGATACATGCATTTTAACATTTTACAGTGAAAAAAATCATGAGCTTACTATGGTATTAATCGTTTTTGTTTTTATAGAGCGTCTAATTTCCTGTCATAAAATGCTTCGATCAAATTTTCACTCTCATTTGTTTCTGAGAAAAAAAATTAAAAGTTAAAAGTCTAAAAATCCCATGTTATTTAAATGGGAAATATAAAATGATTTTGGCACGGTTTAATGTGAAAATTAAGAGCCTGTTTCTGATGGATATTTATTTTTAGATCATAAACTAAAGATTCAGGGGGTGATCGGTAATTAAAATTCGATTTGGAAAATAACGGACACGCTAATATATATGGGTCATTCTATGTCAAATGGACCAATAGTTGAAATCAACCTCTTTCGATTTAGACGAATTTTTGTCAGAAGTTTTCTATTACCATATAACGCAATTCTGCCAAAGGAAAAAAATTTGAAAATTTTTTTTCAAAAGTTATGCAAAATACAAAATTTCGCGATTCTTCCTTTTTTCAACTTTATTCTTTAAATAACTCGAAAACTACGATAGTTACAATAACGATTCAAAGCTTGTTTTGAAAGGAATACATAAGGCTATGAAAAAAAAAATGTTAAAAAAAAAAAATTTTGAAAAATGACAAATTTGTCAAATTTTGAATTCTTAAATATTAAAACAAAAAAAATTTTTTTTTCCTCATTTTTTTGTTAAGTAAAGTTCAGCAATCACGTAATTTTGTAAATTTCAGCAGTAAAAATTTTACTCATTGACATAATAGTGTGAAAAGGACCATTATCAACGGATATATTTTTATCCGACTAGAAATTCTACTTAGACTTGCCGAAAGACCAATTTGGACCGAATGAGGCTTTCCAATGTATGGCAAGCCTGATTCGGACCTTATTCCGGCCTCATAATAAAAATCAAAATTCGGCAGGCCAAATTCGACCCTCATGGTATTTCCATGAGGAAAACCAAAGCTCGAAATGTCAAAAACATTCTAAACTTGGTTGTCATTATGGGCAAGGTGTGGCATGGCGTTAGTTAGGAATACTTTTGGAATTCTGGACTGATATTTAATAGTGATAACCAAATGGCACGCGAGGCGGCTCATGAAGCTTCAAAGCCCAGTTAATTTTCGAATAAATTCATCGAGCACATTACAAGTTGTCCCAAAAAAAAACATTTTTGAAAAAATTTTATTTTTAGAATATCTCTGAACGAGCCCTACCGATTAAGCTTAATTTTCCACAGCTTTTAATTATTGACAAGCTACATCAAATGCTACCTTGAAGATCAAAATCGGTTCATCCGTTCAAAAGTTACAGATATCTACATCCGTATGTACATGCATATACAGCTACATACCCTCGGTCATCATCTTGAAATTAGTCATAACTCCCTAGAACCTCAAAACGTCAAGATCTGTTAGAAATTTGATTTTCGAAAATCGGACCGAAAACAATAACTTCCCGAATTTTTATCATTTTCAATTTTCTTAGCGGGAAGTTAAAAATGAGCCAAAAAATTAATGACGAACTTCATTTTCGACGAATTCCAAGGATTCAAAATCTGAAAAATTTGTCATTTTTCGAAATTTTTTTTTCATGGTGTCCACGGAATTTTGAAATTGAAATTCCCTGACTTTTCCAGGTATTCCAGTCAAACAATTCAAAAATTCCCTGACTATATGTAATAATATTAAATCATTGGAAATATTTATTTAATTTAAAATAAAATGGTATAAGTCAGTTTAATCAATAGTTAACCATTGTCGTTAAATAAAACTTTTTTTTATTATTTGTTAATGTTTATTGTATATTTTTTTTTTTTTTTTTTTTATTTATTAAATGAATAATTTTTTATTTTTGATTTGAAATCGATGTTTTTATATAACTTACTCTGTTATAAAATAAAAATAAATTTCTCATTTTCACTAGGATAAATTTCATAACTAAGAATATTTCATAGAATATTAATAAAGTATTAATAGAGTACGCTAATAATAAACATAGTGAAACTTATTAGTTCATTACTTATGTATACTTTCAATGTTTTTAGTTTTTTAACTTGTCAATATGAATTTTATTAGCTTGAAGATCCTGGCGATTGGTTTCTACTAAGACTTTTTTTTTCTAACAGCCTTTTTAATTCTAACTGCTTCATTTTTTCGCTATTGGAATCAATGTCTGATAATTTTTTTTCAAGATGGTTTTACAACCGCGCTGCATCACTTTCTGAACAGTTTTGACAGAAAACTAAATTTGTCGGTTTTTTCCAGGCAAAAGAACGAGAGTGAAAATTTTTCCAGCTTTGTGACGAAATTCCCTGACACTTATTCCCTGACTTTTCCAATATATTTATAATTCTCTGACATTTCCAGGTTTTCCAGAAATGTGGCCACCATGGTTTTTGAATATTTTTTTTTCATAGCTTCAAGTATCCCTTTTAAAACAATAAGCTTTTGATCATTAATGTAACTATATCATAGTTTTCGAAATATTTAAAGAATAATAATGAAAAACTGGAAAAATTGCGAAATTTCGTATTGTGTATAACTTTAGAACGAAAATTTGAATGAGAAGGTAATCCTGATAAGGATTTGATCTTTTTTCGAATAAATCAATATGTAATGTACTAAAATGTGTTCAAAATCATGCAATATTTCAATCTTTAGGGTCTCTTTTGAACACCTCATGAAGGAATTTTACTCGTTCTTTAGTTCAAATCATATTATCAAGAAAAAAATTTTAAAAACACCTTTTTCAATATGCTGTTAAGATATTTTATATCTTAACGTTCTAATCCGAGTCAAAACTCATTTAATTCATAATTTTGATCACTTACATCGATTTCTGCATGAATACATATATTTTATTAAACATAATCGCGAACAAAAATTGTTTATTATTGATTTCCGATTTATAAATTGTCACTTGTTTGGTCTTGAAAAGTTTATAAAAACAATTGCATGCAAGAGTATTTCCGAGCTCTTTGAACTCTTGAAGCTCGAAAACAGCGGTAAGTATTGGGGCTACCCTACAGGGTTCACCGATGTTCAGATTTTTTTTCATGGCACGACGGATCTTCTCCGAAAAATAATAACAAAATCTGAAAACGGTTGATCCTGGAGACCAGCTCTAAAACTTTCCGTTTTTTTTTGAGTTCGAAGAGCTCCAAAATATTGGTAATACATTTTTGAGTTCTTTGAGTTGGACAATACCTTTAAATGCTTTGGTATTTTCGATCTTTTCAAGCTGAAAAATTTCCCGTTTCGTAAAAATCTCAAAGAATTCAAAAACTTTTGCTCAAGATAACCACAGTTATAGATTAGTAGAAAATCAGTAATTCATAATAGAATACAATTACCATATGAACGTGGGACATCGGTGGACTGCTCGACCCAGGTAAATTAAAAAACTTGTATTCCTTGCATGTTGCACTTATGAAAACTAAACTCAAAATAATAACTTTCATGAAATTCATTGTTGTATAATCAGAAACTTTTTCGTGAAAGTAAAACTAATAAAACAAAAATAAATTCAATTTATAACTATTGTATCTAATTATTTACGAATGAAAGGTAATAATTAAAATATTGTCAACAATTTGATTTGAATTTATGATGGCTAGACCGAAGCAAATCCGTACAATGGATATTAGATACGTCTATTAAGTTTGCTCGTTTAACGAGAATTGATCGTCGACGGAGCAAGTATGCCGATTTTAAGTCAATTCTGATACCGCTTCTACTTTTTTGTTCACCCAATCGCTGCGTTTGTTTCTACCATGTGTATAAACACCCTTGCTCAACGATTCAGCTGATAATTCCTATTCGTTGTCTCGTGACAGAGCGTCGAGTCTATTGGCTGGCTCTAGAAATAGCCCATCCAATAATATTCCACTTCTTCAATTTTTCGCATACGCATGTACCGAAGAGGGTGTCCGATAAATCGACTATGGTTCTTTTTTTTTTTTAATTGGTCACCTAAAAATTTCAGTAAATATCACAAAGAGAAAGAAGTTAACTTGATTGAAGTAAGATATTCTGGGACCAAAAGTACGAATTTGAAGAATGCGATTTCTTTGCTTCAAGAATTTTTTTCTTGGCTATACTCAAACTAAGTCGATATTACCCCGAGCCAATATTATCGGCCTCAAATCAAGAGAAAAAAATTCTTGGCAGAAATAAGTATACATCTTGTTTGAAAACAAAAAATTCTTCTTTCAAGAGCAAAATTTTTGAAGTAAAAATTTTTATTCTCTATTAAAGAGCACTAATTTATTTATTTAAGATTAAACTTTTTTTGAATTGAAACGTTTACAGGTTTCGAAACAAGAATAATATCTTGCAGAAAATAATTTACTTGAACCAAGTTAATTTTTTCCTTGTGCACCAAAATAGATATTTTTTTAATCATAATTGGCGTTAAGACGTCACGCATTTTAACTTTAAATTTGATCTATGACTTACCCAGTTACACCGTCCATCGTACGGTAAACACCAATTTTTAAGTATAGTTCGATGTAAAATTTCGACGAAAAATTCTATTCTATAAAGTGATAAACAAGTCTATTGATTCTACCAATGAAAAGTTCAATTTCCTCTAAATAATGTTAAATCGAGCAGGGAAAATTTGTTGAATGAATATCGAAACTGGTTGGAATCAATAATAGTGTATTGTTGCTACAATTACGCTGGACATGAAAAGGAATCATTAATTCCAAATACAGCATTTTTTTAGCCACCAACGGCTTTGTTTTTAGCACTGACTCATTTACTTCTAGTAGACAGGAGTTAAAAGTATAAGTCGGAAAAAGATCTCCTAAAATCAATATTTATTGACAGATTGCTCAATAATAATTAAATTTTATATCATATTCAAAATTTGTAAGCTGCAAAATAAATACTTCAGAGTATACTTTAATGTTATATATGACATATACTATGCTTTAAATGTTTCGATCAATAATGTCATACATATTTTTGCCTTCAACTCACGGTATTGACATTCCTTTTCGCGTGCACTGTAAAAAATAAAGTACAATTTTATATAATTGTATGAAATTTTATAAAATATTGTAAAGATTTATACGATTTCATAAAATTATCAGAAATATTGTAAAGATTTATACGATTTTATAAAATTATCATAATTTTTATAAAATTATATGAAATTGTATATAGTAAAATCTTAGTAAGGGAAGTAATAATTAACTGAAATTTGATGTAATTGTATGAAATGCTATAAAATTTTACATTCTTTATACAATTTCATAAAATTATTATATATGAAATTTTATACAATCGTATACAATTGTATGAAGTGAGATCTTAGAAGGTAAGTGATAAGTAAACGAAATTTTATAAAATTGTATAAAATTTTGTAACATTTCATAAAACTTTTGTGAACGTGCGTTTCTGATTTTACGACTTGAAAATAGAGCGCAAAATCTAACAGATTCTACGGCCATCTATTAGAACAATTATATGTTAATTAACACTCCTCAGTCACTCGGGGCCATATCAGAGGACCCCTAGATCAAATTCTACTTGAATTTAGACGACAGTAGGGTAGTTCCACGCCTCCAAAATTAACATATAAAAGGGCCAGCAAACACTTGCTCGAGGACTTAGGCCCTGGCCATCCCCTAGAGTGGACTGATGACGCTTAGCGAGGTCCCTACTCTAGCACCAGGACTCATTACAATTTATAGGAGTCGGCCTAACGATAAGTCCATTATATCTAGTCATTTAGCCGAGTAATCAGTTATATTTCGTTTAAGCTGTTACCTGAATAATTTTGTCTATTAAAACTTGAGTTCAGGCGATCGTGCTACGTGCCACGCATCAATTTATCTCGTATAAAATTTTAAGTGAAAAAATTCTTTTTGGTAAATTCTGGTTTTATTGGTTGAAAAACCACAAGTGAAAATTTGATATACATAGTGTTGTGAGGACTAGCAGCCAAGGAAACTATAGGAGTTCATCGGCAACCCGGAGGTCCAAATGCAGCGAAGGCCCATACCTACTGTACGTCTGTCACATTAAACCAGATAAGATTTTGACAAATTTTTATATACATATATTTACTCGTAAAATATTTCTTTCTCTTCAACGCGGCATAATTAAATTGATTATACATTTTATTTCCCGCGTCCAGTAAATTTGTAGCATTTGATAATAAAGTAAATTAGTGTTGGACGCTAAATCTTGATTAATAAATTATGAAATAAAATTAATAAAAAAAGAGGAAACTATTGTATAAATAAAAGTTGGGATTTGGTTAAATAAAATTTATAATTGATAATTGAGTCTCTTTGATCAAAAATTTCTTATCACCAGCGTTACTTAGAATAAGTTTATTTCAGCCGCGTGTCCGGTCAGAACGAGTCGACCTACAACCCGAGATCTATTTTCCCGATCTTCCGAACCAACGACGAAATAAATATAAGTTCATATTAATACAAAATTATTTAAACTTATTAAGCATAATTATTCGGGAAATTTACTTAACTGTGGTTCGTGGCTACTGGACACGAAGTAGCCAGGGCCCACCGTTATACTTTAGAGAATTTTATGTCATTATTGCATCTAGTGTGAGGTAGTATATTGTGAAATTTGTGAAATTTCACACAATTTCGTAAAATTTTATAAAGTTTATAGCATTATAAAAATTGGCATATAAAAACTGTATGCATACAGTTTTATCTAATTTTGGTATAAAATTGATTAAAATTTTATAGAAATATAGTCCCGGGATCTTATTAAATTTTATAAAATATTTTGATCTGATCACACATGACTGATGCATATCATACATATGAGTTTATACTCCTGTATAGTTATATGTATAAGTCTATATATGATAAGACCTGACCACACTGAATTAAGATGAATTCTATATACATACACTTACGTAAAAAATTAAAGGAACAAGAAAATTTTATCAATTTTTTAGTGATTTTCGGAAGGCTGTATTTTTGTGAAAAATGATCGTATCGAAAAAATAAAAAAAGCAAATTGAAGCTTGAACTCTCTTGTTTGAAGATATATCAGCAAAGTTTCCGGAATCATAAGAAATAGTTCGAGACAAAATTTTTCTGAATTTTTTGGTTTTGTTTTTTGGGTCTACGGGGCAAGGAAAATTTTTCTCTGAAAAATCAATTCATGGTTCGTTTAGGAAATTAATTCAGCTACAATTTGCTTTTTTCGTTTCTATGAAAGACAATTTGCTGCTGAGATATCAGCCTTCAAATAAAAAAGGATCTTTTTGTCTTTGATTATCGATATCTCAGCAACTAATGGTCGCACAGTAATTTTGAGGGCAGCTTTAGAAACTTGAATAAAACCCCCACAAGCTTCAATTTTGATTTAGAAGAAAAAAAATTTTTTTATCCTTAATATCAATTTGAACATTCCACAAAAAATGGACTTTTTGTGGTTTGTAGTTAATCAACCGCTGCTTTAAAAATATTCATGGAAAGGGTAATGTTGCCAGGTGATTTTACAGCTTAATGTACCCCCAAAACTCCTGGAAATTTTCAGATTGATCCATTGAACCGATTATCCGGGACGATTGCTCAGTTTTACAAAACAATTCAAGAAACAAGTTTTGTTCCTTAATTTGTGTAATCATTACTGTTACGTCCGATTAATTTTTATAATTTTCAAAAACAATTTTTTTTTTATTCATAAATTTTATAATATACAATGAACCACGTGAACAACGAAATATCTATTAAGGAAAATCTTAGTGGGGAGAATAATGCGTGCGCCGACCAAGATAAGAAAATTTTGGGCCTGAGAAACAAAAAAAGTCTCGCTATCTTCTGGCTGCAATCATCAAGGTGCGAACAAGTTGTCACAATGAAGAAAAAGAAAAAGAAAAGTGTAGTATAAATTAAACTAGTATATTAATTTGAAGCTCATCAAGTATTTACACAGGAAAACAGGTATAATAAAATAAAATCAAAATATTACATAAAATGTAAAAGTGTTCAGTTACATGAATATTAAAATTAAAATCCAAACACGTGTCATTTATAAGTAAAGAATGAAATAAATTTAAAATAATGTCCAATTTAGTAATGTCCGAGTTTTAAAATTAAAATTAAAACACGTGTAATTTAAAAATCAAAATATTACATGAAATTTAAAATTGTTCAGTTACATGAATTATAAAATTAAAATTAAAACACGTGTATATTAAAAATCAAAATATTACATAAAATTTAAAAGTGTTTAGTTACATGAATTATAAAATTTAAATTCAATTACGTGTCAGTTACAATTAAAGAATAAAATAAATTTTAAAATGTTCAATTTAGTAATGTCCGAATTATATAATTATAAAATTAAAATTCGAACATATATAATGTAAAATCCAAATAGTAAATGTAATTTTTCAATTGTGTAATTAGGGTCGGCTGCTAGCCACCTAATACTTTTGTTATTAATCATGAATAACTGTTTTAAATATCGTATTATTAACAAAAAAATTAAACCTATCCTCCTTAATAAAAGATCTTTGGGGTTCCCGGTCTATAGGCTTCGGCTTGGGCCAAATACCCACAAAAACATAAATTACGTCCAAATCCGACGTAACATTACCAAAATGAAAAAATTAATTTTTTCCGGATTTTCTTCCGTTTTTGCGTTAGTTATTCAATAAATGTGAGGTAAAGAAATAGAAAAAAAAAAAAAAAAATTTCTGAAAAACAAAAAAAAAACAAGAATTTTTTTACTTTTTTATTTTTTTCTTCGTTTTTCAGAAATTTTTTTTTTTATTGTTGGTTTTGCCTATTTTACAAACTAAGTCTCTTTTACGTACTGATTGATCCTTACTTAAACTTTCAATTTTTTTCCGGAAGTAGGCGAGCAAACTTTTTTTCTTGCTACTTAGGACTCTACTTTTTAATTTTTTTTTTGCGGCTGTGGCTTGACTTGTGCGTATGACTGTACTGCATCATTACGGTGACGGTGAGGCCCTGCTACCTCCCTCGTGCAACGAAGGAGCAGTGGCGTAGGAGTACCACAGAGGAAAACTAGCCAGTACAGTTTCGGTTTGAGTGAAGCTCCAGTGGTCGATAAAATTCCCATTTTACGGATCACTGGATCTTCATCCTGCGCCTAACGGTCAGAGACCTTCGTTCGAGCCCAACGCGTAGCTAAACGGTTACCCAGCCAAATAGTAATTATGCTCGATGCTACTTAACTTTGGTGATCGCCCGATCCACGTACTTGCCGAACGGCTGCCTCAGCCGGTTAAAAAATGTTGCAATAAAATTTTACAAAATTTCCCCAAGTCATTTTCAGTATAGAATTTTATAAAACTTTAGTATTATAATTTTGTCAGATTTTATAAAAACATTTTTTCCCCGGAAGTTTATATTTCTAGGAAACTGCGTGTACATATACACAATTAATACGAATATATACGTTTGAATAAATATATGAGAAGCGACACTCACGAGAGACATGAATTCTAGTAACAGTATGGAATGAAAAACATTTAGCATTTAAATAGTTTACACTGAAACTATAAATTTCGATACAATTCTAGCCAGTGGAAATAAAACAGTTTATGACCTTCCCGAATTAGCGGATTTAAGTAATTAATTTTTTTGTGTGGTAGAAAAATACAATGCTCTTTTTCTGCTCACTGCATAAGATTTCAAATACAATTTAACCTTGTCGGAATCAAATTTATTCATTGGCAAACTCCGAATCACCAAAAATTATCACGACTAGCATCAGATATTAAAGCTTTAGATACCATGCGGTAATAATAAAAAGTTATGAGTGCTGTAGCACAAACACCCAATTTCAGTTTCTCATACGATGACAGTCAAACTTACCGTCGTCTCAATTCAATTTTTCCAATTACTTCTCCCATACTTAACGATCATTTCAGAAAATTTTCGACTTTAACGACTGAAAATGACAGCAAAATTTTAAAAAAGTAATTAATTAAAATAACTTTGTTGGAGTGAAATAAATTTGTGCTTTTTTGTCTCTAAACTATAAATTTATTCAATTAATAATTCACAGTATAGAATACAATTTTTCACAAATGTTATTATGGATGTGAACGAAGCACAGAACGATCAATAATACTACATGGTTTAGCTCTTGTTATAATTCAATGTCATTTCTTCATCTATGCAACATTGGCCATGACTTTTTATAATTGCGTCGAATATGATATTGATTTGCAAAAATAGAATACAACTGTTACGTGTTTACTTTGTCAGGATTAAAAAATATCATTGCAATAGTATACAAGTGAGGAAAAATTAGCCGTAAAAATTTTTAAAGTTCTATCGATGTTAGGAATTATTTTTTTACAAAATTCAATAGTAATCTTTCATTTATTCATTTTCTATTTCTACTTGTTTCATTTTTTCTCTCTTCCATTTTATATCGTTATTATAATTATTTATAGACTTTAAAATGGCTGTAGAATAAGTGTATAAACAATTTGATAATTTCAATGAGAATAATTTGATCGATTTCATTATAAATATTCTTAATAATTACAATCATAAACGTATTTATCGGTCTTGTTTTCACAACTAATCTCTTTAATTCATTTAATAACTTTGAGAAAAAAGATGATTTTTTTATGATCATTATTCGAACGAAAATGACTCTAAATCTATGCCTGTTTACAAGAATTGAATGGAATCACAAATATCTTAGTATAATCTTGGATGACGCAACCTTCCTATAAGATATTCAATGCCAAAGATAAGTATAGCAAAGGCATGGAGAAATATCATAAGCACATATAAATATTCTAGATCTATTGCATCAACTTCTTGAAAATCTCTAATTTTTTTCTTTCGATCTTGGGCTTTAACTTTTTTCAAGTGATTATTAATAGTATCTCGTTTATTTTTACTAAGAAATCCTGATTCAATCATGTTCAAAACCTTCTTATCGACTCGGTCTTTCACCGCCCAATTCTTTCGTGTCCAAAAGACATAATTTCTTTTAAACACGAAATTCTTTGAAACATACAAGTTTCGTTCCAACGCTTTTTTTACAATAACTTCAGATTGGTACAGGCAAGCAACTGTATTATCTTTGATAGCCAGTTCCAAACAGTCATCGGGAGAAAAATTTGATTCAGGATGTAAATATCTCATCTCCTCAACTGTCGTCCATAATTGCTCATCAATGATCTCATTATGTCTATCAAAGTAATAGTGTAAATGGTACTTATTAATGTAGAGATCTTGTAAGCTTTCGATGTTATAAGATGATGGCCGAGTTAAGATCGCGAATATTTGTCCCTGGAACACTGGATTAAATATAAAAACAAATAAAAAAGCCATGAGAAACATGATTTTCGCTCGAAGTCGTCGAAGAGGTACTAATAGAGTCATGTTTAATAGTAATCTCAAGATATCGGAAATTGCCAGGCCAACTTGATATCCATTGTACAATATAATCATAACAATCATAAATAATAATATAAAAATGATCGCAATACAAGAGTTAATATCAATCAGGTAAGTAATTTCACGGAATGATGATAGAAAAGTTTTTTTTTGTGTTACAATGGCGACAGTAAATTCTAAATTTACTGGAACTATATCTACGTACTCATTTTTAGGTGAATCAACATTATAAACGGAAGTACTGATATCTTGTTTACCGCTTGTCAATGAGTTTACAAGCAGATTAGAACCTTTGGTCCTTTTAAACGAGGTTATAATCTGAGTCATGTTTAAGCTCGGAAATACGTGTTTCCTTAATAGTCCGAACGGCGTAGTATCTTTGCCAATCTTGACGGGATAACCATCAAGAAATTTCGTTTTGTCAAAGATAAGATTTCTGCATATTCGGGGATCTGAAAAATATTATGACGTATTCAATTTTTTACAATAGTAATTTTCATAATAATAATGTATAAATTATACCTACCGTTCACAAAAGGCTGTCGGTATACCGTCCATCTCGAATTTTGATTGTCTGTTATTTTAACTGACTCCCACCGATCTGGTGCTCGTTTCGTAAATGGATTATAAGTGTACAGACTTGTTTTACTGTTGGATTCAGAGCATATCACGAACGATGATAATAGTTCAAATTGCCAAAGTGATTTTAGTATTTCAGATGCATCCTCACAGAATTTTTGAGACTTACCGATAACAAAGAACGTTGATTTTATACTCCAAAACGTTGATGACTTCAATTTTCTGAGTAGATTTCCCAATTGTTTAGTTGAATTCACCCTTAAGACCTACAGTGGATACGATGGATAATAGTGTTGGATATCTTTCGACACAAACATATTATTGATAACAATAATAGGTGCGTTTATCGTGACAGTTGACTTCAAAAACATTGTTTCAACTAAATTCGGTGTTATGGCGACTGGATTCATACCGTCAGCATAACATAATTCAAGTAGTTGATTCTGTGAAAAAAAAAAAACAAGAAAAAATAAAAAAGCCATCTGGCAGCTGAAGTGAAAGTGGATTTCTCATTATTTGATTATTTTCACCTTTTAAATAAAAATTCATTACGAAATAAATTTTTTTTTTATTCTCTTGAAAATTCTTAAGATAATAAAACAAAAAAAATTTTAAGTTTAATGCCAAAAATTAAAGCTAACTGAATGAGCTTCAGAAGAATTTTTAATGATATTGCACTATGAGTTTTGATTTGAAGATACCTATACATATATTTAAACTTTTGGACTAACGTTATTTCGGATCCTATTCGATGAATTATGATAGATGATGGTTTTATTTTTTGAAAATTCTACCATAAGGACAAAGACAACAGTTTGCTTTCAATGAAATCCACTAATAAAATAATCTAAGATGAAAATTTCATTGAGATACATTCAAGTGTCGTATTTGGAATAAGTTTTAATATCAGAAATAAAAAGCCTAATAGAAAATTAGGCAAACGTCAATTAGATATAGAGAATATTATCATCATAACTAATTTTAATCTTGTTATTCATGTATAATATTATTTATACACTGTTGATAAAACAAAATTGGATGTAGCCACTTGAACATTCAGACGTTTGGATTTTATAAGTGTCACACTGCAATAATATGAATTTAAGCATCTCCATAAATTTACTAAGAAGTAGAAAACCTAATGCATTCTATTTAATGAATGGTAAGATAAGTAATTTCATGGGTCAAAGTACATAAATAGGGAAGAAAATTGAAGCTTACTCGAAGATCTTTCAGATGGATTTTATAGAAAATCAATAAGTTATCACACTTCAAAGATATTGGAGAAAGAATAAGTATAAACATGAATTTGGACATTGTGAAAATTTTGGAATGATATAACTTTCAAACTAATTGAATTATTGAGCTTATTTTTAAACTTGATCATGGTAGTCACCAAAAAAATACATATATCAAGTTTCATAACGATCAGTTTGGAACTGTATCTATAATCAAAGTGACAACCTGCATAAAATTAGTTTTTATACTATTGTGTAAATATTCAAAACCATCTATCTATTAGAAAAAAAATCGGTCTGTCAGTTGACCCTGCGGGCCAGCCTCAAAACTTCCCGCAGTTTTCGAGCTCCTTGAGCTTAAAAACATTGTCGAGAATACATTTTCAAGCTCTTCGAGCTCGAAAATACTTTTGAGTGCCTTTGTTTTTGAAAAATAACGTTTTTTACCATTTTTTTTTCCAACAATATTTCTCGAACGAATTAACCGATTGCAACGGTTGAGGTGGCGATCGACGCGTTTTATTGAGTTCTAGAGCTGATCAAATTTTAGAATTGATTTATCGAGTCGTTTTTGAGAAATTTCAAAAAAACTAAAAAAAAAATTTTTTTTTAATTCTTTCGTTCACGATTTCTCTTGAACGAATGAACCGATTTTCAAGGCTGAGGTAGCATTTGACGCGGCTTATATAGTTTTAGAGCTAATAAGATTTTGGAATCAATCCATCGAGCGAATTAAAAGTTATTCAAAAAAAACATTTTCGAAAAAATTTTATTTTTGGAATATCTCCGAACGTACTCTACCGATTAAGCTCAAATTTTCAGTGCTTATAGTAAATAACAAGCTGCGTCGAATGACACCTTAACGATCAAAATCGTTTCATCCGTTCAAAAGTTACAGAATATTTACATACGTACGTACGTACATACATACATACATCCCTTATAGGAAGAAACAATAGGCCCAAGCTTGGCCGAGGCTTGGCGCTAGACTTATTTACTCTGGGGAAAGCTTGAAATCCAAGCTTGGCCCAAGTCTGTCTAAGCATCGAAATAATAACACCCAGCCAAGCTTGAGTGACAGCGCTGTGCCAAGACTGCATCTTAGTATTGGCCCAATATCGAGAGCCAGTATTGTGCCATGACTGTTGCTAAATAAGCACCTATGCTTATTAAAAATAAATTAAAAAAAAAAAATATTAGTAGACATGTGCGTGATGGTAACATATGGAAATAAATTTGTACTCAGAGAAATCAGGTGGATCGATGAAACTAATTTTTTTTTGCATTTGCTGGGTCTCGAACCTGGTCCTTCAAGGCTGGTAGGCAAGCGTCTAATCCACTAGGCTGCTAAGCTATTCACAGAAGCCAGAGGTTTTTAGGTACCATTTGTTATTTTGACTGGCAAACCAAGGCTCGTCACTTGAGTAATGGCTAAATCTTGGCCCCAGGCTGGCAAACCAAGGCTTGTCACTTGAGTAATGGCTGAATCTTGGCCCAAGACTGGCAAACCAAGGCTTGTCACTTGAGTATTGGCTGAATCTTGGCCCAAGACTGGCAAACCAAGGCTCGTCACTAGAGTAATGGCTAAATCTTGGCCCCAGGCTGGCAAACCAAGGCTTGTCACTTGAGTAATGGCTGAATCTTGGCCCAAGGCTGGCAAACCAAGGCTCGTCACTTGAACGTTGGTCGGATCTCGGACCAACCTTGGGAGGCCGAGCCTCGGTAGCTCAGTATTGTGCCGAGACCAGCTTCGTTGTCAATATTTTTTTTCCTACAAGGGATACACTCGGACATCATCTGGAATTTAGTCAAGATAGCTTCCTAGAACCTCAAAACGTCGATTTCTGTTGGAATTTTGATTTTTGCAAATCGGGGTGAAAACAATAACTTCCCGAACTTTTTGAAAATCTTCGATTTTCTTAGCGAGAAGTTGAAAAGGTTCAACCAATGAGCTGTATAGTGAAAATTGAAGGCAATCGAGCAAGCCTTCCGATAGAACAAACAAAAATAAGCTATCTATTCCCGTTTAAGAGTTACATCCAGTTAAATCAGTAGACAAATTTTTTTTGAAAATTCGTCAAATTTTCAATTAACCATAACTTCTAAACTCATTAGCTGAATCGGCTCATCTTTGAACTCATCCAAGGTAATCGTCAATACAATAAGTACACTAAGTTTCAGTAAGATCGGTGTATAATTGTGAACGCTATTGTTGGAGAATAGCGCGTTATATCGTATATATATATAAATATATAAATTAGGGTGCTTTTTTTTGCGCCTATTTTTTAGGTAGATTCCTTTCGAAATCGGACTATTGCAATAGGTCTCATGATCGAATTATCAAAGAGTTATGCAAACATATATCTTATTTTACCTATGTGAAATCTACTAAAAATGGAAAGAGATGTTATTTCAAAATTTTTAGCAAAACTGTTATACGTATAGGTGAGACCGGGGCAGGGGGCCCCCTTAAGCCGCTTGTTATGTTTTGTGGCCTTTGTGCACTGTGAGCGTTTTTGATACATCTCGAGCAAATTCATTATAATTATGCCAATATTTAATAACAAAATACTTCCAGCTAAAGAAATTGCGAATTTTTAAGAATTCGGGGAATTATTGTTTTCACAGGAAGCTATTCTGACTATTTCCACAATTATGTCCGAGTGTCAGTATGCACATGTGTGTGTGTGTGTCTGTATGCTAACTTTCCATACCTTTTTAATAAAATAACTGACTGAGTTGGTTTTTGCGGCAGGCAAGAGAGTTTGTTGGCCGTCACTCTCCTGAATATCTCAGATCGATCGATTCTTCTTCCTCAATCATCTCCATCAGTTGATTCGTTCAAAAGATATCGATCGAGAAATAAGCGGTAATAAACGTTTTTTTTTAATTATCTTTGAAGTGACTCATCTGATCGATTCCTATACTTAAACAGCTTCAGAACTCAGTAAAACGCGTCGATTGGCACATTAAACGTTAAAATCGATTGATTAGTTCAAAAGATACGGGCGTCCAAATATTTGAAAGATAACATTTTATGTCACTTCTTCCGGATAAATCATCATATAATGTATTCAAATGTGTTCAAAATCATGCAAACTTTTCGTCTTTACGATCTCTCTTGATCACCTTATAAAGAAACGTTATTCGTTCTTTAGTTCAAATCATCTTATCAACAAAAAAATTTAAAAAACACCTTTTTTAATATGTTTTAAATCATAATTTTGATCACTTACATTGATTTCGGCATGAATACATTTTTTTTAATAAATATACACCGTAAAATATTGACGAAGTGAATGAGGAGCGAATGAATTTTTAATTATTCACTCCCCTCGGAGTGAAATTCACTCCGAAGAGGAGTTGTGGAAATATTATTCTTAGAAAATACCTCCACTAAGTAAAATCGTAGTAAAAACTTGCGTATTACATTACTAAACGGCTGATACGCAAACACACGCGCAAACTTACACACACGCACACACAGACCCCCGCGCACACAGAAGCCCACACACTCACATACTCGCACTCGCACATACACGCACTCGCACGCTTTCGCACACACACACTGTTTAATAATTAAATTTAAATTAATATAATTTTATTTGAATGTTAAATCTCCGCAGCGGATTGAAATAAAATCTGCGTCACTCCGAAATCACTCCGCTAAAAAACAAACTCCCAATTCACTCCTCATGCAGAGTGTAATTGGGAATAAAAATTGGAAAAACGATTTCTTATAAATGTCTTACGATTTATAAATTGTCAAAATTTAACCTTAAACGTTACTTGTTTGTGCTTGCAAAGTTCATCAAAAAACAATTACATGCAAGAGTTTTTTCCAGCTCTTTGAGCTCGAAAACCGCGGGAAGTTTTGGGGCTAGCCTGCGTAGCACAACGATTCGCAGAATTTTTTGCATGGCACGACGGATCTTCTCCGAAAAACAATAACAAAGTCTGAAAACAGTTGATCTTGGGGACCAGCTCCAAAACTTCCCGCTGTTTTTGAGTTCGAGGAGCTCCAGAATATTGATAATACACTTTTGAGTTCTTTCAGTTTGACAATACCTTTAAATGCATTGGTATTTTCGAACTTTCCGAGCGAAAAAATTTCCCGTTTTGTATTAATCTCTAAGAATATAAAAACTTTCGCTCAAGAAAACCACAGATATAGATGAGTAAAAAATCAGTAATTTATAATAGAATACAATTACCATATGAACGTGGGACATCGGTGGATGGCTCGACCCAGGTAGATCATCAAACTTGTTTTCCTTGCATGTTGCACTTATGAAAACTAAACTCAAAATAATAACTTTCATGAAATTCATTGTCGTCTAATCAGAAACTTTTTCGTAACAGTAAAACTATAATAAAACAAAAATGAATTCAATTTATAACTATTGTATCTAATTATTTACGAATAAAAGGTAATAATTAAAATATTGTCAACAATTTGATTTGAATTTATGATGGCTAGACCGAAGCAAATCCGTACAATTGATATTAGATACGTCTATTAAGTTTGCTCGTTTAACGAGAAGTGATCGTCGACGGAGCAAGTATGCCGATTTCAAGTCAATTCTGATACCTCTTCTACTTTTTCGTTCACCCAATGGCTGCGTTTATTTCGATCATGTGGATAATCACCCTTGCTTAACGATTCAGCTGCTAATTCCTATTCGTAGTCTCGTGACGGAGAGTCAAGTCTATTGGCTCGTTCTAGAAATAGCTCATCCTATAATATTCCACTTCTCCAACTTGTCGCATACGTATGTACAGGGGAGGGTGTCAGATAAAACGACTATAGTTCTTTTTAACTTCCCGCTAAAAAAAATGATGATTTTCAAAAAATTCGGGAAGTTATTGTTTTCTCCCCGATTTCAAAAAACCGAGTTTTCATCAGATGTCAAAGTTTCGAGGTCCTAGGAAACTATTCTGACTATTCTCAGAATGATGCCCGAGTGTCTGTATGTATGTATGTATGTATGTGTGTGTGTGTGTGTGTGTGTGTGTGTGTGTGTGTGTGTGTGTGTGTGTGTAAACGCTCTATAACTTCGTAACTAATGAACCGATTTGAATGGTTAAGGTGGCAATCAAAAGAGCTTATTGGCCATCAACTTTAACAGAAATTTTCGATCATTTGATTAAGTAGACTCGAAGAAATTTGCGAATTATGAAGAAAAAAAAATTTTTATTTTAGTTTTTTTTTTTATTTCTCAGAAATGACTTTAACGATCGACTTCAAAATCAAACCAGCTCTAGAAATTAATAAAATACGTCAATTGCTGCCTCAATCATCTAAATCGCTTAATGTGTTCGACAGATATAGTTGGAGAAAGAAATTGTGAAAAACGGGCTTTTCTAATATCTTTTAAACGGCTAAACCGATCGATTTCAAATTTTAATCAGCTCTAGAATTCACTAAAAAGCGCCGATTACCACCTTAAACGTCAAAATCGGTTAATTAGTTCATAAGACATCGGCGTTGAAAAGTTAAAACTATATCATTTTGTCATTTTTTCCGGATAAATCAAAATATAATGTACTAAAATATGTCTGAAATCAAACCAACGCTTCCTCTTCATAGTCTCTTTCGATCAGCTAACTTGTTTCTTAGTTTAAATTATATTATCAGCAAAATATTGACAAAACAGAGTGATTTATATTTTTCTCGGATATTTCATTTATTCAGGCTCTGACCTAAGTCAAAACCCATTTAAATCTTGATTTTGATCACTGGCATTGATTTCTGCCTTAATGCATTTATTACATTGATTATAAACGGGAATAAAAATTTAAAAACCGCTTCTTCATTAATGATTTTCGATTCATAAATTTCCGAACTTTAGCATAAAACGTAACTTGTAAGAGCTTGAAAAGCTTATAAAAAAACAACTGCAGAGAATAACATTTTCGAGCTTGAAGAAGTTTTGGGGCTGGCCAACCAACGCCCAGATTTTTTTTTAATTGGTAGCCGAAAAATTTCCGTAAAACTCACACAGAAAAAGAAGATAACTTGATTCAAGTAAGATACTCTTGGCCCAAGAATACTAGTTTCAAGAGGGCCATTTTCTTAGCTTCAAGAATTTTTTTCTTAGCCCAAGAAGTTTTAGATTTCTCAAATCAAGATTTTTTTATGCTTGGTTCAAAAGTACATTTTCTTCACACAATAAATCTAACTCTCAAACCAAGTAATAGATTTTCTTAGGTGAAGATTTATTTATTTAAGATTTAACTTTTTTTGAATTGAAAACTTTAAATGATTTGAAACAAGAAAGATATTTTGCAGAAAATAATTTACTTGAACCAAGTTAATTTTTTCTTTGTGCACCAAAATAGATATTTTTCTCAATTACAATTGGCGTTAAGACGTCACTCATTTTAACTTTCAATTTTCCGTTTCAAATCATTGGCCAGAAACTAAGGGCGTATTCGGAAATGCTGTAGCTCTAGCTCTCGTTGTGTGGTAACGGTTGGCTAGAGTTATCTTGGTTAGCCAGTCTTGCCAAAGTCTGGGTTGCCATTGAATGATTAAGGCAGAGGAACCCACTCTCAGCCCAAGCTCGGGTAATCATTGTAATGGCCAATGCTAAGTTACCTAGTCCTGGCTTAGGCTTGGGTAGCGATTGGAATGACCAGGATTGAGTAATCATTATTTACCCAAACATGGGCCAATGTAGGCGGGCCGAAGCTAGGTTCCTCAGTGCTGGACCAAAGAGGGTGCCCTCGTTCAACTCTAGCAGCTTCTGCATGCTGATTTTATGAAATCGTGTAAAACTTTATAAACTTTTATACAATTGTATAAAATACACTTATTATGACATTCCTCACGCAGATCTTATTTTATAAAATTTTATTGAATTTTATAAGATTTTAAAAAATTGTATGAAATTCTATAAAATTGTACTGTAAAATCTTATAAAATTCTATGAAATTATATAAAAACATTCTTGTCTGGGTCGTTTTTTCACACGAGTAGTACGATCAATATTGTTGTATATTAATACTGTCAGTTAAATGCGTTGCTATTTCTTCTTACCTATGTATGTGACCTAGAATTTGCAATTACTTTGAAAGGTATATCGATTCGCATGGAAAACCCATGTTGCGTGTTTACAATAACTCGAGAAATTATTTTTTTTATACATATAAAAATTGATGTGTGAAAAATATTAAGAGCCACATTTATTTTTATAATGATTATGCAATAATTTGCATTCTCATCGTATAAATCACTTATTTTTTAATGGATTGAATTTATGAAATTGAATTTACTTGCAAATTTCACTTTGCCGATGGAATGACTTTATTTGACTAAACATTTTCGTAGTCGAAACATAAAATTTTATTCGATTGAATGGTTCGTATATCCAAGAACGATGAAGAATCCATTACCAGTTATGCATAAATTCTATTGAATTTTATACATATTGTATGAATTTCAAGGAGTATTCGTGGCAGGCCTAATATCTCTGTTGCAAAATTCTGCAGCTGAACAGTATTTCCAACTCAAAATTACTTTGTGTGGAAAATCTGATGGAATCCTGTAATAATCAAATTATGCCTCCTTCTAAAAATAATTATTTTAAAGAGCCATATTGAAGACGACCCGAATTGAAAGTCACTTCGATGACATCTAAAAATATTCTTTGATTCTATTAATCAATGAATTTATTAAATGCAATATGAGTATATTGATTTTATTCAAATTCAAAATTAATGCAAATAATAATCAAAACTTATTTTACAATAAATTCTATTTGATCAAATTTTTAAGTGTTGGCTTATGATTTTAGTAAACTCTTTCATGTCAATAAATAATTAATTGAATACGAGAATCGATAGAAGTACAATCAATAGAAGAACATGATTATGCTTTTAGGTTGATGGGTTGCTTTGTTTTTTTTGCATGTGTGCGTGACCGAGATATTGCATCAACTTCGAATATAATCCATATTACAGTAGGAATTTTATAGTTTGAAAATTTTTTAACTTTGCCGAATATTATACATTACATACTACCAAAAAATCCAAAGTAACGATGGTACATCTTGATAGTCTTGTTAGTTATACCGTTCAGTTCCATAATTTTGAACAGTGTTTTAGTGAAATATACTCCAAAAAATAACTACTTTTATACTGGACCACATAGTGATATTCCTGACTTATCAAAAAATTAATGAATCTATTATAATGTTTACGATGAAAAATAACTAAAGTACTTTGTACTAATATACAGCTTGATAGTTTTATCAAAAATCTAAATTAGAGTTCGATCGAATACTTTCGGCTCATTCCATTAATTCTAATAATGACAGGTTATATAAATTACGTGCTGCATTAAGGCGTATGCGAGAATTTCTAAGCATAACATCTTGTAAATTTTTATTTGTATGATAATTATAGATATGTATCTAAATGCTTATGAGATTTTGGATAAATTTTGCAGATAATACTTTCGTTGATTTGCATTAAATTTTGTGAATTCCATGTTGATGGATTAATGAATGACTGATGCCGTAATCATTTTGTTTAAGAATTAAACTATTGAATTACATTTCAAATATAAATTTGATCTTTTAATCTAATTTTCGATTTTTATTGATATCAAATTGACCTTTACTTGTTTTCGTTTGAAATACCGATGTAATTTTTTTTCTTATAATTATAACAGTGGTTGGATCAATCTATTCGATCAAAATTAAGTTGACCTGAGTCAAAAATAAAACTTGATTTAGACTTCGTTTACCAAGTGAAAATATGGAGCCGTTTTTTTACAAGACAAACTCGATTTTTGAATTCCCGCTAAGAAAATTGTAAATTTTCAAAAATTCGGGAAGTTTTTAATTTCACCCCGATTTTCGAAAATCGAGTTTTCATCAGACGTCGACGTTTTGAGGTCCCAGGAAGCTATTCTGTCTCTTTTCAGAATGATGTCCGAGTGTGTGTATGTGTGTGTGTGTGTGTGTGTGTGTGTGTGTGTGTGTATGTATGTATGGAAACTCTCTGTAACTTTTTATCTAATGAATCGATTTGGATGGTTGAGGTGTCAATCGAAAGAGCCTGTTGGCCATCAATTTTCCTCAAAATTTCAGATTATTTGATTGAGTAGACTCGAAAATATTTGCGAAATACGAAAAAAATAAATTTTTTTGTTTTAGTTTTTTAGTAATTTCTCAGAAACGACTTGAACGATAGACTTCGAAATCTAATTTGCTCTAGACTTTAATAAAACGCGTCGATTGCCGCGTCAACCATCAAAATCGGTTAATTTGTTCGCGAGATATTGTTGGAGAAAGGAATGTTGAGAACCGGGTTTTTCCGGTCGAATTCAAATTATAATCAGCTCTAGAATTCAACGAAACACGCCGATTGCTACCTTAAACGTTAAAATCTGTTAATTAGTTCAAAAGATATCGGCGTCGGAAAATTACAAAATTAAGAAAATAACATTTCATGTTATTTTTTCCGGATAAATCATGATGTTATGTACTAAAATGTGTCTGGCGTCATACCAACTCTTCCTCTTTATGGTTTCTTTCGATCATCATATAATGTCATCTAAGTTGTTTTTTAGTTTAAATAATATTATCAACATGAAAATATTAAAAACGCAGTTTTTAATATTTTTCTCGGATATTCCATATTTTATTGTTTCTGACATGACTCAAAACTTATTTAGATCTTGATTTTGATCCCTGACATTGACTTCTGTCTCAGTATACTTATTTTATTGAACATAATCAGGAATTAAATTGTAAAAACCGCTTCTTCATTAATGATTTTCGATTCTTAACTTTTCAAACTTCAGCATAAAACGTAACTTGTTAGAGCTTGAAAAGATCATAACAAAACAATTGCATGTTATAACATTTTCGAGCTCAAAGAACAGGGCTAATCGACGCCCAGATTTTTTTTTTTACGGAGATATGAAATACATTGAGATTTCGCCTTGGTTTAAACTTAACTGACTTACTTAGTCACGATTTAAGACGCAAAAGTTGAAATGAAGTCAAAATTAACTTGGTTTAGACTTATTTGAATTAAATTATAAGGCGAAAACGTCAGAACTAAGGTGAAATAATTTTATATTAAGGCTAATAAATAACTTTTTTTTCGACTTGGTTCAGCAAGTTAAAAGTGAAGTGGATGACTATCGTGCTCGAAGTAAAGACGGATTAGTTCAAACTAAGACCAAAAAATACAAATTATTTGAAATAAGTATAAACTGAGATGAAAAAAATTTAATTTAAGTCGAAAAAGTCGAGATCTTATTGAAAAATCGTCGGTCAATCGATAATTTCAAAAGAAAGTAAGGCGAAGTGAGCTTAAATCAAGTTTTATTTTTGACCCGAGAACACTAATTTAATTACGAATCATAGTTCTAATAATTACACGGAAAAAAGAAAACTGGAATAGTTACAGAATAAAATGTAAAAACAAGCCCGTCATATTAAAAATTACAAAAGTTAAAATGTATCCTGTAATTTTTAAATTTTATCCTGTAATAAATTAGTTGCAAATTAAGCAGTAATATTTACAATTTGAAAATGTAAATCGAACACAACAAAATATAAAATAATTATTATCTCTTGCTCAAAGAAAGTTCTTTTCTTCAAAATCATTTATTACTCTTTGAAGCAGTGAAAATTACATTTTATCCGTTAAGGAAAAATTAAAGTATCAAATAAAAAAATTTGTTGAGTGGTTCGAGAACATTTACAGTGCGGGCATCCAATTATGAACCTTAATATAGTAAATGGAACTATTACATCTTACACTGTAATTTTTTCAATCTCACGCGGTTTTGAAAATACCAAAATAATACCGGAATTATACGGTATAAATATGGTATTACTCAAGTTATTTTTGTCAGTTTTTTTTGCCGCATTATTATTAAAAATTTACGAAATAAACTCAGAATATTCACGGTAATAAAACGGAAGAAATACAGTATTGTCACAGTATTAAAACCGGAATTATGTGCTGTAGCGCAAACGCCCAATTTCAATTTCTCATACAATGACAGTCAAACTTTCCGTCAGCTAGATTTAATTTTTTCAATTACTTCTCCCATACTTTATGATCATTTCAGAAAATTTTTGACTTTAACGACTAAAAGCTACAGCAAAATTTTAAAAAATTAATTATTTAAAATAACTTTGCTGACGTGGAATAAATTTGCGTTTCTTTGTTTTTTAACTGTAAAATTTATTCAATTTCTAATTCACAGTACAGAATACAATTTTTCACAAATGTTATTATGAATGTGAACGAAGCACAGAACGATCAATAATATTACACGGTTTGGCTCTTGGTATAATTCAATGTCATTTCTTCATCTGTGAAACATTGGCCATGACTTTTTATAATTGCGTCGAATATGATATTGATTTGCAAAAATAGAATACAACTGTTACATGTTTACTTTGTCAGGATTAAAAAACATCATTGCAATAGTATACAAGTGAGGAAAAATGAGCCGTAAAAATTTTTAAAGTTCTATCGATCTTGAGAATTATTTTTGAACAAAATTCAATAGTAATCTGTCATTTATTCATTTTCTATTTTTACTTGGTTCATTTTTTCTCTCTTCCATTTTATATCGTTATTATAAGTATTTATAAACTTTAAAATAAGTGTAGAATAAGCGTATAAATAGTTCAATAATTCCACACTAAAACAAATAATCGGTAACGGCTACCGTTTTCTTTAACTTCCCGCTAAGAAAATTGCAAATTTTAAAAATTTGGGAATTTATTGGTTACGGTCCGATACCAAAATCGAATTTCTCAGAGATCTTCTAAAAGCTGAAAAAAAATTAAGCTTGATCGGTAGGGCTCGTTCAGAGATATTCCAAAAACATTTTTTTTTGATAACTTGTAATGTGCTCGATGGATTGACTCCAAAACTAACTAAACTCTGAAGCTTCATAAGCCGCGTCGAATGCCACCTGAACCATCAGAATCAGTTCATTCGTTAAAGAGAATCCGCTGTTGAAAGAATTAAAAAAAAAAATTATTTTTAGTATTTCCGAAATTTCTCAAAAACGGCTTAATAAATCAATTTTAAAATCTGATCAGCTGTAGAACTCAATAAAACGCGTCGATTGTCACCTTCACCGTCTCAATTGGTTTATTCGTTCGAGAGATATCGTTTGAGAAAAAATGGTAAAAAAAGTTATTTTTCAAAAACAAAGGTATACAGAAGTATTTTCGAGCTCGAAGAGCTTGAAAATGTATTCACGACAATGTTTTGAGCTCAAGGAGCTCGAAAACAGCGGGAAGTTTTGGGGCTGGTCCGCATGGTCAACTGATAGACCGGTTTTTTCGGTATAGGTTACCAATTTTTAATCGGTAATGTCTACTGATTTTAATTGGTAACTGTTATCGAAAAATTGGTAATCTCTACCTATTTACATTTACCGAAAAAATATTTTTTTGGCATAGAAAAAATAAAAATTAATTAGTAATTACTTAACGAGCACGTAATATCACAGAATAAAGAAAAACAACTCTGTCATATCAAATATTTTGAGCTAATTATACATAATTTACATTACCCTGTATATTTTTGTAAACATTGTTTTTTTCGGTTGAGACAACTGATTATATTTTTAAGGATGCAAAAAAAACATGAACAGTTACAAATTTAAATTAGTCGAAGACTACAATTCATTATATCTTAAATTTGCTGGATCACTGACACTAAACTTTCATAATATGTCTCACTACGGGCAGCTAATTCTTAAGATCGGCTTATTACTGCACTGCTGAAGTATTAGGTGTGAATCGCAGAACCGTGATATATGTGCAATCGCAAACGCTACTTGTTGTACTAGGAATTTATTACACACTATAGCGATCAAAGATCAACTAAAAATGGCCTAACACTGTAGTGTCCGGAGATTTTAAATTAAAAGTGACACTTGGACCTATAAGGTATGGTTGTCATTACTGGAATTGATGATAATAATGATCCATTATTTGGTAAAATTGTGGACGTAGTCAGTGTTTATGATCAAATACTTTTTCTCATGTATTCACTAAAAACAATGTATTTCGATGATAATTATCACGTATTGTGTGTCACCGTCAATGATAAAATGGATTTCGTTAAAAATCAGTTCCATGTTGAATTTGGTACCATGTATGTTAGTCAAAAAAAAAATTTATATTTCGTAGGCATTTGGCACTTAGTTTAATATTCTGTTTATACTAAAAATTTTGATTACCTATGAATAAAATGAAAACATGTTGACATGTCATTTATACTTTAGCTGTAGGACCCAAAAACTATTTTCTCGGTAAATGTTATATCAGTAGAGATTACCGATTTTTCGATGACGGTTACCGATTAAAATCAGTAGAGATAACTGATTGGAAATCAGTAGCTGCTACCGAAAAAAAATCGATAACCTCTACCGATTACCAATTGGTAGCCTTTACCGATAATTAACTTCCCGTTTGCGGCATTCGAAAGATTCCTTCTGAACTTAGATTTTCAGAAAATTTTAGATCATTTAGTCGAATAGACTCTGAGATATTTAAGAAATACGAAAAAAAAAATAATTTTTTTTTTTGTTTTTTTTTTTTGGATACTTCGAAAACTGTCGAATCAATCAATTCCAAAATCTAATCAGCTGTAGAACTCGATAGAAGCTTTCGATTGCCGCAAAGAACCTCCCAATCAGATAATCCGTTCGAAAGATATCGTCGACGGAATAATAAATGTTAAATCTGTATTTGCTTTTTTCATTGAATAACATCATGATTACTGAACAACATAACTCAAAACTAATATGCTCATTTTTATGTAAGTCATTGGATATGACTGCTTAAAAATCATCATGTTTGCTCGTACCACGAAATACTTACACGATATAGATACAACGTATCACGTAAACTTATTTTTGAGCTAATTATTGAATACAATTGTGAATAAATATGAAAAAACGCTTACTTATTAATTATTTTGGATTCTAAACTTTTCAATTTTAATATCAAACGTAAGCTTTTTGAGCTTGAAATGCGCATAGAAAAAGGGAACCAAAGATATTTTCGAGCTCGAAGAGCTCGAAAATGTATTTATGCTAATGTCTTCGAGCTCTTAGAGTTCGAAAACAGCGGGAGGTTCTGGGGCTGGCCCGCAGGGCCAACCGATGCCCAGTTTTTTTTTTTCAGTGCGATGAGAATAATTCGAATGATTTCATTATAAATATTCTCAATAATTATAATTACGAACGTGTTGATCAAGCTTGTTTTCACAATTGATTTCTTCAATTCATTTAATAACTTTGAGGAGGAAAATGAGTTATTTATGATAATTACTGGAACGAAAATGACTCTACATCTATGCCTGACTTCAAGAATTAAATGGAATCACAAATATATTAGTATAATCTTGGATGACGCAACCTCCCTATAAGATATTTAATGCCAAAGATAAGTATAGCAAGGGCTTGAAGAAATATCATAATTTAAATATTCTAAATCTATTGCATCAACTTCTTGAAAATCTATAATTTTTTTCTTTCGATCTTGGGCTTTAACTTTTTTCAAGTGATTATTTATCATATCTCTTTTATTTTCACTAAGAAAATCTGATTCAATCATGATCAAAATCTTCTTATCTAATCGGTCTTTCACCGCCAAATTCTTTCGTGATTGGAAGACATAATTTTTTAAACACAAAATTCTTTGAAATATTCAAGTTTCGTTTCAACGATTTTTCTACAATAAATTCAGATTGGTACACGCAAGCAACTGTATCATCTTCGGTAGCCAGTTCCAAACAGTTATTGGGAGAAAATAAAAATTTTTTGAAAATAAAAGTTTAAAAAAAATTTTTTTTCGAAAATCAAAGTACATAGTTTCGTAGGGAATCAAATTTTCTACCAAAAATCTCCTGAGTGTTTTCTCCGGAGAACTAACAGAAAAAAAGTTATCAAGCTTTAGACTATATTAAATAGTATAACTTCATGTTTTCATTATATTAAACAGTTTTTTGATAGAAATTTAGGTCTTTTCATCTGAGCTAATCTTATCTGTCCATTTTTTTTTTTGAACATATGAGAAAAATTTTCCTTACTTTCAAAACAGAACTTTTTTTTTAATTCAAAAATACAGAAAGATAAAATCTTTTAATTCTTAAAAAAAATATTTATTTTTCGAAATTTATACGGAAAGTAAGTAAGATCTCAGAAATTTTTTTAAAACACCTTAATGATTATACATAGTATATAGATTTACTGTATTAACATGTAGACGTAATAAAATCCGGAAATTATCTCTACGTTAAGTTTTTCAATTCGCTATTGTTTCAAGCTTCATAACTTTTTTTCAGTTAGTTGTTCGAAGAAAACACTCGAAAGGTTTTTTGTAGAGAATTTAATTTCCTACAGGACTATGTATTTCGATTTTCGAAAAAAAATTTTTAAATACTTTTATATATAAATAACAAAAAAAAAAAATTTACATGTTATTCAAATGAGAAAATTAATATTCGTTGAGCTCTTAGCAGGATTGTGCTTTCGAGCTGCTTTTTTGGGAGGATTTTTCTAATACCTAAGACTAACTTTTAAGACAATAAGACTTGAAAAAAAAAAAAAAAAAAAAAAAAAAGAGGGTGTTTATTTTGAAACACCCTAATATATATATATATATATATATATATATATATATAACCAAGTTTTGAGGACACGATTTTGGCTACAATTCTTATCAGATCTTAATGAAATTTTTCACACTCATTCTATGGGCGATTATCACGGTTAAGTTTGAAGATGGGCTAAATCGGTTTATTAGTTTAGAAGTTAGAGCTGTTTTAAAATCCACGATTTTTCAAAGAAATCAGTTATTTTCCACTTTCAAGTTCATATTATTTTAAAACTAATACTCATAGACAATTCCCGTAAAAATTATCTGAAAGCTGGATTAGTAAGCTTTAATTTATGACCTTAACCTTTATGGTTTGACCATGTCTTCTGATAACTTGATAGTCTTGAAAATTTTAATGGAATCAAAAAATGTTGAAAATATGGTTTTCATTCCACATAACTTATGCGTTTCCCATTATAATCCAGTTTTGTTAGTTGTATTTTATTGTGAACAAAATAACCTGTATATTGTACAACTATTTTACGCTTTAAAAGTATTCCTTCTATTATTTATGACGTTTCAATCGTACCTGTACGCCTTATCACTAACTGGTCTTGCCATCGTAATAGCGATTACAATTATGATCTCATACTAATTAAATTTTCAATACTTTATTTATGTAAAGGTTAGTTTGGTACATTTCCTATATAATATTATGTCAAATCAACTATCTGAAGTTCTCTATCGAAAATAGTCGTTGTCTTTTTTTACCCTCACTCTTAGAGAACGAGCCTAATTTCATATAATGACTATACACTAATTTGTATCACAAGATATGTATTTATGAAACTTTTTATAGAGATAATTGGAATACCTACCATTTCGGCTGCCGAATGGCCTTTTTTTTGCATGGGTTTCGTCCAACATGGCCCGGTTTTACGGTGACAGCAAACGTTTAAAACAAGAACAATTTATTCATGTATAAAATAGACTTCAAATTATTAAAAAAAATTCATATTGGATATTTTCTCTTTTCATTAAGTAGGAGAATTGACTAGGATTTTTTTTAATGTTAACAAAATTTGGATTCCGAAATTATATTTTTTTTTTTCAAATTTTGAATTTAATATTATTAATATTTTAGTTGCAATCGTAACCGTATAACTTCCGTTTTCAACAGTTTTTACACTTTACATTACATAGTTGTAAGGTTATGTTGCAAGTAATTCCCCACGTAAATACTTCACTATATTTCTAGCAAATTACTCTAAACTTTTTTTGGACTATCTTCTCTTTGCCATTGTCTTTTTCTTGTCTTACTATTCTCACCTCCTAAACGCTGTCTTTACTTATTTCTTTTCCATACTTGTTTGCAATCGCGAAGTGGGTAAGTGGGCAAGATTGCAGACAGGTGGCAGTCTATTTATCGATTATCTTCTGAATTATACTTTTAATAACTAATTTTATTTAACATTTATACAGAAAAAAGATCAGTATCATTACATGTTTTAGCTTTTAGTTTGACGCAGTGCCATTACTTCCTATGGCATATGAGCGTAACGTAGAAGCTAGAAAATTGATTCGAATATTATTGATCCCTTTATAACGACAACTTTGTATAAGTTAAGAATTTAATGTCTCATATACTTCAGAAATTTAGGGATTGTAAATTTTCAGATCATTTAATAGTACTGAGACAGTTTCATTGGTTGAAATTGACTATATTTTTATGCTTTATGGTTTTTTCAAATTTATAAATAAAATTATATTTCTCTTCACTTCTTTCTAGCAGTTCAAATATACGGTTTGCAGGATAGTATTTTTCATAAATCAATATCATTTCATGTAATTATGGAGCTTGTGATCTACATTTGCATAGAAGAAGAAATGGCGGTCGCAAAACAAAGCGAAAATCTTTAACAGGATTGATCGAACAATGTGCGCACGCTTTTTATGTAACCACATATTAGCCAATAGTTTTGCTCTTTAGTCCCTTCTACTCAAATAATTCTTTCGTGAGAGTGGGGAACTATGCAAATATTATATTTGCGCAACTCGAAATTTCGACAATATATATATTCCATACTGACGTCGAGAAACTATTCATCCAAAAAAGACCGTCGAATATAGTCATCACTATTTAATAAAATTACTCTCTGTTAATATTTCGATGAATGTGATCAAAAGTCTGTCTTAAAAATATTGACTACTATTTTTATTCATATATTATCACTAAATTTAAATAATTTTATAATTTAAAAATCATTTTTATTGTGACAAAAGAGTGATAAATTTATTCATGATGATAATACCAATAAAAAATATTATTTTGAGTGTATGGTTCACAAGTGTTTCTTGTTATGAATTCGAAAACTTCAATTTATCAGTTAAAGATACTCCAATCACACACATACATGTGGTAACTAAATTTTTATATTTTTGATAATTCCATCATCACCGTTATGAATTTTTTTTTTCCACAGTTTTTTCTATGGGTAATAAAAATAATAGGGGAGCCTGGGGCACGAAGGTCCCCCTGGGGCACGAAGGCCCCCCTCAAAAATTAGGTAAAAAATTTTTTTTCTATTTTCCGTCAAGTTATGACCTCTATAATGTTTTTATCATATTTTAGGCCAATATGTGATATGTGGGGTAAAATGGACCACTCAAAAAGAAAATTTTTTTTTTCATTTTCCGTCAAGTTATGACCTTTATGATATTTTAGGTCAATAGTTGATATGTGGAGCAAAATGGACTACTCGAAAACAAAATTGTAACGAAAAAATTAGTTTCTTTTTTATTTTCCGTCAAGTTAATTTTTTCGTTACAATTTTTTTTTTAGTGGTCCATTTTACCCCACATATCATATATAGGCCTAAAATTTAATCAGAACATTATAAAGGTCATAACTTGACGGAAACTGGAAAAAAAAAAAAATTTTTTTTCGTTACAATTTTTTTGTCGAGTGGTTTATTTTACCCCACACATCACATATTGGTCTAAAATATGATACAAAGATTGTAGAGGTCATAACTTGACGGGAAATAAAAAAACAAATTTTTTTTTATAATTTTTTGGGAAGGGGGTGGCGTGCCCCAGAAAAAAAATGTTTTTTTCGATTTTTTGCAAAATTTCGACTAATTCTTCCGAAATAGACGGAAAATAAATGAATTTGGTGGTTAAAAGCCACAAAAAGAAAAAACCGGCTTAAGAGGGCCTTCGTGCCCCAGACTCCCCTAATGATGACAAAACTTTTGTTTGTTTTTCAACAGGCTCAACTTTTTAAACTTTGTTATGCAAACACATCAAATCCGATAGCCATCACTGAAAACTTAGCAAAGACATTGCACAAAAATTTGGCCGATACAATAAAGGCACCCGTCATTATCATCAACGATAAATTCATATCAAATGACATTCCGCCGTACTTTCCAACCCATCTAATGTATATTTTATCTGTGACAAGTCATATGGAATTGCATGCTTTGATTCTTATTTTGATATATTCACCCTTCTGGAGTATTCAATCAGCGTTTTTCGTGATCTTAGAAACTGTAAAATCATGTGAAGAGGATTCATTTAAAGTTTTGGAACTACTATGGGAGTATGAACTGTTATCATGTGTCGTGGTGTGCCCTAGTACCGGCGCTGAAACCACTCTCTATACTTACAATCCTTACACAAAACGAGCTCCCCATCCTTGGACTGCCACGAATAAAAGTAGGATTTTTCGACCTGGTCACCCAGCGACCTTCTACAAACAATCGTTTACAAATGGTAAATACTTTTTTTATCATTATTATTATTATTTTCTGATTAATACAACATGAACTCCTTTTGTACAGATCATAATATATGCGAGAGTCTCACTTTTGATAAAACTAAAGTTCTCGATGGTTATCCCGTTAAAATGGCCGCATTCAAATATAAATTCTTGCCGCAATACCACTGGGTTCTGTTTTCATTTTTAAACATGACTCTACAAGTGAATGACTGCAAAAATAATCTACTTTTAATTTCTGAGTCACTAATGCACGGGACTGACGTTAGTAATGTAATATATAGCGATTATTTAAGTAACTTTGGAGACACAGTGCCGGTGACGTTTGAAATACTTTATGTCATAGTAACACAAAAGCGAAGTTTTCAACCAGCATTTTACGAAATTGAAAGTGTGTTTGATATGAATGGTGCTATAGGGATAATCATTATTCTTTTTCTAATCACCGTCCTGATTATATTGCACAATGGGTATCAGGTCAGATTGGCTGTTCTGGATGTCCTGAAGCTGTTGATGAGTATGGGGATGGATGCACCCCTTGACCGATTCGCCATGAAATTAACCTTCTTTACTGCTTTTTTGTTTGTTTTTATATTTAGTCCGGCGCTCGAGGGACAATTATTTGCCTCACTAACTCGTCCGCCATCTCAGAACGTGGAGACTCTAAAGGACTTGTATGATCAAAAGTACCACGTATATTATTTTCAAGCGATCCATGATAGTATATTACAAGAGGGATCGTGGAAAACTGTCGAGGAAATGCAGTATTTACATCCCAAGCCAGCCTCATTGACAGAAGTTGAATGTTTAGAAGCAATGTCCGAAGATAATGGAGTCGCGTGTATATTTGATAATTTCCGGATCTTATATGGAGCTATGGACAAAGATTTTTATGTGTCCAAAAGGTTTGTGTTTAAAAAAAAACATTTTTTACATACTCGTAAACATTGGGCCTTGGGAAAACGATTTTATGAGGGATTATTATACTTAAGAGACTCAGGTATCATAGAGTATGACATACCAATAAAATTCATAATGGCATCGGCTAAAATAAAAATTGAGAGAAGAAGAGAGAAAATTTTCGATTATCAAATAATTGACGCTGAAGATTTGACAAATTTATATATATTTATGGCCTTTTTTCAGCTTTTGGCGATTATTATATTTTGTATCGAACATATTGTCGCATATTATCACCGTCAAAGACGATAGAAATAACAATTCGATAGTATCGAAAACTTAAGCTTATATTAACGAAATCAGTTGCGCGTGGCTCAATAAATTTGATTGTGAAGATTTCTTTGTATCCAACGAATTTAACGTTTTTTATTAAAATTAAATTATTTATTAACAATCAACTTAGATATTGTGTGAGTACTAAATTAAAAGCTTGACAACTGGATGTCTTTTTTATAATAATAATTATGCAAGACACCATTACATATATTATAAGTATTTAAAAATAACTATCATCATTCTAGTGACTATAGGTATAATTACACAATGAAATATACGTTTTTTCAGTTTCCTTGACAACAAACTTTAATTCAATCTGATTGAAACTCAATAGGAATGAAACAGATCCAATCGAAAAATAAAATAAATTTCTTTTGATTGACAATTGATTTATTAAACAGAACCCTTCCAAGTGCACTCCGATTGATTGATGTAATCTGAGTGTTTCAATCAGATTCTATTGGAGATTTAATCAGGGTTTTAAATCTAATTTAAGTGTTTTTTTAATTTATCTAAATTTTTGATATTAACAATGAGAGATTTGTATTCTATTGAAAAAAAATAAATATTTCAGTGCCGTATGATTATATTGTGTGTTATGATAATACTTTCAAGTAATTTATTGTTTAAAATAATATATCTTATTCTATAATTATAAGTAATGTCTAACATGTAATGAGGACTTCAAATATTTTAAAAATTTCAACTAAAAAAAATAAGGAATGGAAAATATTATGATTAATCAATAAAAATATCAATAATAATTGAAAAATAATTTTTTTAATTACTTTTCTAACTTTACGATATAAATATATTATTGTTATAAATTATTTCAGCATTTGATTTTTTGTATAAACATGTATTCTGTTATTGTAAAAATGTGAGGTTTACTTTTTTTCTGCTGATCGATTCCTTTGAATGATATAATGGAGCGTCTAGGTCACAGTCACATGAAAGAAGAAATGGAAATACGTTAAAACGAAAGTACAATCATGTAATTCTATTGATCGTATTGTATTTTATAACTATATTTATATAATATTATTCCTACCAATTACTATTCCTACCTATTAGAAGCTGTCTTTCCTCATTTCTTTTCCATACTCGTTTGCAATCGCGAAGTGGGTAAGTGGGCAAGATTGCAGACAGGTGGCAGTCTGGCGGCTGTATAGAACGAACTTCAACGGGCAATGCATTATATCAACTTGTGATAAATAATCAATTTGCTTACTGTTTAAATTTAATAATATTAAATTCTTTCAATCGTATTTTCTTAACTGCTTACTTGTAACCAATTTTATAAACTAAAATTAAAATTTCAGAAATACCTTCTTTATGGACCATCCAAATACATATATACATACATATATATTAATATATATTGAGACAATGTGAATTATCTTCGTCGTCCTCAGCCTTGCAGTTCCCATTTTTTCCCGCCTCGTTGCCGTCTGAAAACTACACAAGTCATAGTGCCGTGGTCACATGACTAAATTTCACGTCAACGCATGTCCGTAAGGGTGCAGTGGGGACAAAGTCCCGAGGCTAGTCCTACGCCCAAATTTATGGGTCAATGACTTCGACCCTAGATCAATTAGCATATAGACTTCTTTTCTTTTCAATAAATTGTTCAGTATCAATTTCTGTAATTTACTGGTAATAATTAATTTCTAATCAGGCAATTGTTTTGCCATCATATTTTACTGTGTAATTATTGATTATTATAAACAAAGTTTAAATAAATTAAATATACTGTACGTTACCAGCAATATACTTGCAATGTAAATAATTGTTAAGATGAATAATACATTCAGTGCAGTAACTGCGTCATTCCACGTGGAAAGATATTATATATTCAGCGTATACCAGGACGGTTCTGATATTGTACATTGCGGAAACGTTTATTGTAAGTAACTGAATTTTATCATAATTGGCAATAAATTGGTACTTTCCTAATCAATTCCTTTTACGCTATCTATCACTGATCATCCTATTCATATCATATTTTACTGATAAGATTATTAAATAGTTTAATAAAAGTATTATTAATTACCAACAATAAGAAAATAATTTATAAGTAATAAGCCGTGAGGTAAGTTAGTGAGTTTTACCTACGTTGCCGAGTTTGAATAAGTGCGGGTCTTTGCTTTGCAGAAATCCTAGCCCATTGCTCTGTCCTAGTAAAATAAAATTTTGCTAGAGGCCAGCCTAAGCCAGGGTTTAACCCGCAAATTCTGGTGGCTGCTGGTAAAAATCACGACCCTAAAAAGCGATTTCTCTCAGTATATGTATAAACATAACTTTGATTAACTTGACAGTACATGAGATATACACAGTATAAAGTAATAACTGCATTACTGATTGTTATTAATTGGTCAAATTTTTTTTTTTTTTTTTTTTTTTCAATTTTTATATACATCTATCTTTGTTGTGTCAATTATAAGAGCAATTTTTTTTTCCTTTATTAATTTTCAATTTTATATGCAATAATTATTATTATTATTATTATAATTACTTTTATTTTATAATTATTTATACATATAATTTTGGCGTTTTAATATGTGCTTATTAATTAATCATTGACTAAGTATAAATTAGTGCGAGAAAATAGTTTAAACTTTTTTTCATTTTATTCAATAATGTATTATGTACTACAAATATTTCATTTAAAAACAATACGCACGTCAAAGTAATGTCATAAAAATCCAATTTCTGTTATAATTATGACTGTAATACTTTTATTTACTTATTTTACTCAATGAATTTATTGTTTATTAGGGTGATTCAAAAATTAGAAAAGTTTTTTTGTCTTCTCGGAAACAGGTTCAAAAGTTTCATTTAGATATAAAAAGACGCCTGAGAAAATTAGAACTCTTAATATTAACATTAAGAGGTTCCGCATTGCACTTTTCTATTTTCCACAAGAATAACATGGAAAAATTTTTTTTTTCGCATCTTCTAATTTTTATAACTAGCTAACGATGTATCTTAAAAAAAATCAGCAGGCACATTTTTGTAGGTAATTGAATGCTCTACAAAAAAAAATTTTATCATTTTTTGATAAATCCATTTGTTCAAAAGTTATTCGAGGTTGAAGTTGAATTTATATTAAATTTTGAGATCTCTTTACTTTTCCGGCAAAACTATCAGACTTATCACAAAATATCATAGCACCTTTTTTGTAGACATTTTTTATGCCTAAAAATAATTACGGGTAAAGTTTTTCCGAATTCCGCATTATTTTCTAGTTATTTTCATTTTAATCTCAAGCTCTTAAAATCGATCAGAAGATTATTTTTTACATTGTAAAATAGCCCAATTTTAGCCCGATTTTTGACTCCATTAACTGCCATGAGTAGTAACATCTAAGGTGCAATAATAAAAGTACAAAATTTAAATTCTTCAATAATAATTTTATTTATCATAATTTTTTTCCAATTTTAATACAGAGGAAAATCAAATTTGATTTTGTTATCAAATTTTTCTCTATATCTCCATCATTATTTCAGCTATAAGTGCCTATTTTGAGCCCGTTGCAACACGAAAAACAATTCTGGCCAAACATTACTCTCGATCCAATCGATGTACTTATCGATATTAATATAAGCAACTGGACGGTCACAGAAATCATTAGAAAAAATATTGATTCCCATCAAATAAATTTCGTTGTTGTGCGACCGTAGAATGAAACGTCCTTGGATATTCGAGCAATTATTTATCATTTCTTGTCTACTAGCCTTTTTTAAAGGTTCAACACAAACCACTGTATTGTTATTTATATTCAAGTAGTTGACCAGCGAATTACCTAAACATTTTTCTTTTGGAACCAACCTGTGAACAGAACAATATTAGTATCATTTTTTTCTCCATTACTCTGGCGTTATTTATTTATTTTCAGTCAGCTTTTTTTTTTTTTAAGCCAATACAATCCTCAGTAATATTGTCTTGGGCCAAGTTTCAAGAAAAAATCTATAGGAAATTAAGACTCAACACTGTAACAGGGAATTTTGAATTCTTTCGCGCTCAGTTGCCATGATTTTCTATCATGTGCACGGTCGATATAATCTATTACTGCCCTAGGGTTATCCGTGGTAGAGTGCGACTGTCGTCCAGAGCGGAAATCGTAGGGGCTTGTCTGTCAATCCCACTTAGTTATAAGTAGGAGGGTCTAAGTTTTCCGGAAGTTGCCGAATTCGGTCGAGTGGGTGCACAATTATAAGTGCAGGGTGAACCCAGGCCGAGACACACAACCGGACAGATCGGGCTACCCACGAGACGCTACGTAACACTCAGGTAATTATTCAATTTAGACTTGGATTCTTTTGTGGAACCAAGCGATAATTATATTAATTATTATAGATACCAGGCCATTAGCCGGTACCTTTTATAATATTTTACTAATTAATCGGAAAAGCAGGTGAACGAGAAATATATACGGTGAAAGAAAGAAGGCGCACGAAGACGAGAAAAGAAAGACGAGACGATCGAGACAGCAACGAGACCAGGAACCTGACGAAACGGACAAGGACCGTAATCACATCAGGAAATAAAATCAGGTATTAATTAAGTTAATTATTCTAGGCCGAAGCCAGAATATTAATTTAATTCAATAAGTACTTAGTCGTTCGTCGGGGTAATCCGTGTCTAGGCCCATAGTTATTGAATTAGTTATAAAATTTATATAATTATCATTAAGCCAGACGGTTGTCTAACCGGGTCCAGGCCCAATTGCCGGATCCAGGTCGTCGTCTTGTAATTCCAGGCCATCGCCGGAATTATATGCGTCGTAGAAATTTCTAGGCCGATTGTGGACGCCACAAGCCAGAAATTTTCATATTCTAGTCCGCGTTGTTATAAATTAAATATTAAATAAAATAATTTAATTAATTAAATTAAGAATTAATTAAAATAATTAAAATAATAAATTATAATTAAAATTAATTAATAAAATTATTATAAAATTTACACGCGATAAAAAGTAAAAGTAAAGTAAGAAGTCGAGTGGCCGCAGAAAAAGTAAGATGGCGGAACTCGAGAGAGAAAAATATGCGAGTGTCGAAAAAAAAATAGAGTCGAGGTAATTTACTGACCAAAACTCGAAATACTAAGTCTTGTGATTCGGGATTGTTATTAAATGTAATAATAAATAATTTAGTGGTCAGAAAGAAGTAAATTAAAATTAATTAATTAATAATTATTATTTTCTTTAAATTTTAATTAATTAATTTAATAAACCGTGTGGCGGGAAAAGCCATTTTAAATTCAGTGTGTGTGAGTCATAGTCTAGGGGACTCGAGCGTGTGTGTGTAATAAAATATTTTAAAATTAGTGTTATAATTAATAAATAAATCAGGAGGTAACCGATATTTTAATGTAAGTCCAAAGGTAGTTGGCAATCTTTTAATCGAGTGCGTGTGTGTGTGTGATGCCAAGGTAGTGGCTAATTAGAGTAAGTAAATTTTAGTCGTCAAAGGTAATTGGTAAATTGTTTTAAGGTATAAAGTTATAAGGTTAAAAGGTATAAAGTTATAAGGTCAAAAAGTATAAGTTAAAAGGTCTAAGGTTATAAAGTTTAAGGTCTAAGGTTTATAAGGTTTATAAGTTTATAAGGTTTTATTTACAAGGTTATGAATTAATAAAGTGAATATTGTGATATTAATTAATCTAAGTTATTTACAAAATTATCCTTCCTCTTCCTACTCTTACAATTAAATTTTACACCGACCCTGAGCAGAAAGAACCGGTTCTGGAAGACCGTTTAATCCTTCCAGTGGCGCCCTTAAAAAAGGAATTTAAGGACGACCAGTGTAGCAGTACCCCTGTTATAACACCTTCTTAGATAATCTGAAGAAAACCAGGACTTCTGCTTCCAAGAAAACTTAAATCAGTTTCCCTTGCGGATTTGGTGGCATTATATGGATTCCTAGGAGATATCACATAGCAATCTATATAATAATACACTACTCGCAGGGATTAAGGCATATAAAGAAAATTGTAAATTTTTAAGCGATTTTTAACATACTGTAACTCGGAAGAAAATGGTTGTACAGCAAAAATAAAAAAGCAAATTGAAGCTTCGAGTTGCTAATTTTCAAAGCTAGGCTTCAAAGTTTTTTATCATGCACGGTTCCGAAGTAATCCTAAGATAATCACCGTAAAAAAAATTTTCCAAATTTTCGCTCGTCTTAAAAAAAGTCTATGGGCTTCAATAAATTTTTTGTGATAATCTAACCTTACAGCTTTTTTAGGTTATTTAATGCCCTACAATTTGCCTTCCTTAAAAGTCTCTACGACGATTCGGCGCGGACTTATCACTGATCACAGCAAAAAAGTCTATTTGGCATTGATAATCAATAACTCGGAACATATTGGTCGTACAAAAAATGGAAGTAAGGTTTTGAAAATCATTCCTTAACATCAAAAGCATGGTGAAGATTATAAGGAAGAAAAATATACAAAAAGAAATTTCAAAAAAATCAATTTTTTTTTATTTTTTCCTATAATTAATGCTTTTTATCAAAGAAATAAGGGTTGTCGCTAAAAAGAACCTTTTAAAATTGAACAAATCTTTGAAAACCATGAAATGCCATGTGGAATCTTACATGGCAATCCAATCTGGGTTCCCACATTAATTTTTCGACGGGGTTATGATTACAGAAGTATATTGCCTTAGATTTCTCCAAGACCCATCATGCATACCCACTCCAGACGTAAAACATAGATTCACATAAAACTTTCCCAAGAATTCTACACGGACAAAATGAACAGGTAATTTGCCTATGTTACATAGTAACATATCCTTTGTTCGCAATGAAATTTTTCTTATGCTAACGTAGGGAAATTTACTATGCTAACATAGCAAATTTTTCGATGTGAACATACACGGAAAAAAATAACTAGGTGGTGCAACATGATCCAGTCTAAGTGGGTCACCATGAAAAATTATGCTGGCGCAACACGATTTGTCATGTTACGCCAACATGAAAAATGATGTTGGGGCAACATGATTTTTCATGTTGTAGTAATATTACATTCATGTTGCACCAACATGAAAAAATTATGTAATGTTACTACAACATGAAAATTCATGTTGTCTCAACATGATTTTTTTATGGTGACCCACCTAAACTGGTTCATGTTGCACCGCCTAGTTATTTTTTCCATGTAGAAAAATAAACTGTGCAACATAGGAAAATCTACTATGAAGCATAGGGCATGTACTCTGCAACACAATAAAATTTACTACGTTCACATAGGAATAATTTCTTTGTAGCATACTAATTATTACTATGTTAGCCTAGTAATTTTTTTTTTGTTTCACAATAAATTTCCCTCTGAGCCGAAAGGAAATTCTACTATTTTAACATATGAACAATATCTGTTTCATAGGAAGAATTACTGTGCTAATATAGGAGTAATTCGTATGCTGACGTAGGAATTTTTCCGATGTTGACACAGTAATTTGTACTAAGTTAACATAGGAACTTTTCCTATGTATTATAGGGAATTTCCTATGTAACATAGTATTTTTTCCTACATTACCATCGGACATTTCCCTATGTTCGACATAGGAAGAATTCCTATGCCAGGATGATAATAGTTACCATACCAACATATGATAAGTAACCATTTTTTTTTCTATGTACTAAGCGTTTTATCTAGGAATTAAGAAATGAATGAATACGCTTTCTTTTTACTAAGGCTTTTTTTATACGCCTTGCCGGTTCCCAATTTCAACTCCAAGCATTATAAAGGCTATCGATCAGAAACGTTTTATTCGTAAGGCTGTCAGGAAAACTGATCGATATTTTTGAGAACCTTAATACAGAAAATAATTACATACTTCAATTGTAACTTAGTTGCTCCTTGATACGATTTCCAACCAACAGCAGTGATATTTACGCCATCAACTGGCGGATAAATATCAACCAACGGTTTTGTTTGCAAGCAAATAGGTTTCACTTTATCGGACCAAGTTACGGGATTTTTCAATTTCAAAAGCGCGATATTGTTGTTCTTATTCCAACTATTATACTCTGGATGCATTATTATCTCTTCTATTAGTATTTTCTGGGCTCCTTCTTCATTATTGTTATTAAAGTCAACTCTCGAAGACCCAACTTTCACCTGTTTTGAATAAACCAGTTTTGATGATTAAACCAATTTTTTAAATTTATTTTTCCAGCAATAATATAATAATAATAATAAATATATGAATTGATTTATTACTGTCAAGTTTTTGGTTGTCAACCAATAACAATCAGCAGTAGACAAAACAAATTTATCTGAGATCAGCAAGCCACCACAAAAATAAGTAATGATGTTGGTAAGGGAAGATGTTTGACCGACAGTAACCAAGAATGGGAATCCTTGAGATTCATCTTGGATTCTATGCCAAATTTTCATTGGTGAAGTACGGTTTGGAAGTGTACCATTTAATTCATGAGTAATACAAGCTTTTGAATTAAAAAAAATCATTAAGCATTTTAACAAGAATATTTTCATGTTAAAACGTGTTATGTGTTAAAAAATATATGTAAGGACAAGGTGTGTTGGCAGCAAAACATTCTTCAAACGCAGTATATTTCCATGAAAAAAGTTAAAATCTGACGACATGTAAGGAAGCCCTGATATCCCCTACACAGATATACGGAAAAAACAATGTAGTAGCAGCAACTCCCTGGGATATTACTGAGTACTTTCTGTAAAAAAAATTTCAGACAGTACTGTATGCTCTTTAAACTTGAAAACAGCGGGAAGTTTTGAGGCTGGCCCGCGGGGCTAACCAATGTCTACATTTTTTTTACAGAAAGTACTCAGTACTATCCCAGAGAGTAGCCACTACTATATTGTTTTTTCCGTGTATACATGAATCGTGCTTGATCGTGCATACTGATTTTTTCCCGGGCTATCAAAAAAATCCATATGGGAATCCAGCCTAGATTTCTATGTAAGTTTCCACATGGTGTTTTCAGATAGATTCCCATATGGTTTCCTCTATAGTAATCCAGCATAGATCCCGATATAGACTCTTACATGGGATCCTATGTGAATCCACACCATGCCAAAGTCATATGGGGTCCGTAAGGAATCTCATGTGGATTTATGCCTCAATTTCCCATTGGAATGTGCATCGTGTCAAAATGGGAATCTAAGTACCCACAGTTTCCAATGTGGATTTCCCATATGGGAATTCGGATATTCATGGCTTCCTGCATGTATTTTTATATAAAACCATACTCTTCTTTATTAATTCCTAAGGATTCTTACACCAATTCATACTTTTTTATATGGATTCCTATGGGTTTTTATACAATTCCTCATAGATTTTTTGATTAGGGTAGTGATGCATGACGAAACATGACTTCATATGAGTCATACACGGTCACGTATGCTCATGTCAAGTTACTCTCAATTGTACATAACCATTCTCTCTGTATCATACATTCTCATTTATGATCATACATGATAAAACCCGATTTTACATGGTCATGTATGACGTTGCATAATTCGTTCCTATTCAAGCATGACCATGCATGATTAACCATGATTTTACATAATCATGGTTGCCTTTGCATGAATTAAGTGGTGTCATGAATGATCATTCATGATTGAGCATGTTCATGCATCATTTCATGCATTATGCGTGACTATTCTTCCCTGGTCATGCATGATCATGCATGACATTTCATGGTCATACATATCTGCATGAATCATACATTGTCATGAATGATCATTCATGCCTAAGCTTGAGAATGCATGCCATCACATGAAACATGCGTGACTATTCTTTCCTAATCATGCATGATCATATATGATTGAACATGATTTTACTCCTTCGTGCATGTCTTAACATGGATCATGTAAAGATATGCATGATTGATCTAGGCCACGCATGATTCATGCAATGTCATGCATGAATCATGCAAAGTAATGTTTAGGTCGTGCAACATCATACCTGAATCATGCATGATTGATGCATAATCAAGCATGATCGTGCCTGAGGATTTTTTCCCGGATCAGCAGTCATAAGTTATGAATACACCTCTTACGGTGGACACTGTTACTATTTGAAAATTACGATGTAACATCGTAATTTTTATAACTTGCATCATCGTATTATAACAGAAGCAGCACTGTAATATTTATTTTATTCAAAAGTCATTAGAAAGATAAATACAAAAATAAATATAGTTTTTAGTTGTATTTTTTTTTTAATTGTTCTAGTGTATAGCCGCAATTACGGCTTTTTACATCTTTTGCCTTTATATCGCAACTGCTGACTTTTCCTGCCTTCATTGTGCAGCTGTAGCCCGACTTGCGCTTATACTGTACTGTACCATTACGGTGATACCCTACTACCCACCTTGGATGTGGGAGTATAGGGGCAAGGGAAACCATGGAGAAAACCATTGCCAGTGCAGTTCGGTTTAGGTGAGGTGCTAGTGATCGATAAAATGGAAAATCGATCACGAGATCCTCATCCCGCGCCCAACGGTCAGAGACCTCCGATCGAGCTCAACGCGTAGCTAAGCGGCCACCCAGCCAAGCAGTGATCATGCTCGATGCTGCTTAACTTGGGTCATTACCCGAGCCACACGAGAACCGCTTGGCTGCCTTTGCCCTAGTTTTTGGTTGTTATTTTTATTTTATTTTTTTTACGATGTTAACATTAGAATTTTTGAAATAATTTGTAATCCAAAAAGTTTGTGTTAAAATTACGATGTTAAATGGTAAAAAATGTAACCTAAATAGTAAATTTAAAAAGAAGCCATTTGAAATCGATGCTAACGAAAGTATAGTCCACAATTACGATGTTAGCATCGTAAATTTTAGTGGAAATTCCTTTCCGTGTACTATTTACACTATATTTCTTTTTCTTACGAGTTATTTTCCGTAAAAATAAAAATATCCAATTAGTTCTATCAATAAATTACCTATAGCAGCAGGTCCAAAACCATCTGGATGAGGTATTTTAGGACAGCATACAATTGTAATTGAGTCATCTGAGCCACAATCTGACGATTGAATTACCATTTCACCAGTATTTGATTTTGATAATTCATATGGACAATGAATTATATCTTTACAAACTCCCATACCAATATTTTGGGGTAGTTGACAATATTTACCATCTAAAATCAACCGACATAATAAGCTATTTAGCAAAACACTACGATAAAATTTATTTTGAAAATTATAAATAATAAATCAAATACTGACTGTGCAATTGAACTGAAACCAAATATAATTTTGAAAACAAAACTATTAAGTACTTGAAGAATTTGGATTCCATTTGTTTTTTTTAACCGTGTTGTTTACGAAGCCAACGCGATAAAGTATGTGACTAATACATTTGATGACCACTATTAATAATATAATAAACGTAGATAATAAAAGACGTGATAAAAACTTTTTATTGATTTTTGACGGAAAGTTTTCAATATCGTCTCGTAATAAGCACGTGATCTTTGGGAATGGTATTTTTTCAATTATTAATAGCATTTTGATGTGATATTTATTTTTTATATGATATAAATTTTTTTACTACATTTGAAATAAAGTTACTAAAAATAAGTCACTTCCTATTATGTTACAAATCTTAATCTTTATTAAGCATCATAATAAATTGTTTCAAAGTATATCAGTAAAAAAAACTGCGTCATCAGTAAATATTCAAGCCAATGAGCCGGAATCGTAGAAGAAATGAGCGTATTTTTTTTCAAGGCGGGTGTCTTCAGAACGTTACAGCTTACGTTGTAATGAAGATTTTCATTTAAAATTCGTTTTTAATAATCTTGAAACATTAATAAATAAATGATAAAAAAAACTCTTCATCACCACCTGTTGATTTATGTGTAGAAATAGTGTCTAAAATTTCAAAAGGATCGGTCAAGTAGATTTTGAGTTATATTGTCCACGAATTTCAAAAATGACTTTCGCCAGAAAATTAATTTAAAGTTTTTTATGCTCAAACATTCAAAATTACGCATAAATAAAAGGGTATAATTCGTTATACTCACACAGAATCATCAATGTCAGCTCCGTACAATGAAACACTGGCATTCAGGATGTTCCAATGCATCTTTTTGCTCTTGTCTGCGTTGGATTCTACCCTCTGTACTTGTACGTGCAGTTTCTTCGCCCGCTCAGGTTATTCGTACTTCGTAAGATGCGCGCGCCCATTGTTGGGCACTTGGGTCTGTAGAGATGTTCATTTCATTCAAAAAGGACAACAAAGTAAAAGCTCCTTCTTTGAAACCGCATGCTGCTGCATTTGCTGCAATTTCAACAACGATTGTCGTACCATTCACTGATTTTGGAGAGATATTACAAATAAATTGATTGATATTCTCTTATTCTCTTGTTGATATTCTGCGTAAGATCTTTAAGACACCGCTGCAAAAGTGTGTCTTTGCTCAAGGCTTAGTAGATTGGCTTTATGGCTTCTATAACATCTGTACGAAGAGCACTGTAGCTGTGTTTGAATGAATCCAGAATGTTTTCAGCTGCCAGTCAGGTATAAAAATCAAGCATGGGGGTCAGTCACTTGAAACGCGATACCTTCGTTATTTACTTGAAATTTTGAGACAATATTCTCGACATGTTGTATATTCAGAAAAAAAAAATTTTTTAAGTAGGAAAAAAGATATTTTAAACAGTATGTGCCCCCCTCTCCCATAAGTTCCCCGTTTCACCCCAACCCCATCTCCTTTTCTTGTCTATATCCATATAAAAATGATAATTTTTTTCTGAAATATTTCAACTTTATCACCCTCAGAAGATCAATCGGTAAATCGAAATTTAGTTGTGACTATTATAGCATATGTTTGATGATAAATAATATTTAATTCCAACTTCGTTGAATTGCATGATGTCATATATGTCTCTCTCCTTACTACGTTGATAATCCTATCCTTGGCTTGTTTTGTTAATAATAGTCTACTTTAGTATAAACACATACTGTCGAGTATTTATCAGTTAGTTGTGGTCACGACACAGTCGCAAGAACACTTGCTACACATCAAATCAAGTAAACACTCAATTAATGTTATTTGTTTACCCGCGTAAAAGCAATAAATTGGAAGAAACAATGTTGGGCATAAATAATTTTGTTATTTTATTATTATGTGGCTTGATAATTTTTATTGTTGAGGCAAAAAAAGCGAGCGATATTATAGAGAATGATCCTGAACATCCTGAAGTAACGAGTCCACTGGGAAAAATCAGAGGATCGCTTATGAAAACGCGATTGGGCAAGACCATTTATTCGTTTCGTGGCATCAGGTATGGCGAGCCACCAGTTGGTCCACTGCGATTTAAAGTAAGTGATTATTTATAATTTAGACTGTTGACACTCGCCGAAGATATGGAAGGTAATGGTTGAGAAATATTGTATTATTTAATAGCAAGCGGAGCCAGTGAGACCTTGGAATGATACATTTGACGCCTCAGAAGAGGGACCGTCCTGTGGCTGGCCGGAGTCACAGTCGCAATCAGAAGACTGCCTTCGTCTTAATATTTACACTACTAAGGTATGCAGCTGGTATTCAAATATTAGAATATGCCCTAAGTAACCAGTTTTTTAGCTTCTAGAAGCAGATTCTGCACCCCGACCAGTGATAGTCTTCTTCCATCCCGGTGGATTTTACTCCGTGTCTGGCCAGAGTACTTTTTCTGGACCTCAGTATTACCTTGATCAAGACATCGTTCTAGTTACCTGTAACTACAGATTAGCATCTCTGGGATTCATCAGCACTGGGGATAGTCTAGCTCCAGGAAATATTGGTCTCAAGGATCAGGTAGAGGTACTCCGGTTCGTACAGAAGAATATCCGTAGCTTCAACGGTGATCCAGACTGTGTCACCATCACAGGCTACAGTGCTGGTGGATGGAGCGTCTCACTCCATCTAGTATCTCCAATGTCCAAAGGTCTTTTCCATCGGGCCATCTCCATGTCTGGATCAGCTACCTATCAGAATCCTCTCCCATTCCATCAAAAAGACCTTGCTGAGAAGCAAGCACGTTTGCTCAATTGCCCAACGGATACCACCAGCAATATGCTGACATGTCTGAACACTAAGTCCTTTGAAGATATCAGTGGAACTCTATGGAGCTTCTTTGAATGGCATGGAGATCCTATCTTAGTCTGGCTTCCAGTTATTGAGCCAGATGTTCCAGGCATTGAACGCTTCCTTACCGAGCAGCCAATCGAGTCGATCAAACAAGGAAAGTTTCATGACGTGCCTTACATTGCAGGAATCACCAAGGACGAGTTTGGTGGTGCTGTTGTCGGTAAACAATTCAATGCTTCTTACTCAGTTATCAGCTTCATTACTTAACTTTTCGGAACTCTAGAACCAATTGAAGAGGCCCAAAACGGCAGCACAGCAATCTTCGATGATTTGAACGCCAATTGGACTAAAATCGCCCCCATCAGTTTTCTCTATGAACGAGACACATCCAGATCCTTAGAAATTAGTCAAGAGTTAAAACATTTCTATCTCCATGATCAACCTGCTGGCCCAGATAATTACAAAGGAGTTGCGGCGGTAAGTTTATACTCCTCACCACTAAAGTACATGAGTAATTGTACTTTACTTTTTTTTTCAAGACAAGTTTAATATTATTTTGATTGTCAGCTTTACGCCGACGGTGTCATTGGCTTCAGCGCCCACCGATTAGTTAACCTGTTGGCCAAGTATTCAGCGAAACCTGTTTATTACTATCAATTCTCTTATCAAGGTCGTTATAGTCATGTTACATGGGCCGATAAGAAACCATATGGTTATTAGTAAAACTTATATCAGATTTGATTTATGAATCTCCATTAACCCAAGCATCAAGAAAGCTATTGAACTATTCGGTTGTAGGAAAAGTAATAGTCGTTATCAATCGAACCTTTTGAATCATGATGACCATGTACTAGGTCATGGTCGAAATAGAAAATGAAAAATTGCTTGGATTAATGCAGATCTTGAAGTGACAAATTTTAAATGATACGATAAGTTGTTTCTTTCTATTGTAGGCGTAGTGCATCATGATGACTTACTCTACCTTTTCTATGTGAGTTTCTTTCCCTATTTTAAAGCAGACGCACCTGAAATTCCAACAGTAAGACGCATGACTTCAATGTGGGCCAATTTCGCCCGTACTGGAGAACCCATTCCCGTTGGCAACGATGACTTTTTGAATGTCACCTGGATACCTTTTACGCGAGAAAATCAAGCGTATCTTGAAATAAGTGATGAACTTATTATGAAACATAATTTGTATTCTGATAGAATGAATGAATGGGAAAAACTATTTCCTATTGATTATTAAATTTGTTATTTTATTTTATTTAAGATGTTCTTAATAAAAAAATTTTTTTTTGCCGAAAAGGCGAAACGTAATCATTTACTTTTAAATAAACTAATGTATGATTTCTAAAAGTATTATTGAGTATTAATTTTCTAGCTGAATGATAAAAAATCCAAAACAAGTAAAAATAGCTTTACATCTGATCACTAGGTCTAGTGATGAAAAATAATCAATCAGTAAATAAAAAAATTGATTAAATAGAAACGATAAGTAACGTTACGAAAAGATATGAATACTTTATTTTCATTCTTTATTATTCATTATCAAAGTTATTCATCCTATATAAAAACAAGCAATACGGGAGGGGGAGGGCAAAACGGGGTACTTAAGGAAATAATGATTAGAAAAAAAAAATGACAAATATTTTTTTAATGCTTTTGAATACTTTCAATACTTTTGAATCGCCGTTATTATGGGCATTTAACATTGCAAATCGTTTCGAATCGATTCTCTTAATCAGGGGGGTGCTTCATAAAAAGAAATTAAGTTAGTTTTAATTTCAAAGAAGATATTCTTAAAAAATGAATTATATACTGTTTAAAGTAATAGATTAAAAAATCTTGAAAAGTTAATTAAACTAAAAAATTACAAAAATATTTCCAAGTTGATTATTGAATTACATCTAAAGTAATTTGACACTGAGTTTTTTTACGGTAAATTGATAAGAAAAAAAATCATACTGTTGCCACACTATTTTTATCCAAAAATATAATTTTTTGAAAACAGACAAAAGTATATTCAAAATAATGTTCAATTACATGTGGAAAATTGATTTTGGAATATTTCCAAAACATTTTTAGAAAAAAAAACTTTTTTGTAATATTTTTAAAGAGTACCTCATTTTTCCCCTTCCACCCCTATGTTGAGAATAATATAATGAAAAAATATTGCGAATATTTTACATAATCACTTTATGACTAATTTTAATTTAGTTCATAGATAGAAATATAATTTTGATAAATAATTTATTTTCGAATGATAAACGTATTATTTATTGTTAAATAGAGTCAGAAAATCGCGAGTATGGTCTAATATGTTCTCAGAACATGAGGAAAAACAACGATACATAAATTGTCAGTTTGACATTAAATATGGTCAGCAATAAGGAAAGTATTCTAATTGCGGTTGAATTCAAAGAAAAAAAATTTAATTTTATAAACATTAAGACTTAATTTATATACAACTGGATAAACAAATAAAATAACAAAGTCATAATCTTTTAATGATGTATTTTAAATATGGGAATCAAGTTATAAAAGTCGAAAAAAAACCACTCGAGGTTATCTAATAATAGAGGATTACTGCTATATAGTTGAACGTTCTGATAAGTTCATATCAAGCATTTGTGTGTATTTATGTAAGTGCTGGTAGTTGTCTTTAATGCGTTCAATTTATATGAAATATTCATGATACGTCTTTAACGACGTCATTATTTTTTGCTTACTTGACACTCCCCCGGACTATAAAGACGGACCATTGAATGTTTATCAACCAGTTGTGGTTAGATCACAGAAGCCTCTACATTTTCCGTATTTACGCAGCTTAATAATAATTGATTATTAGTATTAGCTGGTTATTTATTCATCAAAGTAGCGACGATTGAATGAGGTCAATGATGGTGGGCATTGATAACGTGATTGTTTTGTTATTATGGGGCTTGACTATTTACTCCGCAGAAGCTGGGAAGTGGGGCCAATACTATGTAACTGAAATTGGTCCAGATAACCCAGAAGTGATGACTCCAATGGGAAAAATAAAAGGGTCGGTTATGACATCGCGATTGGGCAAAGATATTTATACGTTTCGCGGTATCAGATACGGAGAGCCACCAGTGGGACAGCAACGATTTAAAGTGAGTAATTATTCATTACTTTGGTTATTGATGTTCGCTGAAGCTGCGAACAGACATGATAAAATTTGTTGATTCATTAAATAGCAAGCAGAGCCAGTGAAGCCTTGGAACGGTACACTGGATGCGACAAAAGAAGGTCCATCGTGCGGCTGGCTACAATCTAAGTTTCAATCAGAAGACTGTCTCCGTCTTAATATTTATACTACGAAGGTACACCTCTAGCCTTCAAATATCGCAGCCCGTCTTGAATGAATGGTTTTTTTTTAGCTTCCAGAACCAAGTTCAGCACCTCGTCCCGTAATAGTCTTTTTCCATCCTGGTGGATTTTGGTCCCTGTCGGGCCAAAGTTATGTTTATGGACCTGAATATTATTTAGACCAAGACATTGTCCTAGTTACCTGTAACTACAGAATAGGGGCTCTAGGATTCCTCAGCACTGGAGATAGTTTGGCTCCAGGAAACCTTGGTTTCAAGGATCAAGTAGAAGTACTTCGGTTCGTACAGAAAAATATCCGTAGCTTCAACGGTGATCCAAACAGTGTTACTATAAGTGGCCAAAGCGCGGGGGGGTGGAGCGCTTCACTTCATCTGGTGTCTCCAATGTCCAGAGGACTATTTCATCGCGCTATTTCTCAGTCTGGAGGAGCAACCTATCAAAACCCCTTCCCACCTCATCAGAAAAATCTCGCTAAGAAGCTTGCTTCCCTCCTAAATTGTCCAACAGATGCTACTGGCAGTATGTTGATTTGTTTGAAAACAAAATCCTTTGAAGACATCGTTGGAACTCTACCTAAATTCTTTGAATGGTACGGAGACCCTATTCTAGTCTGGACTCCAGTAATTGAACCAGATGTTCCCGGTGTTGAGCGCTTCCTTACTGACCAACCAGTAGAGTTGATAAAACAAGGAAGGTTCCACCAAGTTCCCTACATCGCAGGAATCGTCAAGGACGAATTCTCCGGCGTTGTCATCCGTAAGTTACCATTATTTTTGTCTGACATTGTTGGCAGCGGTTTTACAATTTTTTTTCATTCCAGGACCAGTCGAAGAAGCCAAAAAGAATAATACATCAATATTTGATGATATCAATGCCAACTGGACTAGAAACGCTCCGATTAGCTTTCTCTATGAGCGAGGAACGGAAAGGTCTTTACAAATCAGCGAAGATTTGAGGCAATTCTATCTTAAGGGAAAACCCGTTGGTCTAGATAATTATAGAGGACTTGGTGAGGTAAATAAATTACTAAATATATTTTATAGTAAATAAAAATTCAGAGTCGTTAAAATGAAGCAAATAACAATGGAAAAACCCAAACATAATAGTCGCAGGTCAATCAACGTTGATGCGTAGTTTCTATATTTATTATCAAAACAAGTTCAATGTTCGAATTTTTATTGTTATTAGCTCTATGCAGACAGTGTGACTATCTACGGCATACACCGATTAATAAACCTGCTTGGCAAACACTCAACCAAACCCGTTTATTATTACAAGTTTTCTTATCAAGGTCGTTATAGTCTCGCCACATGGCCTGACGGAAAACCATACGGTAAAAAAAATATAATTACTCATCCTTTCGTTGAACAAGACTTGAATATAATCAATTGTTTTTTTTTTTCTCAGGAGTTGTTCACGAAGACGATTTACTTTACTTTTTCAAGAAAGACGCTTTTCCTTATTTCGAAACCAGTGATCCGGAATACCCTACCGTGAGACGAATGACTTCAATGTGGGCTAATTTTGCACGCACAGGAGAACCTATTCCTGCTGGCAATCCAGACTTTACTAACGTTGTTTGGACTCCTTTCACAAGGGATAACCAGGCGTATCTCGAAATCAGTAATGACCTTGTTATGAAAAAGAATTTGTATTCCGATAGAATGAATGAATGGGACAAACTATTCCCCATTGAATATTAAACCAATGAAAACAATCTGCAGTATTACATGAAATAAATATAAGTAAATGTTGATGTATGTTACATTCTTACTCATAAATGTTTCTTATATTTCAACAACTTCTATAAAAATAAATATAGTTGTTGTTACAAACTGATAAATCTATTTTTTTAATTGATTTATGTTAGTGTATTTAACCTCCACCCAACACTTGCCACTTGAAAAAAAATAATCGGTAGCTGCCACTGATTGGCAATCGGTAGCTGCTCCCGGTTATTTCCGGTAGCAACTATCGATTATTTTTCGGTATATCCTAATAATTATTTTAGTAACTACTACTGAAAAACAATCGGTATTATTGTCGAAAAAATATCGGTAGCAACCGACTAGCATTCCAGTAGTTGCTGTCGACTTTATTTTTCGTGTATTTTTATTATCCAAAGATATTTATCTTTCATTTCTTAACTACTTTAAATACACCTAAATTTCTCTTAAGAAATATACCTTTTATAATTTACCAAAATTTATTATAAAAAATACATTTTTTTCTGAGACACGATGATCTCCCTGTATAGAATTATACAATGGTAATTTTTAGTCCACAAAAATTAACATCATAAATATTTTAGGTATCCCAATTTGCTGGGGATGGTCCGTTGTGCTCAGAGCGGCCCAATTTGCCCCAATATAATATAAGTGAGCCTCAATACCGTCGATCTGAGTAATATTGAAAAGTAAAAGTTAAATTTGAATTCACATTTAAATTTATATCTATATTTATAATGGTAAGAACAGTTTTTAGCTAATTAGTTTATGCGATGGCAGGTGGCAGCGCATGTATGATTTAAAAATTGAATTGTTGACACTAAAGACAGAGAAGTTAAGACGCAAAACGGCTAATGACGTCAGATTATCATTGATGATTCCAATTTTAAATATTATCTAGATTGTAGATAATTAAATTTATGTACTTCTCAGTATATGAGGATACAAAAAAAGTATATATAAATATATAAATAGAGAAAACAAGTTATTTATTCTAAAGCCTAATGTTTCGTACGAAGAATAGCAAACCTCAATTATATCGCACGATGAGTAATGCAATTTATTTTTTTACTTAGCAAATAACTACGAGCCAGTCATTTACAACAACTACGCATTGATTAGTCAGTTGTGATAAAAATACGGAAGCGTCTTCATGGATTGCTAAATAAATTAAACAACTAACAGTCAGTTGATACTTGTTGCTAACTTCTTATTCTGTTGAGTGAAAGTTATTGACTAACGTGCAAAATCGACATGAGTGAGAATTGTGATACTGAGGATAGTCCACCAAATCCAGAAGTGACGACTCCATTGGGAAAAATCAGAGGGTCAGTTTTGAAAACGCGATTGGGCAAAAATATTTATTCTTTTCGAGGGATCCGGTATGGAGAGCCACCAGTTGGACACCTTCGTTTTAAAGTAATAGCCAAATTTATGTTTCTATTAGCTACGCTCGTCAAAACTACTGAATGTAGATATTAATATTTTCTTCAATTCGATAGCAAGCCGTGCCGGTGAAACCATGGAACGATACATTCGACGCAACACAAGAGGGTCCATCGTGCGGCTGGACGAAATTTGGGCTTCAATCAGAAGACTGCCTTCGTCTTAACATTTACACCACCAAGGTACGCAACAAACCATCGAACATTCAGATTCATTTTTCCAGAAAATGTGTCTTTAGCTTCCAGAAGCCGGTTCCGTTCTCCATCCAGTCATAGTCTTCTTCCATCCTGGTGGTTTTTATGGTGGTTCTGGCCAGAGCACTTACTCTGGGCCTAAGTATTACCTTGACCAGGACATCGTTCTAGTAACCTGTAACTACAGATTAGCATCTTTGGGATTCCTGAGTACTGGAGATAGTCTAGCTCCAGGAAATATTGGTCTCAAGGATCAGGTAGAGGTACTTCGGTTCGTACAGAAAAATATTCGTTGCTTCAACGGTGATCCAGACAGTGTTACTATCACAGGACATAGCGCAGGTGGATGGAGTGTCTCTCTCCATCTAGTATCTCCAATGTCCGAAGGCCTCTTCCATCGCGCGATTTCCATGTCTGGATCAGCTACCTACCAGAACCCACTTCCTTCCCATCAAAAAGATCTTGCAGAAAAGCAAGCACGGTTGCTCGATTGTCCAACTGATTCAACTAGTAATATGCTAGACTGTCTGAGAACTAAAACCTTTGAAGAAATCAGCAAAAGCTTATCAAAGTTCTTTGAATGGCATGGAGATCCTATTTTAGTCTGGTCTCCGGTGGTTGAACCAGACATACCAGGTGTAGAACGCTTTCTGACCGATCAACCAGTAAATTTAATCAAACAAGGAAAGTTTCATCAAGTTCCTTACATCGCAGGAATCACCAAAGACGAATTCTCTGGCGTTGTTGTCAGTAAGTCATCATATGGGTTAAATTTATATAAAGCTTTCTTACATTATCTTCGGAATTTCAGGACCAGTTGAAGAATCTAAGAATGGCAATAATGAAATATTCGATGACATCAATACTAATTGGACAAAAATAGCGCCAATAAGCTTCCTTTACGAACGGGATACTGCTAAGTCTTTATCAATCAGTCAAAGTTTACGACAGTTTTATCTCAAAGGCAAACCCGCTGGCATCGATAATTACAAAGGACTGGGTGAGGTAAACAAACCAATCAATTTTTTTGCGACATAAAAATCAAGTCATTAAAATCAAATTAACAAAAAAAAATAGATATAATTAATTTTGACGCATCATTCCGAATATCATCTTCAAAACAAGTTTGAGTATCGAATTTATATTGTTAGCTGTATGCGGATGGCGTAACTATCTACGGCATGCACCGATTGATAAACCTGCTCGGCAAATACTCGACTAAGCCTGTTTATTACTACAAATTCTCTTATCAAGGTCGTTACAGTCACGCTACATGGTCCGATAAAAAACCTTACGGTAATAAAATACAATAATGTATCCTGTTATTGTTTAATAGTAAAAAAAAATATGTATACTTTATTAGGAGTCGTTCATCATGATGAATTACTTTACTTCTTCAATAATGGCTTCTTTCCGTACTTCGAAGACGACGCTCCTGAAATTCCCACCATACGACGCATGACTTCCATGTGGGCCAATTTTGCACACACAGGAGAACCCATTCCTGTTGGCAACTCTGACTTTACAAATGTCATCTGGACTCCATTTACGCGGGAAAATCAAGCGTATCTTGAAATAAATGATGATCTGGTCATGAAACAAAATTTATATTCTGATAGGATGAACGAATGGGACAAATTGTTACCTATTGAATATTAACTCTACCAAAACGATCCTTATGTGAATTCAACCTAGATTTTAATGTGGGTTCCCACGTGGATTTTTCGGATGGATTCCCATATTAGTTCTAATAGGAATCCAGAGTAGATTCTTCCATGGGTTCCTATGGAAATCCACACCATGCCAAATCCATATGAGACTCTAATATCGATTCCTATGTAAATTTTTACCTTGATTTCCATATGGGAATCCAGACACCCATGGTTTCCTACATGGATTCTTATATAAATCCATAAACTTCTATATTAATTGATGTGGATTCTTACATAAATCCATACTTTCCTACATGGATTTCTATGGGTCCCCATGTAATCCTAAATAGACTTTTTTTGATCAAGAATACACTTCTATATTAATTCCAATGCATACTTACATAAACCAATTCTTTTGTACATTGATTCCTATGGGTTCCCATGTAGTCCCATATGAATTTTTTTGTAGGGAATCTGTTAAAAATAATTATAAAAATTGTACAAAATAAATAATAATAATATAAATGCTTTTTTTCGTAACATTTTTTTTAATACAAACCAGTGATGACAATAAATTTAAATGAAAGGAAATAGTCGTTGGTTTTTACGTCACGATAAGAATTACTATATCACCAAGACTAGCAAGAATGATAATATTATATGCATATATAAATTACAATTCTACGAAAAATATCGTTATTTATTCTTTTTCCTCATAGCGTTCTCACTATATAAACATAGCTGATGATTTATTTTAATCAGTGTCAATTTAAATTTTTCACGAAAGTAATGAGACTCTTCATGTTGATTGTCGCTTTGTGCACTGCAGAAAATATGGCTCATCCCGAACTGTCTATATCACTGGGGAAGATAAAGGGTTCGATGATGCGAACACGGCTTAATAAAGATATATATGCATTTCGAGGACTGCGTTATGCGGAATCTCCTGTTGGAAAACGACGTTTTGAAGTAAGTCAATAATGTATTTTCCACTGAGTTATTTGTTAAATAATTTTAATTATAAGGTCGCGGTACCTGCTAAATCTTGGGAAGGAGTTTTCGATGCTTCTGAAGAAGGTCCATCATGTCCAAGAGTCGGTGGCCAATTGACTCAAGACGACTGTTTATGCCTCAATGTTTATACAAAAAAGGTATTTTCACTTGGTTATGAGAATTTTTAAGGTTTTGCAATTCGCGGGGTCAAATATCTAGTGACTTACTTTGGGTATCCCGAGAACGAATTAAAATACGGAATCTGCTGATATTTAAAAGTCGTCTATATTTCTACAGATTCCAAAATCTGGAGAAAATTGTACCAAGTATCCAGTAATAGTATTCTTCCATCCTGGAGGATTCTACGGTTTTTCAGGTCAAAGTTATTTATTTGGACCTCAATATCTACTGGACGAGGATGTTGTTTTGGTAACAGTTAACTATCGGTTGGGCGCCATAGGCTTTACTGCTACTGGAGACGCAGAATTTCCAGGAAATTTGGGACTAAAGGACCAGGTCCAAGCATTGCGTTGGGTGCAACAAAATATAGCAGCGTTCAATGGTGATTCAAACTGCGTAACGATTGTTGGTTATAGTGCAGGATCTTGGAGCACTGCACTCCACATGCTGTCACCCATGTCACGTGGTCTCTTCCACCGCGTGGTTTCTATGAGTGGATCTCCGACCAAGGGTGAAAAACTTCAGTATCAGCAAATTGACATCGCCAAAAAACAAGCCCGACTGGTCGGTTGTCCTTCTGAAAACTCTAAAGTCATGCGCGAGTGTTTTGAAACCGTCCCAGGTGATAAAATGGCAGCGACTGTGAATAATTTTACTGAGTGGCATGGCGATCCAATTCGTTACTGGTCACCGGTAGTAGAACCTAATATCCCAGGGCTCGAGAGGTTTATCGTCGATCAGCCGATTGATATTATTAGACGTGGCGATTTCCATAAAGTGCCCTTTATGGCTGGATCTACTCTGGATGAATTTGGTTCCCGAGTTAGAAGTGAGTCATGTTTAGAAAATTATATTTGAAAGTCTAAGATTTTTTCAATTCTAGCTGCAGTAGCGGAAGCCCGAAAAGGAAATAATTCAATTTTTGAAGACTTGAATCGTAATTGGAATCACATTGCACCAATAGCCTTCCAATATGAACGAGATACTATAAGATCTAAACAAATAAGTCAAGAGTTACGAGCTTTTTACTTTAAAAATGAAACGATTGGTTTACAGAATTGGCCAGCCCTTGCTCATGTAATTATTGCAAATTAAAGTCAACCCTATCAGAAAAATCCATATGGGATTGCATGGGAACCTATAAGAACCCATACTAGATTTTGACATGGATTTGGCATGGTGTGGATTTCCATATGAACCCATATGAGAAACTATATCAGGATCTATTTTGGATTCCTATAAAAACGATATAATGGTGTCATCTCTGTGTTACAGTTATATGGAGACGCTATAGTATCCTTTCCAATGCATCGCCTTGTTGATCTAGTCTCTAAACACTCGGACCAGCCGGTTTATTACTATCACTTTGTTTATCAAGGGCGTTTCAGCTGGAATACTTGGGAAGATACCAAAAAACCATTTGGTAGGTTCAAATTGATTGCTCATTTTGTAAACCTAAAATCCCTCAATTGGGTATCAGATTCTCAGAACTTATTTTGTTTTATCAACATAATATTCCTATGACCAATTTATTTCAGGTGTTGTCCATCATGACGATTTGATGTATCTGTTTTACATAGAACGGTTCTTTCCATTTTTCGAGTCAAATGCACCGGAAATACCAACCGTAGAACATATGACAGCTATGTGGGCGAGTTTTGCTAAAACTGGTGATCCGATTCCGAAAAACCACCCACTGTTTCAGGGTGTCACATGGGAACCATTTCAACCCGAAATTAAACAATATCTTGAAATTAATAGTACATTGACTATGAAGTATAATCTTAATGCTGAAAGGATGGAAGCATTTGAACGAATTTTTCCATTGCCGCCTCTAAAACAAAATTAAATAGAGTTCTTCACGAACCAACTAGCTCCCCCCCCCCCCCCAGACAATATGAGAATGTCGCACTTCTTGCAGCACCTTGAGGATCACGGTGACGGTCTCACAAGCCTAAGGGTTCAAAACATAACGCAGTCGTCTACCCAATTCGAAGAAGAGTGAGGCAATTACGTGAGTTAGAAATTTTCACACCTGCAACGGAAACATTGGATTTCTGTGATTAGTTTAGAAAAGTTTCACGCATGCACATTTTTATTTGTTTGATTTCCGATAAGATGAAAGCGCAACTTTCTTCTCGTTACAGAACAAAAATTGAAACTTTCCTCGCAGGTGCAGCGAATAATAATTAACCCCGTCTATTTCGAAGATCATATTCAAGATACCTACTTTAATAAAAAGAAATTTTTTAATCATCAAATATTTTTATTAAACTTTCTAAATAAATAAACGAACCAGAATATAAAACTTTCTAAATAAATAGACCATTATAAAATAATATAAATTTTAAATTAAAACAAAAACTTATATTTTAGGATCTGAAGACTGTAGTTTAACAAGAGATTCACTTAGTTCCCAGAATTTCTTGCCCTTCGCTGGATCCTTGACTCCTGAAGACAGTCCGTATTCCTAAAAAAAAATTTTAGCATAGGACACATGGTAAAAATAGAAGAAAATTGGAATACTTCTAACAGAACTTACCTTGCAGTCCAAGAAATATTTTCCACTAACTCCTTCGAGCTCTTCAGAAACCGCTAGATGGATCGTCGTCTGCGCTCCTTGCTTAGGAGTCTTGAAGAATCCACGGATTATGATGTTCAGTCCCCAGGACAATGGTGCCGGGACGCTTCGCCAAATTCCGCTAATTCCAACAGAATACCATTCAAATTATCAACCCGCAAATTAAAAAAGCTTATCGTTATCAAGCGTGAAATAACCTACCTGTCAATCAGACCCGGATGCAAACAATTAACAGTGACTCCAGTTCCTTCCAAGCGTCGTGCCAATTCAAGGGTGAATACAATGTTTGCATACTTCGAAACGTAATACAAGTACGCTGGAATCGTTGTAACCGGGTTCAAATTATCTAAATTGAGGGTAGCAAGGCGATATAACTCCGATGCGACGATTACGATCCTTGATGGTTTTGAACGCTTTAATAAGTCTGGAAAGTTTTATATCGGAATTTATTCCTGCGGCTATTTTCGAAGAGACACAAGCAGCCAGAGTGGCAAATTTCTAACTAAATTTCTTATGAAGTCAGGGCATCCTTACGGAAAAAAATTAATAAACACTCATAAACACTATTGAAAATTCATTAGTGTTGAGTAGTGTTTTAATAGTGATCATTAGTAACCATTAGTACTCTTACTAGTGAGTCTTACAACACTATTGGAAACGATTAGTGTCAATAGTATTGTACTAGTGTTCATTGGTTGGAGTACTAATGGATCTTGCAATACTATTGAAAGTGGTTAGTTTTGAATGATGTTGTATTTGTGTTCATTAGTACTCCAAATACTCAGTCTGGCAGCACTGTTGGAAGTGATTAGTATTGAATAGCATTTTATTAGTTCATTAGTAGTCTGATTAGTGAATCTTACAATATTACTGGAAGCAATAAGTGCTGACCAGATTTCAATAGTATTCATTAGTAATTTGAATAGTCAGTACTACTCTACTGTGAAATTAAAATTGATGATACTAAACACACTAATGGCACTCAACGCACTAATGTCACTAAACCATTAGTGCGCGAAAAAACTAAAGCATTAGTGTTTCTCATTAGTGCTGATTAATTTTTTTCCGTAAGGACATGGCCACCTTGGCAGTAGGGTGACCTGAAAACTAGGATTCGGTCTGGGGCAGTTACCTATGAGCAAATGAGTCAGCAAAAATGGCCCATACTGATTAGTCGCCATGGTCATTTCTAGTCCATCATCGGTTACTTTTTTTCTGAAGGTCTCAGCTGTTCCCGCGTTGTGGATTAAAACATCTAACCGTGACTCTTCGCGGTTTATTTGGGCAGCAAAGTCGCGGACTGATTTTAATGATGAAAGGTCTAGATGCTTGACTACTATGTTGTTGTTTCCGGTTTCTCTGATTAATTCATCTAGTTTTTATTGGAAATCAGACATTAACTTTGACTTTTAGGTATTAATTCGTCGATTAGTTAGGTAATGAACGATCTTTTCTAGTTATTTTCATTTTATGTCAAGCTCTTGAAATCTATCAGAATACTACTATTTTCTGAAATGAAAATAACTAGAAAACAATGCGGAATTTGAAAAAAATTCATTGGAAACAATTTGTAGGAAATAAAATTGTCTACAAAAAATATTCCATGACGCTTTGCAATAAGTCTAATATTTTTGCTGGAAAAGTAAAAAAATCTCGAAATTTACTATAAATTTGACTTCAAGCTCAAATAACTTTTGTACAGATTGTCTTATCAAAAAATGATAAGAGACTTTTTTGCAGAAAATTTAATTCCTCACAAGGTCATGTTTGCAGATTTTCCTTACGACGCATCGTTATCTAGTTATAAAAATCAGAAGACGCAAAAAAAATTTTTTCATGTTATTCCCATGTAAAATAGAAAAGTGCAATGCGGAACCCCTTAATGTTAATATTAAGAGCTCTATTTTTCACAGGCGTATTTTTATATCTGAATGAAACTTTCGAACTTAGTTCCGAGAAAAAAAAATTGTTTTTTTTCGAAACCCTCTCGTCTATATAAATTTTTTATACATAAATTCAGTTCCGCTTTATGCAAATAATATTCAATAAAAAAACAATTTCTCCAGCTCAATGGACTATAAACATTAATACAGAGAACCTCATAAATATTAATGAATCATAACATATAAAAAGACAATGAATTATATAATAAAAAAAAAACTATTATTCGATTTGACTTATTAAATAAATTATCATAAATAAATAATAAATAATTATTTATTAATTACTCAATGTATCAATACGACAAAATAGTCTTTTATATAAACACATAAATATGTAAATAAAATATACCTTTTAATTTAGTAGCAGTTTGGAGATTGCGACAAGCCATTATCAATCTCGCCCCACGATGTGCTAGATCTCGTGCCGTTTCTTTTCCGATACCTGATGTGCAGCCAGTGATAATGACCGTTTTACCGTTCATTTTTTTCTTGCTCTTACAAACGCCAGTTGTTACGTAGATAAATAGTTGCAGTAATGTAAAGAAGAATATTATTGCAGCGATAATTAGTGCCAGGACGACATAACACACTAAAGATAGTGTTATTTCTATCCCCAAGACCATCATTCAACTATAATGCAAAATATAAAATTTCATTTTATAAGATTGTTATTTAAAATTGAACGGTCAAGGTGAGCAGGATTATAACAGTATGTTTTTTTTTTTTGTAATTTTTTAAACAATTGGCAGAATTTGAAAAGGACTTTACTCTTGAGTTTTACCTCAATGCTTACGTATTGAGAAATAATGCTTATTAATCATTGCAATATAATGGTGGGGATATATATATGTATTTATATTTATGCAAACTTGGATCTTTTATGGAAAATTTTATGATTTAATTTCGCATTATTTATATTAATTTGGAAATTTTGACTAATGGAAAAAATGCATTAAGACATGTTTTGTAGAAAATTTTAAGAGCTACAAAAAAACGTTTGATTGAATTTTTCCATATTTTTGTTATTTTGTGAGATATTTTGATTTTGATGTTAGTGGCCTACGTTTCTGTACTGGAGTATTTTTCAGATTTAGGAGCTTGCGGAGCAGGATATGGATTTTGGGTAAAAATTGAAGAGAGATTTATTGTAGGAAATTTTAAGACCTACCGAAAAGATAAGAATGATTTTTTTATATTTTTTGTATTTTTGGAGATATTTGCATTCTAATGATATTGACTTCACATTTTGACGAAAATTTTATTACTGTTTTAATAACTAGAGCTTTAAATTTTGACTTTAGGAAAAATTGATTCATTTTTTATAGAAAATTATGTGAGCTACAAAAAATGTATGGAAACTCTTTGGAAATTTTTGATAGTTAACGAGATATTGGATATTAATGCGATTGTTTAAAACTTTTAATATTCAAATTTGAATCAAACATTGAAAGCTTCTAGATCTTAAACTACTAATTTTACAAAAAATTCATTTGAGTCTTTTCGATAGAGCATTGAATTCTCTACAAAAAAGATAAGAATAATTTTTTTCGTCACTGTGACCTTTGCCCAAAATCTTAAATAAAAGCATTAAAGTAACAAATCGCGTTTTAAATTCCGAAAAAAAGTGAACGCTTAATACTTACCCATCATCGCTTACTCACCCGTACAAAAATTACAAATTCTCAATCTCAAGATTAAAAAAAAAATTATCTAAAAAAAAGTTCTACTGGACAATTCCAATTGTTTAAATAAACAAACATGAAAATGTAAATAAATAAAAAATTAATACCTCGAGCATCGGATCAAATGTTTAAATTTCGTTTAATAACACATCCTATCTATTTAAAACAAAAATAATCCATCACAACTTAATTATTTATTAATTACCTAAGCAATTTAAATTTCTGCAATAAAATTTGATTAGACTCATCTAATATGTCTTTTCCCGGGTTTATGCCCACAATCCGCAGCTCGAGTATTTCTATTAAATCTCTCCTATTTTGATTTTTTTTAAACCAATTTTAAACTCCTAATGTTATTAAAACATTTTTTTCGACAATACCATCATTTTTATTTTATAATTATCATCGTAAACAATTTTATTAAACTCGAGTTAGATAACTCGAAAAATCACTACTTATGTTTCCATTCAAAAATTATATAGTTATTATATTTATTCAATAAGAAAAAAAACTACTTACATGAAAAAAGAGTGTTGATGTTTACTTGCCCGTAGTTTTGATAAAACTGATGTATAATAATGTGTAATATATATGTACGAAAGAATAATTTTCTCTGAAGCGAGAAAAAAACTGGGCATTACGGTACTCTTCACCTGTACGATTTCAAACCGTGTATCCTCATTCCCCACTTTGATTCGATTTCTCTATACTGTCTAATATATATGTATGTATATATATGTATATTAAAATATATATATGTAGTATACAGCGTACTCAATGTACTCTTGAGACGCTGTCGAGCGAGAAAGATTCTCCAACAGACTGAGACCGGTATTGAGGATTGAGCATTTTTATAATGGCAATGACCGTGACTTTGATGACGTCAGCATTCAGATCCCCCCGTGTTTAGTAGCATTAAGGATATTTATTTATTTATTTTTGACTTCTCGACAGCCATTAACTAACACATTAACATTATTCTAAACCATAGAAGAAATATGTACATCATTTTTTTTTTTATTGCGAATCGCTAAAAATTTTTTTTTTCCAATGATTGTTTTACATTTCGGTAAAAATAGTCGTTTAAAAATAAAAGAGTTTGTTTCTGCGTTTTCAATAGAAATTCTGAAAGTTTTTGCAAGAAATGGAAAATTTTTGACTTTGGGGTTGGGAAAAAAAAAATTTGGAGGTTATTTGAGGGAAAATGGATTATATGAGAATTTATAATGTATTGAAAAAGAGGGGAGATGCTAGCAGGACCTTAGGGATACTATATATTAGGGTGCCGCAAAAAAACCGACTATTTTTTTTTTTTTTTCGATCTCGCATGAAAATTTGTTGGTTTACGATGTTTTAAGGAGACTCTCCAAAAATCAACTCGATAAAAAATTTTCAAGAGGTCGCTCACGAATTTTGAAATTATAAAAAATGATCGAAATTTGTCTTTTTTATTTCAAATTTTTTTCTTTTTCGTGGCAGTAATAGTTTATATTTGTGAAATCATGACTACGCTGAAAATTTAAGCCCAAAATTTAAATATTGAAACCTCGCTCAAGAATTTTGAATGTTTCCGAGTGCTGTCTTTTGGACGTTTTCGAGCAACCCTTGAATATTAATAATAAAGCTTCTCGATTTTTTCACCATCAATTTGCATGACAATGAATGAAAATATAACCCGAGAAATAGAAATAACAAGTTATTTACATACTTTTTTATTTTTTAATTTAATTTGTAGGTTTTTTCGCTTATTCAAAACTTACCAAATTTTATTGTTTAAGACTGTCCTGTATATTTTTGGTTATGCAAAAGTTATATTTTACTGAAATGACAATAATTGAATTATAAAAAAATACAAAAACTAATTCAAACTATTAGTTACATATTATCAGTTAATATTCAAAATTTTTGAGCGCTGTTTAAGTATTTAAATTTTGGGCTGAAACTTTCAGCATAGTCATGATTTTACAAATATAAACTATTGCTGCCACGAGAAAAAAAAAATTTAGAAATAAAAAAACCGAATTTCAATCATTTTTGATATTTTCAAAATTTGTGAGCGACCTCTTGAAAATTTTTTATCGAGCTGATTTATGTAGAGACTTCTTAAAACATCGTAAGCCAACAATTTTCATGCGGGATCGAAAAAAAAAAAATCGGTCTGTCAGTTGACCCTCCGGGCCAGCCTCAAAACTTCCCGCCGTTTTCGAGCTTCTTGAGCTCGAAAAATTGTCGTGGATACATTTTCGAGCTCTTCGAGCTCGAAAATACTTTTGTATGCCTTTGTTTTCGAAAAAAAACGTTTTTTACCATTTTTTCTCAAACGATATCTCTCGAACTAATAAAGTGATTGAAATGTTTAAGGTGGCAATCGACGCGTTTTATTGAGTTCTACAACTGATCAGACTTTGAAATTTATTTATCGAATCGTTATTGAGAATTTTCAAAAATACTAAAAAAAAATTGGAAAAACATTTTTTTTTCTTTTTTAATCTTTCGTTTTCGATATCTTACGAATGAATCAACCGATTTTAACCAGTCCAACAGCGGTCGACGTATCTTTTCAAGTATAAGAGCTGATTAGTTTTTAGAAGTGATCGGTGAAGCTATTTAAGAGATTTTTTAAAAAAACACTTTTTTTTTTTAATTTTTCGTTTTCAATATCTCTCGAACGAATCAACCGATTTTGACCGATCCAACGGTGATTGACGTGGTTTTTCAAGGTTAAGAAGTTATTAGTTTTTGGAAGTGATTGGTGAAGCCGTTTAAGAGATTTTTTGAAAAAATATTTTTTTTCAAATTTTTCGTTTTCGATATCTTACGAACGAATCAACCGATTTTAATCGGTCCAACGGCAATCGACGTGGTTTTTCAAGATTAAGAGCTGATTAGTTTTTGGAAGTGATCGGTGAAGCCATTTAAGAGATTTTTTGAAAAAATATTTTTTTTGAAATTTTTCGTTTTTGATATCTCACGAACGAATCAACCGATTTTGATCGGTCCAACGGTGATCGATGTGGTTTTTCAAGGTTAAGAGCTGATTAGTTTTTGGAAGTGATTGGTGAAGCCATTTAAGAGATTTTTTGAAAAAATGTTTTTTTTGAAATTTTTCGTTTTCGATATCTCACGAACGAATCAACCGATTTCGACCGGTCCAACGGTGATCGACGTGGTTTTTTAAGGTTAAGAGCTGATTACTTTTTGAAATTGATCGGTAAAGCCGTTTAAAAGTTATTCCAAAAAAACGATTTTTCGAAAATTTTGTTTTTGAAATTTCTAAAAATCTAGCGAACCGAATCGATTCAAATTTTCACGAAATTTAATGGCTATGATACTCTTTGGATCGCCACCAATTTCGATCCGATCGGCCAAGCCGTTCAAAAGTTATAAGAGGTTTACATACATACACACACACACACACACACACACACACACATATACATACAGCCGCACGGACATCATCGCGGGAATAGTCAGGGAAGCTTCCTAGGACCTCAAAACGTCGAGATCTGATGAAAACTCGATTTTCGAAAAATGGGGTGAAAACAATAACTTCCCGATTTTTGAAAATCTGAGATTTTTAGCGGGAAGTTAAAAATAGTCGGTTTTTTTGGGTCACTCTACTATACATGTGAGCGATGAGGGCCCATTTTCCAGCTTTAGTATAAATTATAAAATTGTAAATTTATTAAATTAACGAACTTTTGCATTTTTAAAACATTTATAACCTATAAGCTTTAAAAAATCAAGAGCTTGAAGTTTATAGATAAGATCTTTTTGATACACAAGAAAACGTGTCAAAATATCACATAATAAAAAATTCGAAAATTGCAGATTCACTATGAAATTACGCAAATATCGCATTACGGGACTTCATAAAAAAAATAAATGTAAGAAAGTGTAGATACGGGAGGGTGGGGCAAAACGGCCTCCCGAAGCTGGTTATGAATTTTATGGCTTTTAACCATCAAATTAGTTTACTTCTGTCCTATCTCGAACAAACTCATGGACATTTTGTCAAAACTGTTAAAAAAACTTTTTTTGCGGGGCATAACGGCCCTCCTCCAAAAAATGCTAAAAAAAAAAACAAATTTCTTTATTTTGGTTTTGTAAAATTATGTTTAACATTAAAAATGTATTTCTCTCTTGACAACTATATTTACTTATATATTACTAAAAAAATAAAATTTTCAACATACCTGCGCCAAAAGTTTACATTCCTGCCTTGTTTAGATGGAAGAAAGTCGTTCATTTCTTTTATGACAAGACAAATGATAAAAATTAGCGCATGCGCCATTCTTCCCTCAAACAAATGTAAAAATTTAAACTTTCAGGTGCAGATCTGGTGAAAAATAGTATACACACCTCGGAGGAAGGTAGGACGTCCCAATCCGCGTGTTTGCCACCCTCGCCTTCGGCTGGGGTAGGCAATCGCAGAAGCGGCTTAGAATGTCCTACTTTCCTTCCTCGGTGTGTAATATACTATATAATCGATAATGCGGCCCTTTTATACTAGCATTTTCATGTCATTTGCCACGAAAATGTCACGGACCTGATTATGTTCTATTTCTGAATTAGCACTCGCCAATTCCTGTTCGAAACACTTTAATTTTTATAGAAAATATTATAATTTGAGAATGTCACCTTATAGTCATTAGAACAGATCTTTTCAATAATTTATTCATGCACCCGGTACATGGTCGCGAATAAATCGCAGATTTAGATCCAGCCACATTTTTCGCGCTTCTTTCACTGGTTATTAGATTAAATCTTCTGGCATTCTTGAAAAATATTGTCATTTAAAAAAAACAATTTTTAGGCTAAGAAAAAATTTTTTATCATTTTTTTGAGGGGGGCCCATTTAGCCTTGGAATTTTTTTTTTTTTGTAATTATGGCAAAATTATGATGAATTTGTTCGGGAAGGATCAAAACAGCTTGTCCCCGATGTTTCAAAGCCACAAAAAATGAGTAACGACTTAGGTGGGCCATCTTGCCCCGGTTCCCTAAATTTTTGAATTTCCATATTTAGGATATAATTAGCAAGTGCCTATTTTACCCAGTATATTTTTATTAACCTTTCATATTCTCTTAGCATATAAAATTATTTTATGTGCCCTAATTAAAAAAATTAAAGTAATTCAACAATTAGCTCCATAGATCAAAGAATGTAGGACAAGTTGTGATAAAAAATCTCATGTTATACTAACGATGGCAGTGATATGATAACGGAACATCCTTTATAATAACAATAAGTAACGGTATGTTGAAATAACTATATCGTTTTGTTAGTTTTTTTCTCGATAATTACGGAAAAATTTAACAGTTATCATTCATTCATTCAAACTGTCTAAAGTTTTTTTTTTTCAATCTTCCTGTAAACTTTCCATTGAAACCCCTCTCTCGTCCTAGTCAAAGCCCTCTCTTCCCAATCGTCCTTGTAAACTGTGGGAATACTTGGCATAAAATTTCCATTGCCGCTGCAAAGCGTTTTCGGGTAAACATGATCCTGAATAATTCGAATCATTCGAATAGTTCGAATTATTCGAATAATCTAAATTCGAACCAAGTAATAAACTAATTACTAGGGTGGGCCAAAAATCCGCTTTTTTAGTAGATTTTATAAAAATCTAACTGTTGTATTTGTCCTCATGATGCAACTTTACAAAAATTTTAACATTTTCTATCTATTTTAGTCAAGTAGGTTCCAAAAATTCTATTGGTGAAAAAATTTATATATATATATATATATATAACGCGCGGTTGTCCCACGATAGCGTCCACAATTCTATACCGATCTTGATGAAATTTTTTGTATATATTCTTCAGTTAAAGAGCTCGGTTCAGTTCGAAGATGAGCTGAATCGGCCAGAAAGTCTATTTTACTGGACTATCAGGGAATGTTTTTTTCAATGTCTATGACAATATTTTCATACAGGAGTGAAAACAAAAAATAGTTTTTCCGAATGGACTACCCTAGTGTATATTTAGTGTAGTTTGTATAACTTTTTGTTGAAAAATATTGAATTATAACAAAGTTATCAGCGTTGCTGTAGAGCCTTAAAAAACATTCCCCCCCCCCCCACGGTTGCATCGATTTCTAAAAAACGGATTATCTGAAAAAAATAAAATTTTTTAATCGTATTTTACGGTAAATTGCGATAAAAATATGACAATTTACCGTAATTTGCGGCATTCTCACCGTAATATAAAATGCCGTACCTTTACCGTAGAGTACCATATTTAACCTGAGTTCTTCCAAATACCGTAAATTACGATACATTACTGTAAATTTTGGCAATTTACTGTAATTACTATATTTCAAATCCATCAAGAAATTTTTAACAAAAATACTAATTATCACCCTAGTGGATCCGAACACCGATAATTTACCGTATTCTGGCGTAATTTGCTATGAAATACGATACTTCTACGGAAATTTTGACAGGTTACGGTATTTTACAGTGGATTATGGTAAAATACGGCAATTTACCGCGATTTGCGGTATTTTCACAGTGCAATACTTCACTTCACCGTGAAATACCGCGGGCTTGCCGTAATTCCGTGGTAAATTTCCGTTATCTTACTGTAAATTCATGGTGCAAATTTCGCAATTTCGCTGTGAACTTACTGTGTTCATGTCGTAAAACGCCGTATTTTATCATCAATTACAGTATTTTACCGTAAATTACGGCAATTATTCCGAATACCGTAAATTATGGTAATAACCGCAATTTATTTAATTCGGGTCCCCCAGGCTTCACATTTTTTTTAGTTAAATCAATATTTATTTTTAACTTGAATTAATTAAATCGATAATTAACGTAACTAGTCTTGAAAGTTTGCTTGAGTTTTTCTTTGAGGCGTGCGAAAGTTTAGTTTGAGTATCCCAAATTATCTTAAATAATTTGCATAAATATGTATTTCTATAAACTCGCTCAACAAAACTGAAGTTTCCCAAAAAAATTTTAAAAAATCTGTCTATCGGTTGGCTCTGCGGGCCAGCCCCAAAACTTCCCGCTCTTTTTGAGCTCCTTGAGCTCGAAAACATTGTTGTGAATACATTTTCGAACTCGAAAATACTATTGTATACCATTGTTTTCGGGAAAAGCCGTTTTTTAGCATTTGTTTCTCCCACGATATCTTACGAATGAATTAACCGATTGAGATGGTTGAGGCGGCAATCGACGCGTTTTATTGAATCCTTGTGCTGATTAGATTTTGGAATTGATCAATCGAGCCATTTCTGGAAAATTTGAAGAAAACTGAAAAAAAATTTTTTTTCTTTTTTTGATTTTCTTCCGTATCTTAGAGTCTATTTGATAGATCGATTTGAAATTTTCAGAAAAGTTGACGGCCAACAAACTTTTTTAATTGCCACCTCAAACATTTTAATCGGTCAATTGATTAAAAAGATGTTAAGAGTTTACATTTATATATACACACACACACACACACACATACATCCATGCAGACACTCGGATATCATTCTGAAAATAGTCAGAATAGCTTCCTAGGACCTCAAAATGTCGACATCTGATGAAAACTCGATTTTCGAAAATCGGAGTGAAACCAATAACTTCCCGAATTTGTAAAAATTAATAATTTTCTTAGCGGGAAGTTAAAAATTTGTTTAATAAATACTTTTTGGCAATTACAAAATTTATTTATTATAATATTACATTCGAAAAAAAATACTCATTTTCTGCGTACATTTAATTCAATTAAATTAACTACAAAATTTTGGTTTCATTAACTAGATTTACATTCATAACAACTATTCTATTTTAACTATAAATCAGCAGATATGCTGAAAAAAATTTCTATTTAAATTCACAAAAAAAATTAAGTTAGTGTGGGGTAAGTATGCGTGGTGGTTAAATGTACGCAAACCTACTCATTTCGGACTGAAATGCATGCTTACCCACTGCGCAAGCTCACTCCACATGGCTATAGCTAATTTTAAAATTCATATTCTATCAATTTAATATTTTATTTAAAATAACAATTTTCAGACTGAAAAATTTTAGCCGCTTCAATTAATTATTTTTAGTTAACATTACTATCAACTTTTCCCAGAGCGTAGGTTGGGCAAAGGTGTATTTTCACACAATTAACAATAAACATGAAAATATATTAAATAATTTGTTTATTCCATATCCATTCTTAATTACACAATAATCAATACAATTATTTAGTCACAAAACTCATCAATCATCGATTACCACATATTTATACTAATATATATATATATATATATATATATATATATATATATATATATATATATATATATATATATTATCCAATAAGAAGACGTAACAAATCACAACGAAGTAAGCTCATCACGTCCGATACCACATAAAATTTAAAAAGACGCCTCATTTTCACTCAGACCAAACCTTGGAATATAAATTTTAAAACAATCGTGGAAATCCCGAAACTCACCCGTGATTTTAATAGACGACCATGAACTCTATCCCTCAAAAAAATAAAATAAAATAAAAAAAAAATAAACGTATCACAAAGCCTTAAGAATAACAATAATTACGTAGGCATCGGATTTCACCTGATGATTGTTGAAGTTTCTCTGCCTGGCGCCAAGTCTGGTCTCTCGTCTTCGACATTTTCTCTTTCCCTCGCAACTGGATCCTGGCTACCACCGGGCGCTTGGGCTGGTTCCTTTTCTGAAGGGGTCTCAACCTTATAAAGAATGTCGTGACACAAAGGGCACCTGTCTTGTACGTAAAGCCATTTTCTCAAGCATACCCCGTGGAAGAAGTGATTGCACCGGGTTACTTTGGCGCTCTTCATTTCTTGATAGCAGATAGCGCATACGTCATCAAGTCTACGGAGTTGATCAACATTCGCCTCAGGTAGTGAATTTATTTTGTAGACAGCAGTGCGACGCTTCATAAATACGCTCCATCCTGCCTTAGCTTCGTTCCAAATATTGAAGTACGCGTGTATGCCCATCATGATTGCGCGTATTGCACCTCCGGACTCGAACAGAAGAATCCAGACGCCATTGAAGAAGAGGATTACGCCAAAAGCAAACTCTACGGTGTTGCCAAAGCTGCGAATTACGTAGAGACAGTCATCAAGTGGTTCCCAGAAGGTACTACGGTAGGCATCGAAAAGGAAGAGCCCATAGATGGCCAGAGACACGCAGACTTTGACGATTACTTCAACGCAGAAGATTGAGACAGCCAGGAGCCAGGTAGACATACTGAAGTGGGACCAGAGGAAGACTAAAAGTGTTATGGGAAAGACTATGAGAAAGAGGCAAACACTAAGCGCCCGCAAGTGACGTCTTAGTGCTGGATTATGAGAGGCGCTAATTGACATAAGGACTGGGTTTACGATGTTGTGGACAAAATGCAAGACTGCTGTGGACAGAAGACAGAAGTTACGGAAAAGACGGACTAGTCGTTTCTCCCGATCCAGGGATGTCAGACCAGTCTGCAGAGCGAGAATGTAAAACAAAATGGCAGATACTGTTCCTATACTCTTTTCCTCATCGTCTTCGGTGAGGAGAACCCATCGGAAGAAGCAACCGATGTAATGACAGATAGAGGATATTATGGAAGTCATGCCCAATAAGGCGGTTAGGGTTTCACAGCCGTTTATTAATAAAGTCCGGATTAAAGTTGATAAAGTGAATGATTCCTCGTTGTAGTGGGTGCCAAGTAGCTGGACTATCTGCTCAAAAACTCGCAACATCCAGAAAGTTCGGAGTACATTGGGCACGTTTAGTCGCATCCATTCTATTTCCGCGAGCGCTGAAAGCCCGTAGTTGCTAATGAAGGTTCGCGCATGCTGATACCCGGAGTGCATTATTTTCAACATCGAGATGCTGCTGTACCAGAGAATGAACTTGCAGACTAAAAGGGGAAGTAGGGCTGCTATTACTGGCGCGTGATGTAAAACAGTCGCCTGAAATGATTAGTATTCATTTAGCTATGGAATTATTTAGTAGGACTTTGGAGACCGGATACTTACAGGTAGGGGGTAAATGCCAAGAATTGATGGTATGAGGAAGCTTATGAAGAGTAACCTATCGAGGATGACGTGACGTGGAGCCAAATGGATGTAGCAGAAGACGCTCGCCAAAATAGCTTGGATTACATAGTTCTGGATAACGATATTCCCAGGCCCGTTTTCAATCAAATGATTGAAGTTCAACCGGAGCACATCATCCAAAATACTTGGAGTTGACGTGATATTTGGATTGTAAGTAGACGTGTAAGTTATTATTGATTGCATTGTTCTCACGTTGGACCAATAGGACACGAATATTGTGCCAACAGATATCAGGTACATGTAGACGATTATTAAATGACCAGTCCAAAGCATAAATGTGTAAATAGAAGCTGCGATACCTAAAATTTGTATGGTTACTTTTTTTAAATTGAAGTTTTTTTGGTAAAATTTAAGGGAGTTATACTTTGAGTACTAGAAAAAAAGGCTTTTTTTATAAGATTAGGAATGAAGATACACTTCAGGGTTCGTTAGGCTTAATAAATATACCAAAATACATTTAAAAAAATTTTATCATATATTTTATACACTTTTAACATACAAAAACATCATTCGAATACAGTGCCTTGATTAGTGGGTCTGCACTTGGTGTTAAAATTTCAAAAATGGACAATCAACAATTTTTTTTCCTTTACTTTTATTGAATCTAAAAATTGGTGCAGACCCACCTACTAATCGTGGCGTTGTATTCGAATGATGTTTTTGTATGTTAAAAGTGTATAAAATAAATAATGAAATTTTTTTTAATGTATTTTAGTAATGTATTTATTAAGCCTTACAAGCCCTACATGTATATCTTTATTCATAATCTCATTAAAAATTCATAAAAAATAGCCTTTATCCGAGCACTCTAAGTAGAATACTGCCTTCATAGTTTAATAAAGTTTTTCGATATCAATGTTTTGCACAGGTACGTTAGTCTTATAACGAGGATTAGACGCGAAATGTGAATAAGGTAATTAGTGGGGGAAGCGTTCCAGACAATTTTTAACAAATTGAGGAGTAAAGTCTTATAATGAGGTTGGGATGTATCTAAAAAGAGAGGGTCTTTGTCATATTTATGCCATGCTATACCTGCCCACTAATTCTTATGAGGTTTCTATGTAAGATTTTATAGGAAACTGTACAAGATTTCGTACGTTCTCACACGAAACATACATGATGTAAGAGTCTTGTAAGTTTCGTACATGATAAGACATTGGATACTTGAGCCAGGATTCTAAAAATTCATATAAGAATAAAATTATATGAATTTTTTCTGAATACAGTACTTATACTTAAGGAATTTATAGAATTCCTGTAAGCATTAAATAGAATTTCTGTAAGAATCTTACAGCACTTCTGTAAGGCTCTCATAGGATTCTTCTAAGGATTAAGTTGAACTAAATAAGATTCTTGTAAAAATTTTATAGAACTCCAGTAAAAATTTCATAAGATTTCTATACAAATCATAAAAAATCATTTATTAAATTTTTCTGAATACAATATTTATACTTAAGAAATTTATAGAATTTCTACAAGTATCTTATAAATTTCCTTGGAGGATCTTCTAGAATTTCTGTCAGAATTTTATAAGATTTCTACAAGTATCTCATAGGTCTTGTGAGGATAATAGGAGTTACCTGTAAAGATTTTATAAGAGTCCTGTCAAAATCTTATAAGATTCCTGTAAGGATCTTACGAGATTCTTATGATATTAACGTAGGATACCTCTGAAGATCTTATGGAATTTCTGTAAGAAACTTACAGAGTTTCTGTAAAAAATCTTATAGGATTCCTGTACACGGAGAGAATTTAACTGTATTATCTACAATACAAAATTTTTTATTTTAACTATTTAGAATAGTAATAGAATTTTTCAGCGGTTATAATAATTAGTTTTACAATTGAAAATGATAACAGTAACAAATGATGGTATTGATTACTATCGAAAATGTTAATTCTAACTATAAAAGATTATATTTGTTACAACCGAAGATGGTAACTGTTACCATTCAAAGTTGTGAAAATTCTTAAACAAGAAATAGGATAAATTGATATGAATTTAAATCCTTTATTTATATTCATAATATGCATATGTGTGTGTGCGTACGTTTATGCATGTGTGGGTATATGTGTGCATGTGAAATTAATCACTTACACAGTGAAACATATTACACATAGTCAAGCTTCAGACTGTAACGCTGATATTTGAATTTTTTATTAGCTTAGATGGTAAAAGGGCGCATAAAAAAAATTTTTTTTACCATTAGCTTTGAAATTTTTCGAAACGCAAAGATTTGCAAAAAAAAATTTGGGCATCCTTGAGCTAAAAGGGCGTATCTCAAGACATACGCCCTTTTAGCTTTTGAAAAGTTGTGCCTAAAGCTAAAAGGGCGCATAAAAAAAAATTCAAGTTTTAATACAAAATACTGACAAATAGATTCACAAGACAAGTTAGATGAAAAAAACAGTCTACTACACTTCTTTTTTCAAAATTTATTAAAAATAAAATAATTTAAAAAAAAGAAAATGAAAATATCAAATTTATAATTGAATAAAAAATTTTCATAACGATTATAAAAAATAAAAATTTATTGACTTTTTCTTTAATTAGTGTTTTGGATTATGGATCCGTCATAAATCAGAATATGAAAAAAAAAAAAAAAAAAATCCAAGGTACTTAATAATAAAGAAATAATTATTTTTCTACACAGAAAAAAAGAATTTCTTGGCGCAAGAAAAATTTTGTATTATGAATTGAAGATAAAAAATTTTTCTTAACTCAAGAATTTTTTTTTCGCCTAAAAAATTTTTTTCTTGTTTCAAGAAAATGTTTTCTCACCCCAAGAAAATTTTTAATTCCACTTTATAATACAAAAAATTTCTTGGGTTAAGTAAAAATTTTTTTAGAAGAAAAATTTTTTTGCGCCAAGAAATCTTTTTTTTCTGAGTAGACATATTTTTAACTTTAATATTGAAAGAAAGTATTACTTAGAATACACCTTTCTGATTGCAAAATTTTTTTTTTTTCATTTTTATACTTCGGCTAAGCTTTTTAATGAATTTTTCAGAAAAAAATTTATACGCCCTTTTAGCTTCTGGTCACAAAATTTTAAAATTCCTAAAGCTAAAAGGGCGCATAATTTAAGACATACGCCCTTTTAGCTTTGGGAAAACGTTGGATTTTCAAGCGTAGAAAATGTTTACTAATCAATTGGCGATGAAAAAAAATTTATGCGCCTTTTTACCTTTTGGCCTGCGAGATAGTTGGTAGATACCGCAAGTCAGATTGTTTATTTAATAATTTAACTGATATTTTCTATCATAAAATTCAGTTTAAAAATTTCACTATAACTTGATGATACCTTTTACCATAAAATTCTCTCCGTGTACGATCCCGAAAGATCCTACATAAAATCCGTTCCATTTTCTTACAGTTCCTCACATGATCAATCTATGAATTTTCTTTACAAGAATTAGCGGGTGATTAAAGAGAAAAAAATCCAAAGCAATACTCACCAAAACAACAAGCGAAAAACCTCATAATAGTAAGAATGTAAGCTTGATAGAAATAACTATTAATATTAAAAGATTGTATTAAAGAAGGTTCCGCTGTAGCAACAGAAGCGATCGATCCAACAATAGTATTTTGGACGCTCGCATATTTATTGTAATCATAGTGGTCAGTAGCATTCAGTACAATAGTCTCCTCAGGCATTCCCAATCCGATTCGTAGCAGCTCGTCGATTATAAAAAGAGGAGGTACTCGCATCACAACGTTTGCGATTCCCATCATGCGGTCGCCGACTAGTGGATCCATTTTTAATTATGATTAGTAGTATTTCTAATTACTAATTCGACTATATTTTGATCCTGTCTACTTGTTCATATTTAATTATTGGTGGAATAAAACGTCAAATTTTCTTAACCTGTTGAACAAAACTATTATTATCATTATTAACATATTTTGAAGGATTTTAAATAATTAATTATTCGGACTATTGATTACCAACATTATAAATAATTCTAAAAAAAATTACGTGTAAAAAAATATTTTTGCTGATAGGTTATTATGCAATAAATAAATAAATGACGTAGCAATTTTTTAATTATTTGTAAATAGAAAAAAATATTTATTTAGATTGTAGTGTAATTTTAGTACGCAGGTAATAATTATGACTAAAGTAATTACTAACCTTAAAAATATAAAGTTTTTTGGTAAAAATATTTTGTCGAAAATGTGTATATTGTGACAATAAAGTTGTTACTGACTATATGTATGTATATATAGTATACATATATATCTATATATATAATATATAAATATGCCTATATGATGAGTATTGTGTCTGTACACAATTTATTGGATACAGTTTGGTTTTGTTCGATTGATACAGTAGAGATTTAAGAAAACGAGTTGCGCGACAATGAGCGGGAATTTTTGAATTTTTTTTTAAATTCAAGTTTTTGGTGAAACATTTTTTTTGTTTCCTGTAATTAATTTTTTTTCAATGCATTATAGTCATATATTTTACATTTATATGTCATAAATAAATATATGACGGGACTAATTACGAATAATACAAATATTATTATTATTATTATTAATATTATTTGACACCAATAAATAATTTATTTACGGTAAGAAAATTGAAAACAGTAATTTTGTTTTATAACCTTGTGGATTTTTGAAAAAAAGTTAAAAGTTATACTTCTTTGATGTGCCTAAAATAAATTTTATTATGCATACAGATAATATATATATATGCAGAAAAATGTTTATACTTTCTATTAAAATTATAAAAAAGTAAACTAAAAAAGCTAAACTATTTTGTCGTTGAAGTTGACGAATAAAACCGTAGATGATAATTTAATAAGAAATAAAAAATTTTTTAATGTTAGGTATTATTAATCTAATATTAATCAATTTTTCGATGCACATTACAATTTTTAGTGTAATTTTTTGGTTACGACAATGTCAAGCCATCATATAAAATAAGAAAAAAATTCACAATAATCAAAATCATAAAGAATACAGTAGGACCTCGTTATAAGACTACGCGTTATAAGACTCTTTCCCTCAATTTGTTAAAACTCGCTCAGAACGCTTCCCCCACCAACAACTCAATAAAAGTTTTGCGCCGAAACCTCGCTATAAGACTAACGACCAGTACGACTAAAATCGAGATAAAATGTAAATACATAAAGATTTTAGATTCAATAATTTATTTTCATAAAGAATACTTAAAATCTCGTGGTATCACATAATTAATTAACAGAAAAGAACGAAAAAATTCTGTTTATTTATATAAATTAAATTTTATTTCATCTGAAAAAATTGCTTGTAGCCACTTATCTGTTCAATTCATCCGGTTTATAGCAAATAAAAATCAGCTCGATAAAAAATTTTCAAGAGGTCGTTCACGAATATTGAAAATATCAAAAATGATTGAAATTCGGATTTTTCTTTTCTAAATTTTTTCTTTCTCGTAGCAGCAATAGTTTATATTTGTAAAATCATGACTATGCTGAAAGTTTCACCCAAAATTTAAATATTTAAACGGCGCTCAAGAATTTTGAATATTAACTGATAATATGTAACTAATAGTTTGGATTAGTTTTTGTATTTTTTTTATAACTCAATTATTGTCATTTCAGTAAAATATAACTTTTGCATAACCAATAATATACAGGACAGTCTTAATCAATAAAATTTGGTAAGTTTTGAATAAGCGAAAAAACCTACAAATTGAATTAAAAAATAAAAAAGTATGTAAATAACTTATTATTTCTATTTATGGGGTTATATTTTCATTCATTGTCATGCAAATTGATGGTGAAGAAATCGAGAAGCTTTATTATTAATATTCAAGGGTTGTTCGAAAACGTCCAAAAGACAGCACTCGGAAACATTCAAAATTCTTGAGCGAGGCTTAAATATTTAAATTTTGGGCTTAAATTTTCAGCGTAGTCATGATTTCACAAATATAAACAATTACTGCCACGAAAAAGAAAAAAATTTGAAATAAAAAAGTCGGATTTCGATCATTTTTTATATTTTCAAAATTCGTGAGTGACCTCTTGAAAATTTTTTATCGAGTTGATTTTTGGAGAGGTTTCTTAAAACATCGTAAACCAACAAATTTTCATCCGAGATCGAAAAAAAAAAATAGTCGGTTTTTTTGCGCCATTCTAATTATAATTTTATACTTCAGCGAGTAAAGAATCAGTTATTGAAAAAAATAGATGAGGCTACTCAAGTGACGTGGACTGTATACTTTTAATTATATTTGGTGGCCAACTTCATACTGTTAGATTGAAGTTATGGTATATTAAAAATTCCTCTATTATAAGTTATAATAGAGGGAAAAAGAATAATGGCGGGAAAAAATCCCAAATCTTCTCCGGGACGACCATACCATCAGCGCCAAAGGCTTAAGTTCATTGATTTCTATTCCAAGATCTATGATCGATTGTCATTGTCAATTGATATTCGTACAGTTAAGTTATTAATTACACATTCAGCAATGATTAATATGATTTAGATCCTAAATTACTGATATAAAAGATGTAAATATGACATAAGTTATTGTTCATTACTTCATACATATGATTATATCTAAATATAAATATGTGGGAATGTAAAAACATAACCTAGTAGATCTTTTTATTGAAAATGTTTAGAATTTTATTACATGAGTTTATGTGAATAATTAATTTTCATTTTATCAACATAAGAATTTTTATAATTTTGCTAAATAACAAAAATTGATAGTTTTCCAAAATTTCTATTTAAGGGATAAAATTTAATTATGGATCTCAACCAAGATAAAGAAACAATCATTAAAGATGTAGAGCAAGTGTTAATTATTAAGATGGAAATGCTCTTTCCAAAATTAATTGAGTGGAATATTCTTGATAAAAATAATGCTCTTGTACAGCAATGGAAGGTAATTGATAAATTATTTGTTTATTAGCGGTCATAGAAAAAGAAATTCTCCTAAGTGCAGTCCGGTTGACTGATTAAATTCCATACACGGAGGGAAAATTATGGGGATGGTTCCCATAATTTTGTGAAATTCTTTCCTATACCAGTATAGGAATTACGACCATAAATTATGGGAGTAGTTCCTGTAATTATAGGAATGTTTCCCATAATTCTAGAAACTGCTCCCATAATTATGGGAATGCTACCCATACCATTATAGGAATGGTCCCTATAATTATAGAAATGGTTCCTATAATTTATAGGAAGACTTCCTATAATATTATGGAAATCATTCCTATAATATATAGGAACTATTCTTATAAATTATAGGAACTATTCTTATAAATTATAGGATCCATTCCCATAAATTATAGGATCCATTCCCATAAATTATAGGAACCATTCCTCTAACATTATAGGAATAGTTCCCATAATGATATGGGAATAGTTCCCATACCATTATGGGAATGGTTCCCATATTGGTATAGGAACTATTCCCATATCATTATGGGAATGGTTGCCATAATGGAATGGGAATTGTACCCATACTGTTATAGGGATGGTTCCCATAGTATATAGGAACCATCCCTATTATAGTATGGCTATAGTTCCTATACCATTATGAGAACTATTCCCATAATGCATACCCTGATTAAACAACTGAATTCAACCGAATTCAAAATTTCAATTCTGTTATATTCTGTCGAATTCTGCAAAACAGAATTAAACTGAATTGAAAATTTGAATTTGAATTAAACAGAATAAAACCGATTTAAAAATTTCAAATTCGTTTTAATTCAGTTTAATTCGGATTCAGAACCAGAAATTGGAGAATTATTTTCGAATTAATCAGAATTAAACCGAATAGAATTATTTAAATTCGTTTTAATTTGGACAAATTCTGCTTTTCCTGCCGAATTAGACAGAATTTATTTTTAAGTTAGGTACCGAATTAACAGAATTTATCTGAATTAAATAGAATTAAAAATTTAATTCTGTTTAATTCGATCGAATTCAGTTGTTTAATCAGGGTAGGAACACTTCCCATAATTTTCTCTCCGTGTAGAAATCCGATTGAGTTCCAATTAGATTCAATCGGAATTTGTAATCAAGGGTAATTATTGCTTAGTTATAATTGTTTTTACTTAATTATTTGAAGGGCCAACTGGATAATCCAAAAATAAAACGTGACATTTATTTAGAAGTTAGACGTGATCCAGATAAATTAAAAAATTTATGTAAATTTCTTGATGATAATAATTTAAAGTTATTTAATTTAATTGAAAATCCACGAGTTAATTATGCTATTGCTGATAGTCAAGGATCACAATATTCGTAAGTTTTTTAATTTTTATTTAATTATATGGTTTTATTGCAAATAGATCGTTTAAATAGATTATTATTATTATTATTTTTATTA
>OZ024712.1:17577702-17671379 GCA_964016945.1 Microplitis deprimator
AAGCCATGTTCACGCACGTGTTTAAAGAACACGCTGTGCATTGACTTATCCATGTGTGTACTGAGCAGTTTTTGCTGCTCAGCGTTGCTGATGACCCTCTTGAATTCCTCCTTAGGGAGTTCAATAAGAGGGTTTACTCTTCCGAGACCAAGGGATTTTGCCGCGTACTTTGCTGCCTTATATAAGAACGCTCCCTTATGCGCATTCTCATGCTGATGAACAATTTGCATAAGGAAGTCGTCTTCATCTGCTGTGAAATTGACAACTTCATATGTTAAACCCAAAACCAAACGATCGTGTAGACACTCCAAGCTCTGAAGACCTCTCCCTCCGATGTGCCGGGAAAGGTATAATCTGGCGACTGAAGACTTAGGGTGCATGCTCCGATTTATATTCATGACTTTGCGTGTCTTGATATCGAGGTCTTTAAGCTCTTTTCGGGCCCATTTAAGGACACCAAAAGAGTAAAGAACTACCGGGACAGCAAGCATGTTTGTTGCGGAGACTTTGTTCTTTCCGGAAAGTTCTGATGACCAGATTTTCCGGAGTCTCCGCACATACTCGCTGCAGAGAGTCGTTTTGATTTTAGGAAGGTCCTGCATAGGACTCCCCTCAATACCTAGATATTTGTACGACTCTCCGGCGTCAAGATGGTCAATGACGCTCCCATCTACCAACTCGATATCTTCACGCACATCAGAGCACTTACCCTTCACCAGATTAACGACCGCGCACTTGTCCAACCCAAATGCCATGCCGACATCCCGTGTATACTCCCCTACGATGTTCAAGGCTGTCTGAAGGTGTTCCTCATCAGGTGCATATACCTTCAGATCATCCATGTAGAGTAAGTGGGTGATCGAATAACTCCGATCAGTTGGTGGGCCCACTGAGTATCCACGAGTACGGCGTAGCGCAACAGATATTGGCAGCAGTGAGATGCAAAACAGCAGAGGGCTCAGAGAATCTCCCTGAAACACTCCTCTTTTGTACTGTACAACTTCGGTTACACGTTTGTCGTTGCCACATGAAATGTGGAACCGTGTTTGCCAAAGTTGCATCGTACGCTGAATGCATCCCACCGTATCGTGATTGAGCCCAAGGCATTTGAGCAAAAAGAGAATAAGCTCATGAGATGTTGAGTCAAATGCCTTGCGGTAGTCAATCCAGGCCATTGACAGGTTGCGCTGATAGTAAATCGCGTCTTGAATGACACAACGATCTACTAACAGATTCTCTTTGCAACCTGACAGGCCTCTTTTACTGCCACGTTGTTCGTATATCTGCTGCCATACCGGATCTATCACTTCTAGAATGCGATTGTTTAAAATTTTAGTAAAAATCTTATAAACCGCATTCAAACAGGTGATTGGTCGGTAGTTCTTTGGGTCAGACAAGTCACCTTTCTTAGGGATGAGCACGGTTCGCCCTTCTACGAGCCAACCTGGAATTGGTTCGTCGCCTCTGATAAACGCTGTAAAAATCCGGGCCAAATGGCTATGGGTAGAAGTTAGTTTCTTCCACCAAAATAAGTTAATGCCATCTGGACCCGGAGCAGCCCAGTTCTTACCATTATTCAGAGCTAAACGAACTTCTTCTACGCTGACTTCAGGGCTCTCTTCATCAGCATTGTCGTTGCGGTGTTGTCGACAGAATGCTTCGAAGTCGTTGAGAGCTGGAGTGTCACGATTCACGTTCGGTTGATCACCATACAACTCAGACCAGAAAGCTTCTACTCGCTCGATGGATGGGGGATCGCCAGAAACAGATGTTTTAGGTGTCAGAAAGCGTGAAGGACTTAACCGAAACAAAGAGTTGTCGGTAAGCCGCTTCAGCTTTTTCTCTAATGACTTTTTAGCAGCCACCAGAGCCCGCAACCTGTTAAGGGAAACTTCTTTGATGTTCAGAAGATTCTCCTTATTCAGTGTGTGATGCTGGTATCGTAGTCCAGCCGCAATGCGGCGGACTTTAGATGTAAATTATTATTATTATTATTATTATTATTATTATTATTATTATTATTATTATTATTATTATTATTATTATTATTATTATTATTATTATTATTATTTTAGTGACGAAGATTCTGTTTATAATCCTTTAGAAGCTCAAAAATCTCTAGAAGTTGAAGTTGTAAAAGCAAATGAATTTCTCGACAAAAATCGAGAAAAGAAAATTTTAAAAAAAGATGGAAAACGTAGACTTGTTATTGGTACATATCGTATGCGAAGTAACCCCCGTGGATATGTTTTAATAATAACATTAATAAAATATAGCATACCGGGAAATGATCGACATGCAGCAGTATTAGATACTAAGTATCTAAAAAGTTTATTTGAACAGTCTGGATTTATAGTTATTTTGTTAAATGATTTAACTGCTGACGTATGTCTTGTATTTGTTAAAATAAAGCTTATTAATATTTTTAAACTATAAAATTTATTAATTATTGCAATGAATTACAGGAGATGAGAGACAAAATTAAAGAATTTACGCAAAATGAAAAATTGAAACATGTTGACTCGTGTTTTATTTTTATATCTGGTCATGGTGATTCTGATTGCAATGAAAATAAGAGTATACTTTTAGACACTTATTTAATTAATATTGACTATGCTGAAATAATAAATTTTTTTTCTGTGGAAAACTGTCCATATTTGGCGGGAAAACCCAAAGTCTTTACTATTCAAGCATGCAGGTATTTCATCATTTTTTATTATATTAATATTATATGCCCGAGTCAAAAAATAAATTCTAGTTTGGACCTCAAAAAATTCAATTCCTTTGATCTTTTATTTACCGGACGAAAAATGATACGATATTGGTACTCTAAATCCTCAGTGAGAATTAGGAGGTTTAAATGCAAACTCTTCATCGGTTTTAAATTCTAACGAATCTCCAAATTCTCGATTAATAAATTATCGTTTTCTGGACTTAGAAAATTTTCGAGCTTAAAAAAAAAATCTGAGTAATTACAAAAATTTATGTCAAATAAAATAAATTCGTCGATTTATTATTATTATTATTCGTTTTTATATATTCCTGGACAAACTTTTAATAGGTCTCAGAAAAAAAATTTTTTTTAAACTTCCTAAATAATATAAAATACAATATTAAATATTTTGTCTTCAATAAATTTTTGTATTTTGATTGAAAAAATGTATACTAGATTTTCTTTCGGTTAACTATTTTCTCATAGTAACTATTATATTTTTTTTTGATGGATATAAATAAAAATAAATATTCATTTTCATTTGTTATACTTTATAAAGGTTCTGGTAATTTTTCTACAAATTTGTAATTAAGTATTTAGTTTTGGGTCAATTTTTTAGAGATTCTCGGTCTAAAGTATTTATTTCTTACGAAAAAAAGTGGGGGAACCGACATAGGTTACGTCATTTAAGAAATTGAGGCCTAAATCTGGAGCAGTAAATTGCTTTATATTATGAGGATTTTGAGGCCCCCCGCAAATTTTTTTTCTATACCAGTTTAGCCCTCAATTATGTAAAATCTCCCATAACTACAACATTGAGGCCTAAACTTGAATTACTTTCCACACAGTTCTCAATCTCCAAAGTCCAACTTGTCCCTCAAATACCTCATGTAGTATTCTGAGGTTCGAACTGGAATTTGTTTTTTGACTCGGGATGGGCTCTTGTTTATGGCGATTTTATTCCAGAGGTGAAAATCATCAAAAAGCTCGAAATCATGATTTTAGTGCCAATGGAATTGAAAATAAAATAAAAGATTTAGATCTTGACAAACTTGATAAGCGGGTGGTTAATTTTGGCAATAAATCAATTGCCAATTTTTCCGATATTTTAATAGTACACTCAACGCTACCTAATCATATGTCATATCGTTTTGATGAAATTGGTACATTATTTATTCCAATATACTGTGATATTTTTATGAAACACGCATGGTGCAACGATTATGAAATATTAATAAAAAAGGTTAGTAGTTCACTGTCGTGTTAAGGGCATTCTCAGACAGCGCTCCCTACTTTTTAAAAATATGCAATGGCTTTCAACTGTTATAATCGTATTAAATTTGTATTAATTAATTAATTTAAAAAAATTAAAACCTTGATCAAAAAAAGGACAACATGGTTGCTATTTCACCGAATTATAAAATTTTTTAAAAATTACTTACAGTTATTATCATTAATGAGTTGAACGAAATTCGTCAAATAAATTTTAACCTACAAAATTTAAAAATTCTTATTATAAAATTGACATGAAGATTTAACTGAAATTTAGCTAACGAATTTCGTTTAACTCCTAATTGATCTCAACTGTAAGTATTTTTGTTTAAATCTATATCTCAGCGAAATTGCACCCGAGTCAAAATATCAAACGTAAATTGAACGTTTTGGACGATGACCGGCCTACGAAGAAGGAAAGAGACCGGGAAAAGAACGCACCGTTCATTACGTTAAAAACGTTCAATTCACATTCAAAACGTTAAAAACGTTCAATTTACGTTAAAAACGTTCAATTTACGTTTAAAAATTTTCTACCCGGGTTATACAACATTTTGTTTTACAGGTTGATGAACATTTGGAGGGAATATTAATTAATGAAGAATACTGTCAAACATTGACTATTAAAAATGTAGGTTTCAAAAAACTATTATACATTAATCCTGGACTTTTTGAAGATGAATCACAAAATCTAAGTGATACAGAAAATAACAGCACGAAAGATGATGATGATGATGATGATGATGATAATGATACAGAGGGTGATGATGATACAGAATTTGAGGATACTACAGAATTTGAAAATGGTGAAGAGTAATGTAATTTTACCATTTAAAGTTTTATCTCCAAGATGTTTGAGAATAATTTCTATTAATTTTTTATCAATTTTTACTGCATGTGAGTTAAATATTTTTGATCATGTATTTTAAGAACAGTCTTGGACTATTGACTGATTGAAAGTTCTCTTATGATGGCTGTAATGACACAGGACTACATCCTGTTATGCATTCTAATAAGTTATCAATTATTAATTAATGAAATTGTGTTTATGATGTATTTTTGGAGGACAAAATCTCACACTGTTTAAAATTATGAACGTTCTATAATTAATTTTATACTTTTTTACTTTTATAATAAAGAATTTGATGGATCTGACTAGAGTATATTTTTGTAAATCAAAAATTTTTTAATGTCTTTTTAGCAACGTACAATACTTATTGTAGCTCCTTTACAAATTCTTATGTATATTATTTATTACATACGTAGGGGAGAGGTGCTGCAGTTGTAACAAGGGAAAGTTGTAACACTCAATGAAAAACTATTAAAAAAACTAAAAATTATTATTATTCTTTTTTTAACTTGTTCAAGATAGTAAATTATTGATTAGATCAAAGTTTCAGTTATTAATCTTGTTCCGATATTAAAAGATTGAGAATTCTTGAAAATATGCGTGAAAACTTTTTTTTGTACGCTTCACAATTTTTTTAATAGCAAATTTGTTTCCTAATGTTATGATGTGAGACTTGTATTCATACTTTAAGGAACATATCAAGAGTATTCCCTGATTAAAAATATTCATTGAAAAGGATTGAAAAAGATGAGAATTGAATACTTTTGAATACTTTCTATACCCCAGCATTTTCATCTGGACATGAAATTAATACTTTTCAATTCTATTGAATCCAAAAATGATATGAGAATTTCTAAACTTCCGAGGAATTGAAAAAGATTCAAAAGAATTGATATTTTTAATCTTTCTGAATACGTTTCAATACCAAGAAAGTTTCGAATTTTAAGGTCACGCATGGGATTGAAAAGAATTCAAAGGAATAGAAAGTTTTAAATCCTTCTCAATACCTAAATAGTTCGATTTTCGGATCGAGTGTAGGATTGAAGGGGATTCAAATGAATTGAAATTTTTTAATCTTTTTCAATCCTTATCAACACCTAAATAGTTCGGAATTGGAAGGTATTGAAATGATGAGAGATTGAATTCTTTTCAATACTTTTGAATTCCATTTTAAGAATTACAAAGTATTCAAATGATAGAAATTTCAATTCCATTCAATACTTTTCAAAATCTCCGTATGGATTGAAAAGGATTGAAAAAATTTTCAATCCTTTTCAATTCCCTGATTTTTAATCAGGGTTGTATAATCGAATTTTATATCAATTTACTGATTTTTGTTATTGTAATTAGATTCTTATCAACAATTCTGCGTGAGGGTCAATTGTAACATTTGAACGAGTAGCAATTGTAACACTCAGAGTCGTGTATGGGATCTGCACAAACTGGATGCGTCACAAATCTACTCTGGGATAGTGTAGTTTTAAATATTTATAAATGATTAATAATTTATATTAAAGATACAACTATATGTGATACTTTAAGTTTAAATACTTGACTTTAAGAGTTAATTAAGTATAATGGTATATATTAAGACTGAATAATAAAAGCAATTTGGTGAAAAATATCTATTTCGTTCCGTGTTACAACTGCTCCTGCACTATGTTACAACTGCAGCCCACGCGCGCCGCCATCTTGGTCCTTGACTTTAGTTAAATAAATTGATTTTGTAATAAGTTAACATTGACTTTTTACTAATTAACTAAGTCAGTCACATAAAAAATACTATCAGCTAACTTTCTGACAGTTTAAGTTTACTATCTTAAAAAAAAACAAATGGAATCGAAAAAATAAAATTTTTTATTCTAACTGCAGCACCTCTCCCCTAGTCCCTATAATTTTGAATATACCCCAAACGAACGGTGTATGCAATCTGTGTACAACCTTCTTAACTAATAAAATATATAAATAGCAATATGTACGCCATCTATTCGATGTTAAAAATATCATTGTTTTGTAGTTTGCATTATGATTTGTCAATAGAATCAATACCTAACTTATCATTCGACTATTTCTTCTGCTTGCAGCGCTGTTACTCATTTCTACATAATCAGTGAACCACACTCATTGTCATTAATACCTGGTCCATGGAGACTCTAGTCTCCATGGCCTGGCCCCCTGTCAGATCAAGATCTTATAGTCCGGAGGACCAGGGCACCAGGCATTTATGACAACGAGTGTACCTGAAAATTGGCAAGAATTTTTTTTTTAAATTACAGATTTCAGTTTAAAATTTCATTCCGTCGATTGTAATTAATTTAATGCATTATAGTTATATATTTAATATTTAAGTCATAAATAAATATATATTATAGGACTGAATATAAATAATACAAATATTACTATTATTATTATTTGATACCAATAAATAATTTATTTATAGTAAGAAATTTGAAAACGTAATTTTTTTTTTTTTTAAGCATAACCATTGACGATTGTTAGAGAAAAAAAATACTGGAAAGTTATTATTGTTCAGATTAATAACGACACTGCAAATTTGAGATCTTGATATACAATAATATTCTTAACATCTATAACACTAATAAGTTTTTTTTGTGTCTTAAAAAAAAATTTTAGATACCGGTTATTTTACTTTCCTATGATGATTTCCATAAATCCTCGTATAAATCCATAGTTTGCTATACTGATTTCTATGGGTCCCCATAAAATCCTACATGGATTTTTCGAATACAGTAAAACTTCAAAATCTCAAGTTCTGTTCGAATCTTGATTTTCCGAAATCCGACCGAAATGAGTAAATTTTTTTTTTTCAAACTCAATAATTTTGGCGGGAAGTTTAAAAATTCAAAAAATAAAAAAATACTTTTTATTACGTTGGCACTAATTTCGAACTGAATTTAATTTAAAATGATCCGTCTGCCAAAAATGTAAATTAATTCCTAGCAACTCGACAATAAAAATAACAATGATAAATAATAATAATAACACGAATAACAATAATGAATAAAATATTAAATTCGCTAGAAAAAAAAAATAAAATAAAAAAATAATAAATCATTGGATCGAGGATCTATAGATCTTACTACGTTACTGTCGATATTACGGTATGTAGATCCATCTCAAGGATAAACAATAAAAGTGGGGATAATAATTTGACACAAGTTTGTGTGCGTGTAAGAGAATATCGTGACAACAAACACACATTATTAACCATTTCAGTACAGGCACACTCGCTCTATCACGCTCAGTACGCTCTTATTTGTTGTCAAGTACTCAACGTATTTATAATTTATTTTTTTACTCCACACTTAATTCAATGTTTTTTTATTTATACATAAGTAAACAATAACAATTGCCAGTAATTTTTAAATATTTTATTAATTTTTTTTTGTCTCACAATCAGTAATTAGTTCGTTTAATTTTTTTTAATTGACAAAATCTTTTTTAATTGCTTACATTTTTTAAAATAATGACAGTAAGTAAAAAAAAATCTATTTCTTAAATAATTGATTTTTTTTTTAATATAATTGCTTAGTTGAATATGTAAGTGTATATTTATTTATGATATTAGAAGGGTAGAAAGTGAAAGGCGAAATAGAATTTCTTTGTTGACTCAAATAAAAAAAAAAAAAATGTTAATTTTTTTTTTTTCTTTTTAATAATGAAGTGCATTAAACGCAATAAAGAAGTCATTATGAAATATATGAATTGAAACAAATATATAAATATTTCTGGATAACATCCAACACAAAGAGATCTGATCGAATTTTATCTTCAATTCTTTGTTTTCATGCTTACTCATCGTTAAACAGTTTATGATATCGTTATTACACATAAATATATAGTATTATTGTTATAATTATTGTTATTTTGTGATAATATTTACAATTTAATTGACATACATTGTTTGGACAACATGTATGTTGTTTTCTTTATTGAATTTTTCTCGAGATAAGATTTGAAAGCTTGTAGAGCTCTAAATAATTAATTTATGAAAGGAGTGATGAGGAGTTGTCTTTTAGAAAAGTTTATGAGCTACAAAAAAGGTCGAATTGAATTTTTCCATATTATTGTTATTTTGTGAGATATTTTGATTTTGATGTTAGTGGCCTACGTTTCTGTACTGGAGTATTTTTGAGATTTAGGAGTTTGCGGAGCAGGATATGGATTTTGGGTAAAAATTGAAGAGAGATTTATTGTAGGAAATTTTAAGACCTACCGAAAAGATAAGAATGATTTTTTTATATTTTTTGTATTTTTGGAGATATTTGAATTCTAATGATATTGACTTCATATTTTGACGAAAATTTTATTACTGTTTTAATAACTAGAGCTTTAAATTTTGACTTTAGGAAAAATTGATTCATTTTTTATAGAAAATTATGTGAGCTACAAAAAATGTATGGAAACTCTTTGGAAATTTTTGATAGTTAACGAGATATTGGATATTAATGCGATTGTTTAAAACTTTTAATATTCAAATTTGAATCAAACATTGAAAGCTTCTAGATCTTAAACTACTAATTTTACAAAAAATTCATTTGAGTCTTTTCGGTAGAGCATTGAATTCTCTACAAAAAAGATAGGAATAATTTTTTTCGTCACTGTGACCTTTGCCCAAAATCTGAAATAAAAGCATTAAAGTAACAAATCACGTTTTTAATTCCGAAAAAAAGTGAACGCTTAATATTTACCCATCATCGCTTACTCACCCGTACAAAAATTACAAATTTTTAATCTCAAAATTAAAAAAAAATTATCTAAAAAAAAAGTTCTACTGGACAATTCCAATTGTTTAAATAAACAAACATGAAAATGTAAATTAATAAAAAATTAATACCTTGAGCATCGGATCAAATGTTTAAATTTCGTTTAAAAACACATACTATCTATTTAAAACAAAAATAATCCATCACAACTTAATTATTTATTTATTACTTAAACAATTTTAATTTCTGCCATAAAATTTCATTACTCATCTTATATGTCTTTTCCCGAATTTATGCCCACAATCCGCAGCTCGAGTATTTCAATTAAATCTCTACTATTTTGATATTTTTTAAACCAATTTTAAACTCCCAATATTATTAAAACATTTTTTTCGACAATCCCATCATTTTTGATGTATAATTATTATCGTAAACAATTTTATTGTACTTGAATTAGATAACTCGAAAAATCATTAATCATATCGCTGTTATTCATTGCTGTAATTATAATTATAATTAATATAAATGATAACGCAATATCAAAGTCTTAGTTATATCTACTCTTTTTTATTATTTTATTTTTTGAACGGAAATAGAATAGTGGTGATTATATTCCGATCATATGTTAAATGTATGCTATTAAAACGTTTCTTGTAAATATCTAATTAAAAATTTATAATACGATTCAGGACGCAATGATAAATAAGAAAAATTACATATTCATGATTATGTAATTTATCTATTTTAGCAATAGAAAATATTTATCATTATCTATGTCATAAATATCTGCAAACGTATAATTATTTCTAATAAAAGTATATACATATACATATATAGGGAAGGGTGGGGCAAGAAGGTCCCCTCCAAAAATTCGATCACAAAAATTTGTCTTTCTGTCTTACTTCTAATTACCATAAATTTGAAATATTTGCTAATTTTTACCCCTACACGAAATACCTGGGGCAAAATGGACCAGTCGAAAATTCAGAAAAACAGATTTTTCCGCATATTTTTATCGTTAAATTATAAAAAATTTAATATCTTTATGCATTTTTCGTCTGATTTTCTATACCTGGGGCAAATTCGGCCACTAAAAATATTCGAAACTAATAATTATTTTTTTATTGATAAATTTTTCAATTCGATTAATTTTTATGGTATTCACAAATATAATCGTAATAATATTTATCTACACCTACGTAGGAATCATGAGACCATTTCTTACAATTTTTACATTGAATCCATGATTCCGTAGCTTCTGAAGAAAGTCCACTGCAATAGAAACAGTTATAATCATCAGTTTTAACTTTTGATCAATTTTTTTAACTTCCCGCTAAGAAAATCGATGATTTTTAAAAATTTCGGAAAGTTATTGTTTTCACCCCGATTTGCAAAAATCGAAATAACAACAGATGTCGACGTTTTGAGGTTCTAGGAAGCTAATTTGACTAAATTCCAGATGATGTCCGAGTGTATGTATGTATGTAAATATTCTGTAACTTTTGAACGGATAAACCGATTTTGATCGTCAAGGTGTCTTTCGACGCGGCTTGTTAAATACTATAAGCACTGAGGATTTGAGCTTAATCGGTAGGGTACGTTCGGAGATATTTCAAAAATAAAATTTTTTCAAAAATGTTTTTTTTGAATAACTTTTAATTCGCTCGATTGATTCCAAAATCTAATCAGCTCAAAAACTTTATAAGCTGCGTCGAATGCCACATTAACCATCAAAATCGGTTCATTCGTTCAAAAGAAACCGTTAACGTAAGAATAAAAAAAAAATTTTTTTTTAGTTTTTTTGAAATTTCTCAAAAAGGATTTGATAAATCAATTTTAAAATTTGATCAGCTCTAGAACTCAATAAAACGCGTTGATCGCCACCTTAACTGTTGCAATCGGTGAATTCGTTTTTCTGAATAAGTCCGGTTTTCTGCCGTCGGAAAAATTAGTCTTCAACTCAAATATGAAATAAAAAATCTAATAATTTTTATTGACTTACTACTTGAGTAAATATTATTTTTACATAAGTTAATTTTTTTTCAGTGCATGTATTTTTTGTGGCCAACAATACACTAAGTGCGTGAAAAAATTTTTCGACATTCGAAATTGTACAAAAATGATAATAAAAGTCGTAAGTGACAATAAAAAAAAGTTTCTATCAAATATTTGCGATATTCCGTACGTCCCACCCCATCCTGTTATATTTAAAAAATTCAATCAATGACTAGCGAAGTACAGGCAGTAGTAGGAACGATCCTGAATAAAAACTCCAACTGAGTCTGATTAAATTCGATTCACTTTCCACTGAGTCCAATCGAAGATTTTAGTTCATAAAATAAAAAAATATTTTATTTTCTTAAAAAAACGATTTTAATCTTCGCTTTTGGTTGATTTACTATAAATAACTCATGGCAATCGACTCCAAGTTTACATAAATATAATAACCTTCGGCAGCACTTTTTTCTAAATGGCTAAAGAAAATAAAATAAAAAAATATCTCTCTAGCCTAATGAATAGACGAGCAGTGGTTATCCATATACATATAGTTAGAACCAGTTTTTCATAGATATCTTCACTTAAAATTCAATAGCTCACGTTATAATTATCGGATTTATTTTTTATTGGGCTCATAAATTCTTGAAAATATCTTTTTAGCTCCGAGTCACAGACAAGTTATCTATAAATTGTAAAAAATCGGGAATGAATCCGCTTTTTATTTGAATCCGAATTCCCGAGTCGAAAAATTTGATCTGTATTTTAACTAGTCGATCTGTTGTTTTAAAAAATAATTGCGTTACGGGCAGACAAATCTAGATTAATTCGTGAACTTGGTAAAATTTTAGTAAAGACATTTAAAAATAGACTAAGAATGGTTGTAAAAAAAGTCTGTTTTTGTCTTAAAAAAAAAGTACACAGACTAATATTTATAATACAAAAGTCCGTTTTTAATCTAAAAGCGATTAAAAACCGATCAAGTATAGAACGAAAACAAGTCTGATATTGGCCTGGGTAAGGAATAGTACCGAAAAAAACCGATTAAATTCCCATATAGAATGAATACAACTAAAAAACCCAATTTAAATAAAAAATATTTGAATTTATCATTTACTTTGGAACAGATCTAATTGTTCAACCCAGGTTTACTCCGTCACTCGGAGTTCTGGAGTGTATAGGGATTTTTTTCTGTGGAAATTTTGGTATTTATGCAGAATCAGGGCTGCTAACCTTTTTGATCACCAAAAATCCAATTTTAGACCAATCGCTTCAAATGAGGTGTCAATATTCAGCGTATGTCGGCGGATTTAAGATACATTGGGTTAATTTGTTGTTAGATAAGACTTATTAAGCCAAAAGTTTGTACCAAGGGTACGAATTTTGCTTATTTTTCAGGTTAACATTAACATTTTCAATTTCCTTGTCACACTGCACTATTTGACATATCGCGTTACAAATGCCATAAAGGTGTATCAGCCTATAAAAAATTTTTTTCGGAAATCGGTGTAGTTATGCCTAAAACAGGCAGAAATGCGAAAAAAAATTTCGGTACGCCCTTATGGCACCCAGAGTACCTACTGGGGGTCATAAGGGCGTACCAAAATTTTTTTTTTGCGTTTCTGTCCGTTTCAGGCATAACTATGTCGATTCCTGGAAAACAATTTTTTATACGCCCTTATGCCTTTTCAAGGGTATTTTTTCGGGATATGCCCTTATGGCATCAGCAACGCGATATTTTTCATTTCATTCTATGTATTGACTTAAGTCAACCATCATAACTTAAGGTATATGCCTATTTGCCATAATGTTTGTAGTTTCGTCCTAAGTACGTTAACGGACTCGTCAGTAAGGCTATGTTAGCGCACTCTTGCCTTAGACTACATCTCTTACTAGTACGCGCCGGCGTAAAACAGTGTTGTGGGTTTTAGCTAGACACTATACTAGCAAAGGGAGGCAGATACCATCCAAACTAGTGGCAACAAAATGTCATGTGAGCCATTATACACATTGAAAGTATTAAAATAACATAAATATGCTGATTTTACAGTATTATATAAAATTAGTTATATCTATTAGAAAAATTTATTTTTGAAAATCTGCATAATTTTATGTTATTTTTATCAACTTTGCACACTTTAGTTACAATGTCCGGATAGATATCTAGTGTTAGAGACATAAACACATGCAGAAAATTTAATCCGCCGTGTAGCAGAACACGTGGAAAAAATTTGATTATAGATATTTAAGGTGTAAGCACTTGGAACTTTGAAAAATGCAGCCCCACTTGTATACAAATACCGAATTTTTTTTTTAACGTTTCGGGCTGGTCCGTTTTGACCGCCCAGGAAAAAAATTTTTTTCTATAGCAATTAGAAATTTCGTTTATTAATTTGAACGGAAGTCAAAAAAAGAAGACTCCGAATTCAAATCCACAAAAATCCATTACTACCTCAGCGGGCCGTTTTGTCTCTCCTTCCCCTCTATATAACATCAGGTATCAAAAATAGAAAATAGACAAAATTAAAATTCAATTCTCGTTCTAGTCTTCTAGTTTTTTCCATCTTGAGAATGGAGTAGTCTTAAAATATATATTTTTAAGTACTGATGAGTAATTTTTATAAAAACAATTTTATTTCTGTTTGACATCATTGATAAAAATTAGAATTTTAAATGAGGTCCGGAATTCAATTAGTCGAAATAATGATAATGAATATCAATACCTGATAATTTTATCGCGTATATTTTCGTAGATTTCTAAAACAAAATTTTTTTCGAAATAATTAAAATAAAACTGACAGTCAAATTTTACTTACACCCTAATGAAAGTAAATTTACTAATTACTTTCATTATTCCATTTGTTTGAAATTTTTTTTTCAAATCTTCAGTCATCACAATTTTTACAAATAATTTTATTTACCCCCCCCCCCCCCCGCTACTTTCTTAGTCCCACCGCCTATTAAATTTTCTACAAAAATTTGACCCAATAAAAACTTTCTTTTTGTTTTCAGACACAAATTTCTCTTGCCACAATGACTGATCTCAATAACTACAAATACTAATTAGTAAGTAGAAAAAAAAAAAAAAAAACAAAGAAAAAAAAAATTTAACAAAATTTGAATTTATTTTTTTTCAGATACAAAAAAAATAATAATGAATCTATGGGTAACAAAAATAAAAAAAATAGTTAGATGACAAGTAAATTGAATGAATATTTACTTAAATAAAATTAAATGTCGCAAGAGCAGATAAAAAAAACTAATCAAAAAATGATTGTCACTTATTATGATAATTATTTAATCATATTTTGATAATTAGCTTGTGATTACAACTGATATTAAGTTATTAAGTGAATAATGACTAAATATATGTATTTATATATTTAGTTGATAGTAAATAACTAAATTTGAAAGTTAACGAATTTATATAGAAAAAAAAAAAATGGAATGTCTATCTTGTGTTAAATTACTACGTTTACCTCAACGTAAACGCAAATTAAAAGTTGATGATGACTTGGAGACTGTAGTTGAACGTACAGAGAGATGGAGAAGTATTTATGCCATGTATTTTACTATGTTTTTAATGTCACTAGCATTCAGTATTGTTTTAACTGGAGTTTGGCCATATTTAGATAAGGTAATTATTGTTTTCTGTTTTTTAATATTTGATAAAAGTGGGGTAAAATGGGACAGTATAAGAAGTAGGTAGTTGGGGTAAAATGGCGCGGCTACTGATTTTTTTTTTGTCAAGGTACAAATATTGGAAACGAATTTTAATTTGGAGTAAATTGGGACACTAAAAAAATATCGATATTTGGGACAAAGTGCACAGAAAAAAAAAAATTCTCGACTGAAGGTAAATATTCTTGATTCAAGAAAATTTTTTGGAAACCTAAATTATCTCAGATAAAGTAGAAATCTTCTCCGACCAAGGCGAATTTTTTTTAACCAAGAGAAATTTTCTTGGCTCAAGAAAATCTTGACTTGGTTCCCGAAAACGCTTGTCTTCAAAAATATTTTCTTGACTCAAGATAACTTTTTTTTCTGTGTGGGACAGCCTAAAATTCATGCTTGAGTAGATTGGGACTTTTAAACATTAGTAATTCCCGGAAAAGAACGAACTCGAAGATAATTGGGACACTTAAAAAATAACAATGCTTGAAACAAAACGGTACATTTTAATTATTTTTTTTGAGTAGATTGGGACATTAAAAAAAATGAGTAGTTTTCGGAGAAAAATAAAACGAAGTAAATCGGGACACTGTATAATATTAATATTTGGGACAGATTGGGACATCTAAAAGTTAGTTACATTACGACTGAAATAAAACTTAAAAATTCGTGAGATGTGCTAATTTCCCGATGAAAAAAGATTTTATATAATTGTATACGGTTATATATGAATTATATACAATCGTATATAATTCTATATAAAAATGCAAGAAAGAATAATAAAATTATATACAAATGTATATATTTGTATACAATTATATAGAATTGTATATAATTATATACAAATTTATATATTTGAATACGATTATATAGAATTGTATATAATTATACATAATCTATCCGAATACAGTCTGTTATTATATACAAATAAGATATAATTATGTACCCGGAAAAAAAAGTTATATATAATTATATATAAATTCTTAGATAAAATTAGATATGAGTTTTGGTTTGATCTAATTTCATATAGTTATATATGATTTTATATAAAATAATTTTATAAAGTTATATATAAAATAACTGTCATAACAAAAAAAAAAAGTTTCGCCGACTAATGGACTCGAACCTGAAACCCTCTGGTTCGAAGTCTGATCTCTTATCCACTATGCTGGATCACACACTTGATGGAGAGAGTGAATTTTATTTATTTGAATACAAATAAACTTAAAAAAATTAAAGACATCAATAAATGATCGATTTTGTTATTTGCATTGTATCAAATTATATTATTGTTTATAGGGTAAAGAGACCAATAGCGATATACCCACTAATAGCGGGACGATAATGACTTCTCTTGGTAAATTAAAAAAAATGAGAATATATTAAGTGAAAACTTTTTAAACTTAACTAAAATGTTTTAAATTTTATATCTCAGTTTTTTATAACTTAATTCATTGTTGAAACTTCAAAATTTTTTAGCTGCCATCCCACTTTTGTTCTTGTTAGACTATTTTCAAGAAATTTGAAAAAAGTTTGCATATACTTTATAACATTTATGATTGCGGTAAATTATAAAATTTTATAAAATATTATAAAATCAGTTATTCCGGATAATCTTACATTATTTGATCGTATCTAAATTATTTCACAAAATATTATGATCCACACACCCACACACCTTAATAATCACTCAGAAATCGCCATTAGATAGAATTTCTTAGAACTCAATTATATAAAATTTTATATAATTATATAAAATCATATAAAAAAATTTCGACCGAATGTATAAATATGTATGATTATATATAAAATAATGTAATTATATATATTTATATATAATTATCTATAGCTATATATATTTTTATATAATTAAATTAGAAAGATTTATATAATTATATATAAATATATATAGTTATATGAGACTATATATGAATTTATATAATTATATATATTTATATATAGTTGTATATTTTTATATATAATTAAATGTGAAAATTTTTTAATAATTAGATATAATCATATATAATTATACAAAATTATATGAAATTATATAGAACTTTATATAATTATATATGATTTATCTAATTGTATATAATTTTTTTTCCCGGGTACTATTGTATACAAATGGATCGGGCCATTTTTTCTATCCAATTTATATATAATTTTATACAATTGTATAAAATCTTTTTCCATCGAGTATAAATTATCATTGTCTGGAGTAAGCGGGTTATGAAAAAACTGATGTTAAGGAAGCTGGGCCATTTCTAAATCAGTATTGGACTAGTAAAGCTATAAAAGTGGAAAGCTGGGAAAAATGGCCCAATATTTTCACAATTTTTTTTTTTCGTATAAATAACAATTTAGCCACTGCAAAAACAAATTATCAAATTTAAGTAGTGGCAATTTTACTCCATACTGGTCGATATATTTAATTAGATTTAATAAATGAATTGTGATTAAAAAATAATTTTTTTTTTTAGTTAGATCCTAGTGTAAAAAAAGAATTCATTGGGTATGTAGTAGCAGCAAATCCGTTCGGTCAAATGATATTTTCACCAGTAATTGGTTGGTGGGGAAATAAACGAGGATCTGTAAGGTTACCATTATTATTAACATTAGCACTATTTGTTATTGCATCAGTTATTTATAGTACACTGGAAATAATTCCTGGAGATAAAAAAACCTGGATGGTTGCTGCCCGTTTTATAGTTGGTGTCAGTTCAGGTAAAAAAAAAAAATCATATGTAATTTTTACCCGAGTCAGAATTAAAACAGTAGTTTGAGCCTCCAAAGCCTCAGTTCTTTTGATGTTCGACTTGCCGCTGAATGTAATATGTTATTTAAGTCCTCGATATCCTAAAAGTAGCATATGGAGGAGTAAATAACCTTTTCAAAATAGTATTTTAACCCTCCATGGCCTATCATATATTTTAAAATGCTATTTAAGTCCTCAATGCCCTAAGCGGAGCGCATGGAGAACTTAATCAGCTTTTTAAAAAGATGTTTTAACCCTCCAAGGCCTACCATACTTTTAATCTGTAACTTTGAATGAGCTCAATTCTTTAGCATGATATTATTGTTATAATAATATCTGCGTTATAAATACATGAAGATATTTCCAACTGGTCGTGAGCGTCCGAGTAGCAGTGCAGCAGTGGTTGTGCTTCATATTCGTTAGGTCTTGGTTTCGAATCCCGGCAGCAGCAGATTATTTTTCAGCAGTTTTTTTCAATTTCTTTGGTACTTTCCGTTATCCAATACATCGTTCATATTTATTGTTCCCATAAAATAATTAATTAATCATATACTAATAAGTCAAAGGCTCTAATTATTCAATTCGAATTTCGAATGACAGTACTATTCTATTCGAACGCCTACTTGTATAACTTTAGCTATTATTATTAATATTTTAAATTTTATTATTTTTCAACTCACGACAAAACATTTATTACTAAGAAATTATTTTTGGAATTTTTAAATTTCAAATTTTTTTCGATCATCGTGCCCATTTCTAATCAGTGGCCCCCTTTTCCCTTCTGTTTCTTTACCAATTAGACGCGATCCGATGAGAGTCTTTCTCGATCTATAAATTTAGGCTCTGAAGGCTTATTTTACTTTTTTAAAAAGATGATTTGAACCTAACTTTGGTAAAAACAGACAAAGTTTCCACGTTTAGGTTCAAATCACCTTCTTAATGCATGGATCTTCATATTCTTAAAAGATAATTTGAACCTCCTTTCCCTCATGTAGGATTTGAAGGCTCAAATCACCATTTTAATTTTGACTCGGGTAGAAACACAAAATTTTGATTCATTCGAAATTTGAGCAGACTCAATAATTTTTCAAAAGGCTGTAACTTCTAAACTGTCAAGTTTAGAGTAATTTTTGAAGATAACTTATTTGTAGAAAATTAAATTTCCTACAAAATTGAAAAAATTCAAAATTTTGATAAATTTATTCGTTTAAAAGTTAGAAAGTTTTAAAAACAAAAACTTCTATTTTAAATTTCTGAATTAAAATTTTCGACTTTGAAACTTTGAAATCGATATAACTCATTAACTATCGATCCTAGAGAATTTTATCAAGACAAATTTTGTAGAAAATTAAATTTTCTATAAATGTTGTAAGATTAAAAATTTTGATAAACTCAACCGTTAGTAACTTATACCACAAGAGAAATAAATATTTTCATTAAAGCAAAAATTTGTTACGAATAAATTTTTTTTCTGCGCAGCAAATGTTGCGGTAGCGAGATCATATTTGTCAGCAGCAACGAAATTATCCGAAAGAACGAAAGCCGTATCAATGGTCTCATTAGCTCAGGTAATTAATGATATTTTTAATTGATAGTAAATTTGAAAAATAAATTAAAATTCATTTCAGGTATTAGGATTTGTTGTCGGTCCAGGCTTACAAGCTGCAGTAACTCCATTGGGAGATGCAGGATTCAATATTTTCGGACTACCTTTTAACATGTACACAATGGCTGGTTGGATAAACGTATTTTTTGGATTATTGAATTTTATTTTTATATTACCATGGAATTTTAAAGAACACAAAATAGCCGCACGCGAGGCTATGAGAGATCAAGGAAAATCTTCTGGTAATTAAAAAAAAAATTATTTAAAAAAATTTTTGAAAATACTGAAGATCGAGGCAAAATGCGCCATTACTTAAAAAAAAAAGTTTTTTTAATAGCTACAGTTTACAAAGAAAAAAAAATGGTGCAAGTTGGTCAGTCTTGACACTGCGATCAATTCAAATATTTTTTTTCTTATTTTGCATTTTATTGAAAACTGGAATAAGAGAACGCTGGGTCTCTTTAATTTTTTTCAATCCCTGAAAACTGTATAAAATTAAAACATGAGTAATTATATATAATTATATGTAATTACCCGTGCGGAAAAAATTCGTTCCAAAAATATTCCAAAAAAGTTCCAACATGTGAAACTTCCAAACTTGCAACAGCTCAGAACTTTAAGTGGAATTTTTTTTTATATTTTGACTTTTTGATAGTATTCATTACTATTTTCCAGTAGGGGAGGGTGGGACAAGAAGATTACCTCAAAAAATTTGATCAAAAATTTTTTTCTGTATTTCTTCTAGTCACCATAAATTTGATAGATTTGCGTATTTTTAGCCCTACGCATGATACCTTGGTCAAAATGAACCAGCCAAAAATTTTGAAAAAAAGATTTTTTCATTTTTTCATCATCAATTTAGAAAAAATTTAATATTCTCAATCATTCTTCAGCTGGTTCTCTATGGGCGGAGCAAATTTGGCCACTGAAAATATTTGAAAATAATAATTATTTTTTTATTTATAAATTTTTCAAATCGATTAATTTTTGCAGTATTCAAAAATATACTGATCAGAATAGTATTCATCTACACCTACACAGGAATCATGAGACCATTTCTTACAATTTTTACATTGAATCCATCATTCCTTAGCTTCGGAATAAAGCCCATTGCAATAAAGACAGTTACAATCATCAGTTTTGACTTTTGAGTAATTTTTTTCCTTTACTTTTTGTTTTTTGTGTTTTAGACTTTATTTTACTTTTACTAAATCCATGTGTTTTCTCCTTTATTTTGGCGGCAATTTTAAATTCAAATTCAATTGTATTGCAATAGTTGTGAAAAAATCGTTACAATCAACTTTTCGTTAGTAAGAGTGGGAGAACGATTTATTACACTTTAAAAATACATACTTAGCGTTGAAAACAATTTTACAAAACCAAAAAATTATTTTTTTCATCATTTTTTGAAGGGGCCGTTATGGCCCAGAAAAAAAAATTTGTTTGTAAAGTTTTGGCAAAATTTCCATGAATTTGTTCGAGATGGACAAAAGTAAACTGATTTGATACTTGAAAGCTACAAGAAGTAATAACCGGCTTAGGGGGGCAATTTTGCTCTACACGGAGAGAAAAAAATAGTTCTAATTCCTATATAGAATGGTAACCATTACTATGTTACATAGAAACGAGGATTTTTTAGCTTCGGGAGTCACGGGGCAGAGGAATTCCCCTCCATCCTACATAGTAACGGTGGCTATGCTAGCATATGACTAATTACCATTCTACATTGACGAGAGAACTATGTAAATGGACATCACTACAATGTTACCTAGTAACGTTTACGATGTTTTATTTATTTCATTTTTAGTAAATAAGGTTATGACAGAACAAATAACTCAGGTTACTATAAACAGATATATGTAGAACTTGAATTAATCTATTGAAATAATTAAGATATTGCTCAGAAAAAAATATCATTTTTTGATAACAGATAAATAATAATTAAATAAATTAAAATATTTAATAATATACATCGCACATATACATGCATACACATACACACAGGTTACTGCGCAAACGTCCGCCTATGTAAACTTCCTTGTCTCACTTATTAAACTGTAACGACAACTATTCCAGCATAGGACTGAGTACCATTCTACATAGCCCTGATTCTCATGCTAGATAGCGATTTTTACCATTTTAGTTGTTTCAATGTAACACAGTAATCATTACCAGAAAAATGGTAATGAGTCCTACTCTACATAGCATTATTTACCATTTTACAAGAAATAAGTCTGGTTACTGTGTAACATAGTAATCATTACTATTCTTTTCTCTCCGTGTACCTTCCCCTAGTGTTCATCCGTAAGCGAATAGTAGCCTATTTTACCTCAGTCAGCTTTTTCCAGTTTTTAATAAAATACTTATTCAGTTGCGGCACCAAAATAATCTCATGATTAAAAAAATATTTCGTTACTACGAATTTTCAATTAAATGCACTGCTCAGATTTACCGATTCTTGCCATTTTTTTTTTGTTTTTTCTACAAACCGGTACTAAGAATTTATGAAAAAAATCATTTTTTCTACCTGAAAAATAATTTTTGTTTTTGCCCCGGCCTTCATTAAATTCTGCAATCATATCAACTCTGTTCTACAAAAAATTAATTTATCAAAACATATTTAATGTAAGACACCGAGTAGTGAATCAAGAAGACAATTAAGTGAAGCTTTTAATTTTAATTTCAACAACTCGATTTATTCTGTTATTTATTTTTTTATTTTTTTTTTTTAATAGAAAAAGAAGCATGGAAATCAATAAAACCAGATTATGTAGCAGCTTGGACATTAATTTCTGCTTTTATAATATTAGTTTTTAATTTTGTGTTATTAGAAACGTACGTAAAAATCAACTTAGCAGACATTTAATAAAATAATAAATAAATCAAGATAAAATAAATAATTTATTTTTTATGTTAATAGTCTGGGCACTCCGCTGACAATGGATCAATTTGCATGGACTAAAAAAGAGTCACTTTATTACATGGGAATAGTAATGAGTGTTGGTGCCGTAATAGCTTGTGTTGTATTTGTGATTATTGAACCTCTGTGCAAAAGGTAAACAATTGTAATATTTATGAGTATTTGAATATTTATGACTAGCGATACTTTGTACGCACAAAGTAATAGAACGCCAAAAATGAACAGTATCTTGATAGATAACTTGTGCCATCAAGTATAATACCCGTGTTCAGGGTTTGGGAATATTGGCGCCAGCGAGTGTTTCCAACCGGATGAGAATATTATTCTCGATGGCGCTAGTTGACTATTATGATGAACTATACAGAAAAAAAAAAAATCTGGGTGTCAGTTGGCCCTGCGGGCCAGCCCCAGAACTTCTCGCTGTTTTCGAGAACAAGGAGCTCAAAAACATTACTGTTAATATATTTTCGAGCTCTTCGAGCTTTCTTATGAGCTTTCCAAGCTCTAAAAAGTTATGTTTTATGCTAAGCTTTGAAAATTTGAGAATCGAAAATCATTAATGAAGAAGCGGTTTTTAAATTTTTATCCCCGATTATGTTCAATGAAATGAAAGTATTAAGGCAGAAATCAATGGCAGTGATCAAAATCAAGATTTGAATGAGTTTTGCCCTAGGTCAGAGCAATAATATATGAAATATCCGAGAATAATATTAAAAATTGTGTTTTTTCAATTTATTGTCGATAATATGACTTAAACTAAAAAACAAGTTAGATGACATTATATGATGATCGCAAGAGACCATAAAGAGGAAAAGTTCGTATGATTTGAGACACATCCCGGATCATAATATCTAGCCTCATTGAACCTCAATCTAGCCTCATCGAACCTAAGTAAGCCTCAATCAAGCCTCACTTAGCTAAAAAAGTATTTTGAGCCTCAAATGATGCTCAAAGGGCCTCAATGAGCCTCAAATAATACTAATCGAATTTAAATTACATTTAATCGAACGCGTAAAATTATTATTTTTTGAGATTCATTGAGTCGAGACTAGGTTCATTTGAGGCTAATCGAGGCTTATTGAGGATCTGTGAGCATCATTTGAGGCTCATTGAGGCTATATAAGCATTATTTGAGGCTCAAAATACTTTTTTTAGCTAAGTGAGGCTTGGTTGAGGCTTACTTGGGTTCGATGAGGCTAGATATTATGACCCGGGATATTTTATTACATTATAGTATGATTTATCCGGAAAAAATACCATAAAATAATATTTTTTTAACGTTTCAACGCCGATATCTTTTGAACTAATCAATCCATTTTGACGTTAAACGTGGAAATTGGTACGTTTTATGGCATTCTAGAGCTGATTAAAATTGAAAATCGATCGATTCAGCCGTTTCAAAGATATAATCAAAAAAATCGTTTCTTACCATTTCTTTCTCCCGCGATATCTCTCGAACAAATTAACCGGCTGAGATAGATAAGACAATTTAAAAAATTCGGAGTTTGTCGTTTTACGATATATGCCTTTGTAAGTTGAAATTGGTTCATTTCAAGCTTTCGCCATGGAATTAGGAGAGCTTTCGTCCATTTAGGTTCAAAGTATGTCTTAGATTTCGACTTCGGAAGAAATAAAAAAATTAAATTTATAATTTAAAAGTTGAATAAAAATTCATAATTAAGAAATAATAATAATAATAATAATAATAATAATAATAATAATAATAATAATAATAATAATAATAATAATAATAATAATAATAATAATAATAATAATAATAATAATAATAATAATAATAATAATAATAATAATAATAATAATAATAATAATAATAATAATAATAATAATAATAATAATAATAATAATAATAATAATAATAATAATAATAATAATAATAATAATAATAATAATATAAATGACTAATTTAGAACAATACAATTTTAGGTGGAAAAAAGTGTATACTTATCATGCAGAATCATCTAAAGTATTGTAAATGTTAGTAGATTGTTATCATCATAAAATGTTGAGTTAGATAAGCAACACACGTAATCTATATAATTTTATTGTTTTCTTTCTATTTTAAAATAGCAATTCTCAATATAACGCTAATAGAGGACTATACTTTCAACATTTAATTTTGTACAATAGATTATTCGTAAGCTTATTTAACAAATAAAATTACAACACTGTAACAAATAGTTGTCTACTTTTCAATAAAAGATGCGCTCTAAGGTAAACTGCATAATGAAAATTTTATAATTGCATTGTGAAATCATTGATTTTTTTATATTTATCATGATTTTTTATCTCTCATTATAGTTTTTATAAAATTACATAGAATCAGCATACAATGTAAAGACCCAATAAATGTCTACTTTTGTCTAATGAATGACCCGGCATAACTCAGTAGATAACCGACAAATTCAATTCTAACGAAGTTAATTTTCAAAGAAACTTTTATTTTATCTGATCGAAAAATTAATAATTTTACGTAGGAAAAAATACCGATTTTAGTATTTTGTTAAAATTTTATTATTTTATTCAACGAATCCTTAAAATCACAATATCATGGTATTGCAATATTTCTCTAAAAACTCTTCAAACCTCTAAATAATTTCTGTTATTTTTAACGATAATTTGATAACTACTTCAATTCATCGAAATTTAATAATAATAAAGAAATGAAAGATTGCATTTACAAGTAAATAATAACTTTTAAAATTATTATAATCATTCTTCTGCATATCGGCCATTTACTGGTTGGTGATCACAGGCTGGACTAGTTACCCTATATTGATTTGACATAATTTACTGGAATAACAAGTAAATTATATGAGTCGGTAATGTAGAATTTCTTATAATTTTGTTTTGCTTAAAATTAAAAGAAAATAAATTTATACAAAAAAATCTAGAAAATGGTTGACTTTGTGGACGTTATTTTATTTGTTGAATAAATTAAAAATAATTGAGCCGATCGAATTTAAAATTCGATTGAGATCTTAATTTTGATGAATTTTTTTGATTGCTGTAAGATTTTATACAAATGCATTGTTAACTATTAATTATTGTTTATTGCAGATTCGATGAAAGGAGAGTAATGTTATGGGGTGGATTTTTGTTCATGGTAATTGGACGAATTATTTGTATACCATGGGGTAATACTGATCCACCACTTATTGCTGAAAGAGAATGTAATTATCTCAGTTCATTTATATTCATTAGATAATAATAGTTATAAGTTTGGTTTTATTAGAAAAAAATGGATAGTAAAGTTTGAATTAATATTCCGGATGAAGGTCTTGAGATACGGCAAAAATGATAAGAAACTACTTGGCGGGAAATTTAATTCGACATTTAATCGACAAAAAATGACGATTGATATTTATCCATGACAACGAATGCATTTTCTAAGTACTTGATTTGAAATTATTTTTTTTTATTTAATAATGATAAAGAATATACCGGGTCAAAAAATTAGATCTGTTTTTGAATAGATGATAAATTCAAATATTTTTTCTTTAATTCAAGTTTATGAATCATATTTATTTTATATCGGAATTTAATCTGTTTTTGCCCGTACTATTCCTTATCCAGGCCAAAATCAGACTTATTTTCGTATGATATTTAGTCTGTTTTAAATCGGGTTTAGACTAAAAACAGACTTTTTTATTATAATTATTGGCCTGTATTCAATTGTTTTTAAGGATAAAAACAGACTTTATTTACTATCATTGTTAGTCTGTTTTCAATCGCTTTTATATCAAAAACAGGACTTTTTATAAATATAAATAATAATAATAATAATTTAGATTTATAAATTTATTTTAATTTTCTTGGTATTTGAAACATGCTTATGCGCTTCCGTAATAAGATGTCACAAGAATTTTGATTTTTTCTAATGCCAAAATATTTTCAATTTCATCCAGTAACTAAGAAAAATTTCTTGACATTTTAAGTTATTTTATCACTTTTATTCAATGCTATCAATATGCAGTCAAGACAACTAAAAATGAAGCTGTCAAACTTTCATTAACTGCTGACATTTTTAAATAAAAGATACTAAATAAGTAAATAGTAAACAAAATATAATCAATTCTGTAACTTAATATTTTTTTTTTTAAATATTGCCCATAAATAAAAATTTTATAAGTCCATGATTTAATCCAGTTTTATCCCTGCAAATTTTCAGAACTAGAATTTTTCAAAGTTCAAGAATTACTCTAGTTTTGTCTGCCCGTAACGCAATTGTTTTTTAAAACGACAGGTCGAAAACAGCTTGAAATTTTTGTAAAAGTTCAAAAACAGATCAAATAGTCCAATTAGACTAAAATCAGATCAAATTTTTCGGTCCGGGTAGATCAAAAACAGATTGAAATTTTTATAGAAGTTCAATAACAGACCAAGTTGTCCAAATACAGTCCAGCTAGACTAAAATCAGATTAAATTTTTCGACCCGGGTAAAATCAATCGTCATTTTTTGTTTGTCATGAACCCCAAATTGAATATTTTCGAAAATGAATAACTATTTCTTTTCTAAAAAATATTAATTGTGCTATAAAAGAAAAAAAATTTGAAAATTTGCTGTACGTTCAACTTTAACCTTCAAGAACTTTCGAAAGAATTATAGGAGACTTTTTTTGAAACGCGTTCAATTTTCTATAAGAATATGTATTGACTTTTCCTGTATGTGAGTTTCACGACAAAGTATAAAATTCCAAAGTTTTAGAAAAATTTTTCCTATGTTATTTAAATGGAAAACAGAAAATTTTGACAGGATCTCTATTTTGACATCCTCTGACAGAATTTCATAAACGTTAAAAAAAAACATTTTCGGTTTTTTTGGTACACCCTAGTAAATACCATAATTTACCGTAAAATACCGTAATTCTTCTGAATACCGTAAATTACGATAATTACCGTAATTCGGATCCGCCAGAGGTCAAACTTGATTGATCATAATAATGATGATTATATATATTAAATTACAGTAATAACAAATGCGAGCCTGTCACCAAATGCAACAGAAATAGTAGGGTGTCCAAGCGATCAAGAATGGTGCCGCTACACACCAGCAATGACGATAACTCAATTTATAATTGGCTATGGCTTTACAACCATCGGCTACCCTGTCGGTGTCACTTTAGTACAGACGATATTCTCAAAAGTCCTAGGGCCTCGGCCACAAGGTCTCTGGATGGGCATAATGACCGGTGCGGGCTGTGCTGCCCGTGTTCTAGGTCCCGTATTCGTTGGCTTCATTTACACTCGCTGGGGTACTTATCACACATTTGGTATTACTGGAATGACTTTGATAATCGCCATGATTTGGTTACAATTCGTCAACAAACGATTAATCACTAAGTCGAGCTATCAAGAAGTAGCAGTATCTCCAGAAGCCGAGAGTCCGAAGGAGGTCGAAATGCAGGCCATAGTTGGAAATATACCCGAGCGCCATCTGCCTGACAAGTCAGGTAATTTAAATGATGGAAGCGTTCAAAATGGAGGAGTGAAAGACGAATCGAAAGCATTCATCAGCGACAAAAATGATAATGACTGAGTTGGTGTAGAAATAAATAAATTTTATAGAGATTATGTTTTAAAGTGCAATCGATTTTGTTAATTGAAGATGAGTTTATTTTATATACCGTGAAATTTTGACTGAATTTAATAAATATTTTTATTAACAAATTCCTTTGGGTTTTTTTTTGGGCATGTGAAATACATAATTTTTTTTCTATTTTTGATTTTCTGCTTAGTTAATCTATTAGCATATCCAAATACATACACAATTTTAAATGATCATATATGATAATTGTTCATATGTAAATAAATATATCAGCACGCGTGAACGTATATGATCATCACTGTGAAAAAAATTTCCTGATGTCAAACCAGATTCGCTTGTTCAATTTACACATATGATCATATGTAACTATATAAAAACACATGTGGTTATATATGAGCATACATAGACGTACATCATCGTATACGTGATCATGTATGACCATATATGATTACAATCAGGCACATGTGATCATATGCAACTGTATAAGAGCATGTATGGTAATATATGAGTATGTATGAATGCACCTTATCATACAGAGAATATATATGATTATATACAAGCATATATGAAATTATGTGATTACAATCAGACATATATGGTCATATGTGGCAGAAAAAGAGCATGTATATGGTTCTATATGAACATACGTAATCATATACATGATTCTGCATGAACAGATGTGATTTCAAACAGGCACATGTAATCATATATGATTACGAAAAGGCATATATGGTTACATATGAGCATATGTAGACATACATGTTTCTATATATGATTATGCGTAACCATTTATGATTATATATGACTACCACCTGGCATATACGATCATATGTGACTATATCAAAGTATGTATAGACGAAGGTGAGTATACATGAGCATATAGATGATATGAGATGAGCGTATATTATCATATATGATTATATATGGACACGTATGGTTATATATGAGCGAATATAGAGTTACGTGATGACGTCATAACCTGATTATTTATGACCACATATGATTATAAAGCTATTTTTTATCAGATCATATATTAGTATTCATATTCGGTCATATATGAGTATTGTTTTCTTTACTTTGTAAGGGTCATAAATTTTAAAAAATAAATTGATTTCTATATATAAAAATTTCTAATTTTTATATTCGTCAAATTCTTCGTAATTTTAAATACAAAATCATATAATTCCAATCTTATTAACAGACTAAATAAAATTTCCAGAAATCGCTTCTAGCTTTGAATCCTTGTCTTTTGAGTACATAGACGACCCAATCGGAAAAAAATACTTTTCGAAAAACTAGGTGGCTCGTAAGTAAATTTAGAGATTACAAGGACGATAAGTACTAAATAAACAGGATGATGGTATCACCATCACTATTTCATTTTCGTTGTCTCGCACAGTTACCTTACCAATAGAAAAAGTCTCTTCTCAAGTGTGAAGACAACGACACGCATCACGCATGGTCCGTTCATAATAACATCCGTTGTTTCATTTTTTATTTGTTATTATTACCAACCCATACTCTTATCGTTGAGATCCTGCATCCTTCATCATATTTTTTAGACATCTCTTCATATTTCAATCTCACTACCTCTGATATTACTAACAATGAATCATGTCTCAATACAATTTTATGTTAAATACGATTTCGTAAAAAATTTTATTATATATTTTATTGTAATTTCTGGAAATGTAGTACCGCTATGGACAAAATTTAGTATGGATACGATAGTACTCAATAACTAAAGTAGGAACATATGAAAAACTTAATTTACAGTATTTTTTATGTTAATGCGGATCAAGTGCGGAATTAGTAGGGGTCAGGCATAGAGTTCATGTGAGACGGATCCGCGGTGACTGCGGATTAAATCCTGATCAGGGGAAGAATTAATGCAGAATTGTTGCGGAGTCGATATCAAGTGACTGTGAATCAGACATCGGGTATCTTTTGATTGTGCGGCTCTACTGCGGATCGGGTGCATCATAGGCGTATATTAAGGCAGTTTTGATGCGGATCCAATGTGGAGAGGTTGTGGATCCAATGCAGAGTGGGTTTAGATTCTGTGCAGAGTTGGTACCAAGTTAATACAGGCCGATGTGGGTTGGATGTAAAGTTACGACGAAGGTAATGCGGATCCTATATGGACTGAATTATATTGTGTGGATTGGATGCGGATTGAATACGGGCGTGGCTTAAGATCATAGTCAATGCAAAATCCACGCGGAGTAACTTTGGATCTAATACAGGATGGGTTTAGATTGTATGCAGATTTGATGCGGATCAGCTCGGGATGGGCGAAATGTTAAGACGGATTCGATGCGGAGTAATTGCGGATTACATGCGGATCATATTCGGGTCTGATGCAGACTAAGCCCGAATTAAATGCGGATCTAGTGTAGGATTCATTATTTTTAATATTTTCAATCCCTCAGATGTAATGCTTAACCTTAAAGACAGTTTTATTACCATTGTTCATAAAAAAATCTGTCTATCGCTTAACCCTGCGGGCTAGCCCCAAAACTTTCCGCTGTTTTCGAGCTCCTTGAGCTCACACACATGCACACAGACACTCGGACATCATTCTGAAAATAGTCAGAATAGCTTCCTAGAACTCCAAGACGTCAACATTTGATGAAAACTCGATTTTCGAAAATCGAGGTGAAAACAATAACTTCCCGAATTTCTCGAAAATCATCGATTTTCTTAGCGGGAAGTTAAAAAAAACTTTTTGACGTAAAATACAAAGAGTAAAAATTAGCGGATTAAATCATTGAACTATAAGGTGTATTCTCAAATTTTGACATTTCCTCAAGATCTTCTGCTGTATTGATGAAAATTTTTTTTCAATGTAATAATGAAAGAAAAATAAAATCTACTGATCGTTCGAAAAAAATTATGTCGATCTTAAAAAAATTGTTAAAAGTTAAAAAATAATAATTATTGGTATGATGTATTTTTTCCCACCTAAAACTTCTCATTCAATGAGTCTTTACACAAAAAAAAAAGAACATAACAATAATAATAATAACGAGTTAAATGTTTAGTGATTATCTTATGATAAATAAATAACTTATTAAATTATGAATAATAAACAATAAAATAAATTAAATTAAAAAGACCTTAAATTAAATTATTTAAAACACACACTCACCAATCTCTTGTTCAAAGTAAGGACTTACCGCAATATCCTCAAGTTTCCAAGTACACAGTAAAGTGCTGACTCTTGAAAGAGCAAGTGCTCGAGTATTACATACTTATTAACTTATATACACCTACTCTTTACTGTTTATTACTTTCTCAATTAATTACTGCGGCTTGCAAACAATCGAACAGAAGTGTCTTGTTTACTATTTAGTTCAACTTCATTCGTTCACTTTGTAATTAGTGCAATGAATATTAAATTAATTATTATTTTAGTTATTTGTAGTGAGTATTAAGTAATTAAGAGATGCGATAATTGTAAACGGGGTAATTGGGTGACCTTGAGTATTTATTTAGGGAAAAATTTTTTTGAATATTTAAGTGGGAAATTAATTTAATGAACAATTAATTGTGACTGTCAAATTAAAAAAAAATATTCTAATACAAATATTCGGGTGGCCCTAAAACTTATTTTTTTTTTTCGAATTTTATATAAAAATTTTTTGGCTTATGTTTAGAAAATCTCCAAAAATCAGCTCAGCAATAAATTTTTAAGAGTTCTTTCAAAAATTTCGAAAATTCAGAAAATGAATGAAATACGACTTTTTTTTTCAATTTTTCCTTTCTCGTGGCAGAAATATTTTTATACGTAAAATCAATACCATGCTGAAACTTTTGACTCAAAATATAAATTTTTGAACGTCGCTCAAAAATTTTTAATATTGACTGAAAATAAACTACTATTTTTTGAATTGAGTTTTGTATTTTTTTATAACTCTATTATTATCTTTTTATACTAAAATATAACTTTTGCATGAACGGAAATATACTAGACAGTTTTAAACAATAAAATTGGGAAAGATTTGATAGCCAAAAAAAAAAAACACATAGGATTCAAAAAAAAAAAGTATGTAAATATATAAGAAACTTTTTCTGTCTCAGGTTATATTTCTATTTATTATGATACAAATTGATGGTGAAAAAATCGAGACGCTTTAACATTAATATTCAAAAGTCGCTCGAAAACTTTCAAAAGTTTTTGGAAACATTCAAAATTCTTGAGCGACGTTTAAAAACTTGAATTTTGGATTGAAATTTTTAGCATATTCATAATTTTATAGAAATAAACTATTGCTGCCACGAGAAAGAAAAAAATTAGAAAAAAAAAGTATAGAAAATTCAAAAGTGCACACCTCAAACGTTCATGTTACAATAAAATATATAAATTATTAATTTTCATTTTTGATTACAAAATTTTTTAATAAACATCTAGAAAGAAATTCGTCGTTTTTTTTTTTTTAATTTATTTAATTCTATGACAGTTGGCAATAAAAAAAAATTATCAGATGGTAAAGTAGGACCTTATGTTATCAGCAAAGTTCAATGATAAAAAAAAAAAATCCCAATAAAATAAAAATGGCTGCAGTGTGTGTTCGATTACATGGTGCCGGTTTTAACAGAAATGATTTATTATAAAAAAAACGAGAAGGACTACAGTAATGATGTTCGAAAAGGACCTTCTTTGCATAATTCTGAAGACAGTGAAAAAAAAAAATAAAGTCATTTTGTCAAGCCGTTCATGAGATATCCGTGCCACAGACTTTTTTTGGACTACAGACTAACTGACGTCCACGATACATATTTTTTATTGAACTTTCTTTTATTATAATACGTATCGGACTACTTAATGAAAGTATCAGTTTTATTAATTAGTGTTTCCTTTTTAGATTAATGTGCTTTTTATAACGTGTAAGTGTGATATGAAAATAATATATACAGTTTAATGCAAAAAAAACGCGTGACCTTGACAAGTCCATTATAAAGCACAACCTCTCCACTTCGCGTTCGAGGTGTGCAAAAATCCGAATTTAAATCATGTTTTGAATTTTCAAAATTTAAGAGTGACTTTTTGAAAATATTTTATCGAGCTGATTTCAGGAAAGAATTTTGTCGGAATTGTGATACTTTTTTTTTTATGAGGGAATTGATTAATTTATTTATTTAAGAAAAAAAAAATTTTATAGATTTTGATTCGATTTTCGGAGGAGGAATCAACGTTGAAAAAAAAATTAGAAAATTGAGAGGAGATTTGGGTGAAGATGGAGATTGTGATGATGAAGAGGAAGAAAGTATTGTGAGGATTCAGTGGGAAGGAAACGGTAATTTTGGTAAAAGATTTACTGTTTCTAGTGAAATCAGTTCCGCTGAATCGGAGGTTCCATTACCGATTCTTGAACCGCCGTTTCATTATTATTCGTCGTCGATAAATGATTTTGAGCAGGAAGGTCCTAAAAGTGCAAGGGGTGGATTGCAAGTGGATTTCAGAGGAGGAAATTATAGTGAAAGTGGTGGAAAATTGAGGATTTACGAAATTACTACGGGAGTGTCATTGAGTAATGACGAAGACAGTGGATGGAGGGGAAAGAAAGAAGAGGATGTGAGAGGAAGTCAGGAAGGGGATGAAGAGATCAGAAAATTTGGTGAAAAGAAAAATTTTGGGAAATGGGAAAGTGATACCAGTTTCACAAACTTTGATGAAAGGAAAAATATTGAAAAACTCGAAAATGAAGAAAATTTTGAAAAATTGAAAAGCGATGAAAATTTTGGTAAATTGAAAAGTGGAGAAAATTTTGATAAATGGAGAAACGATAGAAATTTTGGGAAAACGAAAAATGAAGGCAATTTTAGAAAATGGAAAAATAATGAAAATTTTGAAAAAGTAAAGAATGAAGAACATTTTGGTAAATGGAAAAGTGATGAAAGATTTGGACATAATGAAGATTTTTTAAAACTAGAAAATTATCGTAAAGAAAACAACAATAGTTATTTCGATAAATGGGAAAACTATGAAAATTTGAAAAACGAAGATACTAAAAATAATTCTGGAAAATTAGGTGATGAAGATGAAAGAAAAAATAATATCAGTGCAAATATTGAAAAAGTGGAAAATATTAGTGATTTTAGAAAATGGGAAAGTAAAAATGTTGAATACAATGGAAACAACAAAAATTTTGAAAAAGCCAACAGTGAAAATTCTGGGGAATTTTATGATAGTGCAAGTCTTGGGAAATTCGGGAATCATGAAATCTTTGAAAATAAAGAAAATTTTAGAAAATGGGATAGCAACGAAAGGTTAAGGTACGATAAGAACATTAGAAATAATGAAAATGTAGGAAAAACCGAAAAAACATTTTTTGGAAATTTTCAAAATGAAAATTATTTTGGAAAATGGGAAAACGACAATAAATTTTTCAGAAATGGAAATTTTGGAGATTTCCAAGACGATAGAAATTTAAGAAAGTTTGAAAATAATCCGGATTTAAAAGTACTAAGAATTGATGAAAATCCAAAAAAATTTCTGAATAATGACGATTATAAACCGTTTCAAAATTTTAGAAATTTCGGAACTGGTCAAAGTTTAAAAGTATTGAAAATTGATGAAAATTCGCGAAATTTCGAAAGTAATGAAGATTTCCAACGGTTTCAAAATAATAAAAACTTCGGCAATGGTCAAAGTTTAAAAGTTTTGAAAATTGGCGAAAATTTCGAGCGATTTCCTGCTACAGAAAATTTACGTAAATTCGAAAATAGTGATACGTTAAAAGTACTGAAAATCGACGAAAACCGTGAAAATTTTCATTCTACCGGAAAATTTCATGATGACACGAAAGTTAACCTTAAAAATTTAGAAAATATTCATAATTTCGAAAAATCTAAAATTACATTTCAAAATAAAAATGGTGAATGGTTCGACAGTAAAATTCAGAATAATGATTTTAACAACGACGACTTTAAGAAAATTAATGAAAATGATGGAAAATTTGAAAATTTTCAAAATAACCAAAATTTTAATAATTTCGGCCACGATCAAAAACACAAAAATCGTAACGAAAATGATAATGAAAGCAATGAAAGCAATGAAAATAATGAAAATGAGCAGATAAGATTAAATATTTGGGATCCAAGCAAGTCAACCATAAAATCGCGACCAGCGCAATCACTCAGTGTAATCAAAGCCAATCAATTGAAAGCTTATCCGACAAGGGGAAACCGCAAGTATCAACACCACACGTCAGAAAGTGACGAAATTACCTCTGAAAGGAGAAACTCCTGGGGATTTTCTCGAGAAAAATATCTAAGAAAAAAAATAGCCCACAATAATGGTGTCAATCATTTCAGATATATTGGTTAGTATTTATATATTTAATTAAAAATATGTTTAGCAATTATTAGATTTTTCTACAGACAAATTAGTGTCCCAATAGCTGACCTGTAAGAAGGCGGGGCAAATTTGGACACTGAAGATATTCGAAAATAAAAATTATTTTTTTATTGATGTTTTTCAATTCGATTAATTTTTACAGTATTCACAAATATACTCATCGGAATAATATTCATCTACACCTGCACAGGGATCATGAGACCGTTGCTTACAATTTTTACATTGAATCCATGATTCCTTATCTTCGAAATAAAGTCAATTGCAATAAAGACAGTTACAACCATCAGTCTTAACTTTTGAAATTTTTTTTTGTGTTTTAGACTTTATTTTACTTTTGCTAAATCCGGGTTTTTTTTGCTTTATTGTGGCGGCAATTTTAAATTTAAATTCAATTGTGTAGCAATAGTTGTGAAAAAATCATTACATTCAGTTTTTTATTTTTTGGTAAGAGTGGGGGAACGAGTTATTACGTCTTGAAACTTTTTTTTTAATATTAATTTTAACGGGGGACCACTATGCCCATGAAAAAATTTTTTTTTTAAGTTTCGTCAAAATGTTCATGAATTTGTTCGAAATAAGACAGAAGTGAACTGATTTGATGGTTGAAAGCCACAAAAAGTAATAACTGGTTTAGGGGGGCCATCTTGCCCCACCCTCCCCTAATTATTTATATAAAATTTGCATTTTTCAAATGGTAAAAAATTTAGGACTTCGGCCATGGTTACTTACCGAGCCAGTGACCTTATTTCGTTAAAATAAAAAAAAAATTATTTTGAAAAAAATGTTGCAGATTCAAATAATAAATTTGGCGCGATTCCTGGAGTACCTGGAAGAGACTACCCAATAAATACTGAAAATAAGTCTACTTCTAAAAAATTTACTTGTCCAATACGCACGAAGACTCATATTTATATCGCTGATCGATCTTCCCGCTGCCAAGTAATATTTTAATCATTACGATATTACAAATATTCAGAAAAAATAATTATAAAAATTCACTTTGTACAAGTAAATAAATTTTTTTCTAGGTATTTTATGTTTGCTACGCTAATAATCCAGCCGTGCAGATGGTCTGTCCAGATGGCACGCTTTTCAATCAGCAACTGCAAGTGTGTGATTGGTGGTTTAATGTCACTTGTTAATAACCAGATTTTATTTTTTTTTACTGTAATTTTTAATTTTAATTTTAAGTAGCTGTAATTAATAGCGCGCTAAAATTATTAATAAAAAATTATCTGCCTGTAATTAACATAAAATTAAACTGTTGTTATTATTCGAAGTTTATATTCGACAGTTTTATAATTGAATAATTGAACCGAGAAAAGAAAATTTTGTATAATACAATTTTATAAGTGTGCGAATCGTGTTCGTGGGAATTGAATTAACTATTCGATTCGGAATGAGAATCTAATAATTCGAAAAATTCAACAAAATTAAATAAGCTGATAAAATTGAATAATTCAAAGTTACCAATAATTATGAGGGTTACAAATAAGTTTCCGCCGTTTTTTAACACAAATTAAATATTTATTATAGAAGAACGGTAATATAAATTTATTTGAAATATTGCCCATCACTTGCAACTACTTTTTCCCATCTCTCAGGCAGAATTCGAATCCCACGTCTGAAGAACTCCTTGTCTTTTGAGGCTATCCACGAATCAACCCAATTTTTGGTATCCTCATAAGATGTGAACCGCTGCGCCATCAGAGCATGTGCCATGGACCGGAACAGGTGATAATCGGACGACGCAATGTCTGGTGAATACGGCGGGTGGGGTAACACTTCCCAATCAAGTGTTTCCAAGTAGTTTTTCACGGGAGCCGCAACATGTGGACGAGCATTGTCATGCAGAAGAATAATTTTTTCGTGTCTAGAATAGTATTGAGGGCGTTTTTCCCTCAGAGCTTGGCTCAATCTCATCAATTGTGTTCGATAGAGGGCTCCAGTAATTGTTTCGCTCGGATTAAGCAACTCATAATACACTACACCTAGCTGATCCCACCAAATACACAGCATAAGTTTTTTTCCGTGAATATTCGGTTTTGCTGTTGAGTTGACGCGTGGACAGGTAATCCCCATGATTTTCTTCTTTTTGGATTGTCATAATGTATCCACTTCTCATCACCAGTTATGATACGATGTAAAAAACCCTTTTTTTTATGTCTAGCTAGCAGCATTTCACTTAAGCATAATCGGCGTTCAATATCTCTCGGCTTTAATTCGTACGGAACCCAATTTCCTTGTTTATGAATCATTCCTAATGATTTTAAACGATATGAGACTGCTTGCTGAGTGACTTCTAATGTTAGAGCAAGTTCTTTTTGTGTTTGAGATAAATCTTCCTCCAATAATTCCTCCAATTCTGCATCCTCGTAAATTTTTGGCCTTCCACTGCGATCTTTGTCTTCTACGTCGAAATCACCGTTTTTAAACTTTTGAAACCACTCTCGACACGTTCTCTCACTCAAAGCACCCTCACCATATGCTTCTACGAGCAATTGATGCGCCTCAGCAGCAGATTTCTTTAAATTAACGAAGTAAATTAATATTTCCCGCAAATGACGCTTACTTGGCTCAAATTTTGACATTTTCAACTTATAAAAATTATATTTTACCAATATAACATCAATGATATTAATAGGTTATGTTGTTCTTGAATGTCCAAACTATTTTTTAAGCCAGTTATCATCTGCGAAAGCTAACCGAAACTCCGTGCCGCGCCATCTACAATAAAACGGCGGAAACTTATTTGTACTCCTAATAGATTGAATAAAATAGTTTAATAAAAATGAATAATTCGATGCAATAGAATAATTCGATGGAATCAAGCTGAAAAGTTTATAGAGCTGAAAAGAGATTGAACTTGATGTGAGTCTCTAAAGCCACCAGTTTAAATGTTTAATCGCTGCGACGAAAAATGTATTCAATGTCAAGTGTCATTTACGTAGAGAAACGAAAATAAACGAAGTGTGAAGGTTTGAATAAGGCTCTAGAATACAATTCTGTAACAGATCATTGAGCCGGAATTAAATTTTCAATCTTTGATTGGAGGTTGAAATAAGATTAGAATTTTCGACTCTGGAAACAAGTAAATTTTCTATCTTTAACTTGAATTTTAAAAATACAAAAAATTTAATATCGTCATAAGTGGAAGGTTTATGTATCGATTTACGCCGGGGAAGCTCTATGTCAGGACTAGGTGACAATTGTCAATATAATTACAGGTAATAAAACACAGGTATGCGTCTAAAAATACAATACAGAAGCCCAGATACCGGCCAGAATCGATTGAAACTGATGACATGTCCCTCATTTGAGTCAGTCGCAATTACTGTATTGAAGTAATTACACCTGTTTTTCATACTTTCTATAATTTATGATCTGACGAATAAGCCGTTGTTGCTGTTGATTCCAATTAATAATATTTATGAATACGTTGAAATTGTTTTTTTTTTGAGTTGCCATTTTAAATAAAACGATTTTGTATCATTATTTGAGAATGTTGCTTCAGAAGACAATTTTTTGTTTCTGTTATTTATTTTGTATTAATATTGCAAGCAGTCATGGAAATTATTCGAATATTTTATCAAACAGTTCATCAAATCGTCTATATCGTCATGCGGTAAGTTAAATTATTTGTTATAGTATATATTTAATAGATTTGAGAAAAATTTTTATTTCATTTCCATCTCCATGACGAAATTTTCATAGAATTTCGTCACTATATCTCGAATAAAAAAGATAACATATAAAAAATTGTCCAATAATAATTCCATATAATTATTCTTAAAATAGTAAAAATTAACAGAAAAAATATACATCGAACAAAGCTCATTATGTCGAGATTGTTTGATTATGAATGTTCATTGATTAAAAAATTACTTTTTAAATTTTTCCCGAGACAAGTCTCGAACCCTCGAACGTTGTATTATGAAACCCATCTGCTCTCCACTAAACTGATCCATTTTATTAAATTTCGGTAGATCTTGATTTTTATTTAATACATTATTTATTGATCTCAAGACTTTAGTATTTGGATTGTTTTGATAATATCAATCCTTTTTTGGTTTATTTACATTCACTGGTTGCAAGGTCTGGCAACTGGATAGAATTTTTCGCGCATCAATAATTTTTTGATCCAGAATATTTATTAAATTTGTTATTTTACTTTGCTATTAACAGAAGGAGTTGGTTGAAATGTGTTTTACGGATAATTTGAATCCTGTGGTAATAACTGCTAATTTAATTAATGATGATGATTACGAAATTGAAAATTCATCGACGATTATAATTAGCAACGATTTCCGTTCAAGTAAGGTCCAGGGTTATATTCCATCTTACCCGACATATATATTGTCATTTGAGTCATTTGAAAAACTGGGAGCACTTATTCGCCAGTTCAGTTTATCCACAATCTGGAGCATCAAGTCAGCGTTTTTGGTCATCGATACCAACAAAGAGTCTCGTTGTGCGATCGCCGGAATCGTACTTACATTTCTGTGGAAAATGAATTTATTGTCTGCGTATTACATGTGTAATAATAATGACAAAGATTCAACAATTATTTATACTCTAAATCCGTTTACCAATTACGCTCCGATGCCGTGGACTCGAGTAGAACCGACTCTAAAATTCGTTACTGAAGACATGAACAAATCGACACTGTATAGCATTCAACATTCAAAAGGTATTAGCTTTGTGATATTATTATATTTAACTTCCGACTAAGAAAATCGCAAATTCTCAATAAAAAATCTAGAAATCAATTGGTCCTGCCGGCAAGTCCTGAAACTTCCTGCTATATTTGAGCTTAATAAACTTGAAAACATTATTGTCAATATACATGTTCGAGCTTTTTGAGTCACCAAGTATTAGAGAAATTGAAAATAATCGATAAAAATTGTTTTTTGAAGCATTGCTCACGAGTATGCTCGATCAATTCAATGTTTTTGGACAGAATATGATAGAAATGATAACAATGGAGAGTGACATAAACTTTAAATTAGATCAGTGAGTTACAGTACATAACATACGGAAAAAAATATCAGAAATTAGTAATTTTTCAAAATTTTAGATGATGTTATTCAAACTAACGAATTGATTGCAATAATTTATATACCGCTCATCAAATACTATGAAAGCAAAGGGCCGGCATAAGTTTTGGAACATATGATGAATGAAATTATGTGTTATCCGGAAAAAATGAAGTTACCATCCAACCCGGATAATTTATCGTTCAAGAGATTTTGTTGTCGAAATGATTCTAAATAGTTTTTTTTTTCTGGTAAACTCAAAAATTGCAAAACTGATTGATTTGAAATACTTTTTAGCGTTAGAGGCTGGAACACCAGTTCCAATGCCGCCCCGAACATCTCAAACCTTTGATTTGTTGGAAAGATATCGGCGATGAGAAATTACAAAAATGTTTGATTGAAAGTTCATGTAAATCTTCCTATCAATCATTTTAATAAATTTCTCTTCAAAATCATTAAATTCATCAAGCATAATCGTGAGCAAAACTTGAAAAAACGATCGTTATTGATTATTTTCGATTTTTCGAATTCTCGGAGGTTCATTCAAAATGTCGGTTTTACCGAGATTGAAAATATAAAAATACTAGAAAGTATTGTGGAGCTCAAAGAGCTTGAAACCAGCATGAAGTTTCAGAGCTGGCCCGCAGGGCAACCGGTCTCCTGATTTTTTTTTTTTTTTTTTTATGATAGAAAACTGTTCACTTCGTATTTGTGAATATATAAATAATTCTATGCATATATTGCCATCACACGGAAAAAAATCGGTGCTGCAACAGAACGTATTTATATGGGAGCAAACTTATGTTGCAGCAAAAGGATTTTCCCTGTGAAATCAATAGAATAAGGAACAAGTCTCATGTACCAATGTTTAACTGATTCCGCGCCTTTTGATCCCCAGACAAAATATCCCCGACAAAATATCCTCGGACATACTATCCTCGGATAAAATATCCTTGGACAAAATATCCTCAGGACAAAATATCCTCAGGACAAAATATCCCTCCGACTAAATAATCGGGGATATTTTGTCCGGGGATCAAAACGCGCGTTACCGTTTAACTTCCCGCTAAGAACATTGAAGATTTTCAAAAAATTCCGAAAGTTATCGTTTTCACACCGATTTACAAAGATCAAGTTTTCATTCGATGTCGACGTTTTGAGGTCCTAGGAAGCTATTCTGCCTTTTTTCAGAATGATGTGTATGTGTATATGTGTGTGTGTATTCATTTTTTTTAAGGTTTAATAAATAAATAATTGACAATAAATTATGCTTCCAATAATAAAAAATTTTACTAGTTAAATATAATACGAAATTAAAATTAACTGTAAGATTTTATAACAAAACAATTAAAACAAGCACTATTGCATCAAAAACATGTTATAGCATTAAAAAAACACCTTCTGTTTATCTTTTGCCGATAAAAAGGCACTGTCGCCTTTTCAGTTGTAGTCTACAATGGTAAAAAAATAAACCATTAAAAAATAGAAAATGTGGATAATAATTAATACTTTGAATAAATTAAAATTATTAAATTACCTCTCGTTGTAAACTATAAGCAAGTAAATCTAATAAAGATTTAGATATCTGATTATAAACATCTTTTTCTGTGATCCTTTCCGACAATACTGATGCGCACATAATAATAATAATAATAATAACAACGAAAATTATACAGCGCGACATTATGATAATTGAAAAATAGTCAGTGATATATTTATTTAGACTACGCTGCAATAATTATTTAAATAAATGAGTTTCGAGTATTGTAGAAGTTATATACTACTTTTTATCAATAATATAAGATGTGAGTCATGACTAATCACGTATTGCTCATGATGAGTTTAATAGCATATTTAAATTTTAAGCTGTAAAAAAATTTTGCGTGTTTCAAATCATTTTTTATAGTTTAAATAATAGCTCAAATAACGGAATATGTCTTAAAACTGCAGTTACTTGTAAGCCGAAATCTTTAATTTTTTTAATTTTTTTGAAGTATACAAATTTACTCCTACTCGAGGTATCAAATGAATAAATTGATGCATATATATATCCACTGTTATAGATAGTGACGTAAATACTCTCGAATTATCAGTAATTTATTGATGTCAAAAATTATTAAAGAACTCCCGGTGCGAATAAAAAATTAATTTTTAATGTCATTATAATTAAAATCAACGTTATCGTTATCACTCAATTCTATTTTTATAAACAAGTTAATTATTCTAGATGAAAGTTACACTGTATTATAAATCAATACAGGAATTTCAATCGAGTAGATGAGCCATGATGACAACAAGTTACTTTCTATTGATTTCTGTGCCCGGGAAAAAAGGTTTAGATCCGGCCACATATAATTATGTCTGATCAGATCTGACAAAGTAGATCTGGTCAGATCGTTAAATTGTCCCTATCTGGCGAGATCTGATCAGATATATTTATATGTGGTCAGATCTAAACCTTTTTCCTCGGGGATCCCTACTAGAAAAAATATTAAATTGCGAAAAAAAAAAATAATATAATTTGAAATCAATCCGAAATGAAATCTGATATATTAGGAACGTAACTTAGAAAAATTATAAATGTTTATGATTAATGAAAAAATCACGTCGACTGCTGGGCTCGAACCTGTATCCTTCCGATTCAAAGTCTTTGATGCTATCCACTGTGCTGACCCACGAATGTGATCGCGTGAGTGTAAATAACTAGATATCAACAATTTTGAATAATGATACAATGTATACATGATTATATCTGAGCAAATATAATAAGATCTGATTGTGTCAAATGTTGTATTTAGTTCAGATATAGTTATATTTGATCGGATCTTACGAGATATACGCAGATCTGACTAGATATAATCATGTCTGACATTGTATCTAGCCCAGATCTAATTATAGCTGATTAGATCCGACCGGATATAAACGGTGGTTGGCCAGATTCAATGAGATCTGATCATGTCTAAATATTATATCTGATCAGATATTAATAGATCTGGCAAGATATAATTTTATCTGATACCACATGATTATATCTGGTCAGATCTTAATCATATACCCAGGTGGATATCTGGAATAAAGTATGACGTCCCATAGCAATCCAGATGAAAACACATGAGATTTAAAAGAATCCATGGGAATCTATACAATTCTATGGGAAAAATTTCGCGTAGGTCGTAAAATTTAGATAGGAATTCAGATGGAAACCCATGGGATATTGGAGGAATCCATGGGAAATCATAGAAAACCATATTCTTCGATGGGTTTCTATATGGAATTTTCAGGGAGTAACTAAAAATCTATGGACTGGCTGGAATTATCATGATCGACAAATTCCTATAAAGCTTAATGATAATTTATATAAAATTTGATTCCAAAAACTATTTCGAAATCCAGCAGAAAGAACTTGTTAGCTATCATCTTTTCTGAAAATTTCGAATCATTCAATCGTTTAGACTCAAAAATATTTGCGAATTATAAAAAAACAAAATTTTTTTTTCTAGTTTTTGATAATTGGGAATAAGAATTTCAGAACAGCTTCTTCAATAATGATTTTCAATTCTTAAATTTTAAAACTTTAGCATAAAATTTAACTTGTTAGAACTTGAAATGAAAAGCTCATGAAAAAACAATTGCATTTTCGAACTCGAAAATATATTCGCGCTCATGTTTTCGAGTTCCTTGAGGTCGAAAACAGCGGGAAGTTTAGGGGCTGGCCTGCAGGCCCAACCGGCGCCCAGATTTTTTTTTGTTAGTATGATAAAATTTCAAAATTTGAAAAAAAAATTCAAATTTTGAAAGAAAATTCGAATTTTGAAAAAAAAAATTAACTTCGAAAAAAGTTTTAATTTTTTTTAAACTTTAAATTTTTTTTCAAATTTTGAAATTTCATTTTATGAACAAAAAAAATTAGTACATGAAACTTGCTTCTTATTCTATTGATTCTACAGGAAAAATCCTGTTACTCCTAGAGGATTTTTCCTATTGTAACATAAAAATTCTGTTGCTCCCACATGACTACGTCCTGTTGCAGCGCCTATTTTATTTCCGTGAATAATGAGGGGTCAGGCCTATCATTTGAAACGGGAGAGGTCTAAATAGGTGAAATTATGCATGACGTATTGTATGAACGGCTTCGCGGGAAGAAATTTTGTTATAAAATTTTATGAAATTTCACAAAATTTTATGAAATTATACTAATGAAATATGGTGAAATTCTGTGAAATTTTAGAGTTTCATAAAATTTTATGCAATTATATGAAATTTTATAAAATTCAATATAATTTTATAAAAATTTATAAAGTTTTTATAATTGTTATTGAGATCCCAAGAAGTTAATGGTATGAAATTTTATATATTTTCGTGAAATTCTACAAAATTAAAAAATACTTATGAAATTTTATCAGAAACCATGATAATTCTACACAGTAAAAAGAGCGGTGTTAAAAATGCACTCATTTTCACTCCGCCCAGTGTAAAAATGAAATTACACCGGTGTAGGAGAAGTAATTCACCGGTGTTAAAAATACCGGTGTAAAAGCAGGGTAACTGATGTAAAAGCGGGGTAAGCTGCGTCCGCTTGTAGAATTAACTTTAAGGATTTTAAAACACAAAAAATGTCAGTTCCTAATGAAAATTAATAAAAAATATCATTTATTAATAAGTATAGTGATCGATTAAGTAAAAATATTCCCAAAATAAAATATTTTAACAACAGTAAAAAATAACTACAGCGGTGGCGTTATTTTAACACCGGTCTAGAATATTTACATCGGCAGTAGCGTTATTTTAGCACCGGAGAATTTTTTTAACACCGGTACAGAATATTTACACTGGTGGCGGCGTTATTTTTACACCGCTTTCAGTGTTGAAATTTAACACCGCTGATTGTAACACCTACACCGCTTGGACTTACCCCAGCGATTTTTTTCAGTGTTTGAAATTTCATGAAATTTTGCAACATTTCATAAAATTTTGTAAAATTTCATAAAATTTTGCAACATTTATAAAATTTTGCAACATTTCATATAATTTTGTAAAATTTCATGAAATTTTGTGAAATTTCATAAAATTTTGTGAAATTTCGTGAAAGGCAAAAACTTCGTTTTCGTAAAATTACATAAAGTTTTGCATAATTTCATTAATTTTTGTAAAACTTTATAAAATATTATAAAATTTCATTAAAATATATAAAATTTTACACAATTTTATTAAGATTCCAAGGACTTTGTGGTATAAAATTTTATATATTTTTATAAAAATTCATGAAACTATAGGAAGTCTTATGAAATATTATAAAATTCTATAAAACTTCGTGTAATTTTACATAATTGAAGTTTTGGCCTTACACAAAATGTTACAAAATTTCATTAGATTATGTAAAATTTTATGAAAATGATCTCTTGGTTTCTAAGTAATTTTTAAAAATATTTTTACAATTTCTTATTTCAATAAAACTACATAATTTCATGAAATCTCATGAAATTTCAAGAAATTTTAGAAATTGAAAAAAAAAATTTTACAATACTCCTTCAGATCTTGGTAGTAAATATGTAAAATTTTTATGATATTTCATAAAATTTCATATAATTTTATTAGATTTCATAAAATTTCAAAAAAATTTTTGAAGGTTCATACCAAAAATTCCTTGGAATCTTGATAACAATTATGTAAAACTTTATGAATCTTCCCGAAATTTTGTTTCCTTTAACAAAATTTTATAAATTTTCACGAAATTTTACAAAATTTTATCAAATTTTATAAAATATTATGAAAATTATCTTATGGTTTCCATATACAATTTCATAAAAATTTTACAAATTCCTATATAATTTCTTCAGATTTTCTAAAATTTGAGTAGTACAATTTTAGGAAATTTCACGAAAATATTGGTTCCCGTGTTATTATACGCGTTACAGATGCCATAAGGGCGTATACCTGCAAAACATACCGCAGATAAGCCATAATGGCATATAAAAAATTTTTTTTTTTTCGAAAATTAACGTAATCATGTTTTATAAGTATAATGGAGACGAAAAAAATTGAGTGTCCGATACCGGTACCACCACCGGGAGCCATAAAGACGTATAAAAAAAATTTGATTTTTAGAAACAAATTTTTTTCTCTGTTATACTTATGAAATATAATTACGTCAATTCCTGAAAAAAAAAAAATTTTATACGCCCTTATGGCATCTGTAACGCGGTATTTTATGAAATTATCAGTTCTTCCAAAATTATATAAAATTCCATAAAATCTTATAAAATTATATGCCATTTCGTATGAAAGTTTAAAACTCCATATCTTGATAAATATACTATCTATTTATTCGCGATCACGTATGTGGCTTGGCGCAGTTGATAGCAGCAAGGACTTTAAATCGAAAGGACGTACGTTTAAGCCCAGCTGTCACCAGGATTTTTTCGTCAATAAAAAATATAATTAGTCTGTCTCAGTAATGCCTTCATCCATTAGATCAATGTGTAAGATCTAATTGCAATTTTCTTTTCAAAATCTAATATTTTGTTCGAAAAATTAATGTTGACTGCAGAATTATATGAAATTTCATGAAATTTTGTAAAATTTTATAAATTTTCATAAAATTTTATCAGGCCATTTTTAGCATAAAATGTTATAAAACTATAAATTTTTATGGAATTTCATGAATTTTGATGAAATTTCATCAGGCCATATTCAGCATAAAATTTCATGGTGTTTCATTAGTGGAATTTTATAAAATTTTATAAAATTTCATGAAAAAATTTTTTCCTGGGGCTCTTTCTTCGAATAAAATCAAAACCGTTCAAGCGATTATTTTAATAAATTTGTCAGTGTAAGAGACTAAGAAACTGCGATGAGTGCCACCTCAACCATAAAAATCGGACTATTAGTTCAACAGATATCGACGACAAAATATTTACAACATAATAATTGTCCTCGATTTTCCTAGATAACTCATTATGTGCTTGATTGAATGTCCCTTAAATTGAAACCAATCCACTAATTTTTTAGTCTCATCCAATCATTACAGATTTTTCCAAAAGTTTATTTAGTTTAAGTAATAATATTGAAAAAATATAAGAAAAATCATTATTTATTACACTTTTCTCGAATAATTTTTATATTAATGCCCTGATTTGATTCAAAAATTTATCCAATTTCCTTTCTTTATCACATTCCTTAAACTTAAGCGAATTTATTAGTTTCATTGAGCTAGATCGTGAACAAAGATTAAAAAACTGCTTCTTGGTGCTCGAAAATATCAAAAATACGAATGTATAAAAACAAATTGTCGAGCTCTTTGACCTTGAATGAGTACTTTGACAAAAGTATATTCGAGCTCTTTGAGCTCAAGAAGAACGGGAAGTTTTGGGGCTGTCCTGCGGAGTCAGCCGGTTTCCAGATTTATTTCTCACGGCTATGAAAACGTTACACAATAAATATATTGTAGCTAAGCCGTTACGGAAAAAACCTAATGAACACTATTGGGAATTCATTAGTGTTAATAAGTGTTTACGGCTGTATTCGAAGCATAGAATCTCAAAAACTCCGGATTACCAAACAAACTAATGCTTTTACAGGATTAGGTCGCAACCATCCGAGCGCATTAGTTTTTGGTTACTATTAGTCGATAGAATTCATTTTAGTGCTTTTCCGTAAGGGTAACAACAATATGGAATATATATCAAAGAAAGTATATACACATAATGAATTTACTTAAGAATTTATTTATTTGCAGATCAAAAACTATGTAAAAATATAACTTTCGATAAAACAAAACGTTTGGATCAGCATGAAGTGAAAGTTGCTAACTTTTTGGCACGACCTATCAAAGGAAAAAAAGATACCACAACGGATGATCTCAGAAGCCTTTTAGACTTTGCGCAGAATAGAAAACTCATTTCTTTATATACGCTATCATCGCACATTAATGTGAAATCTAAAGCGCATGTAATACCTGATATTTATAAACGGGAGTCGATTGATTATGGCTACATTAGAGAATTAGTTGATTCTAGGTACGATGTTTACGGCAAAATGAGACAATTATCAGATACAAATTATGGTTATACAGATATTATTACATACTATCGAGAAATAGAATTCTCAATATTAACTCAAAGAACGAACTATTTAACGGCAATAAGCGAAATAACTTACAATTGGCAGTTTATTGTACTGACTATTCTTTTCGAGTTATTAATAATGGTGATGATATTGGTAAGCAATAAATTTGACGTCAGTGGGGCTGTAATGGTGTAACAGGGAATTTTGAATTCTTTCGCGCTCAGTTGCCATGATTTTCTATCATGTGCACGGTCGATATAATCTATTACTGCCCCAGGGTTATCCGGGGTAGAGTGCGACTGTCGTCCCGAGCGGAAATCGTAGGGGCTTGTCTGTCAGTCCCACTTAGTTATAAGTAGGAGGGTCTAAGTTTTCCGGAAGTTGCCGAATTCGGTCGAGTGGGTGCACAATTATAAGTGCAGGGTGAACCCAGGCCGAGACACACAACCGGACAGATCGGGCTACTCACCGGACGCTCATCCAACTCAGGTAATTAATTATTTTAGACTTGGATTCTCATTGTGGAACCAAGCGATATATTTATTAATTATTATCAATACCAGGCCATTAGCCGGTATCTTTATAACAATCAACTAATTATTCTGGAAAAGCAGGTGCAGGAGAAAAGTACGAGAAACCGAGAGAGAGAGAGAGAGAGAAAGACTGAGGAAGGAACGGGAACGACGGAAACGAGAAGACCTGACGAGACAGAGACGAGGAACAAAACGCACCGGAAAATAAGTTCAGGTATTAATTAAATTAATTATTTTAGGCCTGAGCCAGAATATTAATTTAATTCTTCAAATACTTAGTCGTTCTTCGGGATATTCCGCGTCTAGGCCGTAATAATTAAATAATTAGTATAGATTTTGTTTAAATTAAAGTTAAGCCAGACGTTGTCTAACCGGATCCAGGCCCATTAGCCGGATCCAGGGCGTCGTTCATAATTCCAGGCCATCGCCGGAATTATTGCGTTGTAGAAATTTCTAGGCCCATTGTGTGAAGCACAAGCCAGAAATCTTCATAGTCTAGTCCGTGTAAAATAAATTATTAATTAATCAAATAAGATAAATAAAATTTATTAAAATAAATCACACTAATAAATAAACTAAGAATTAATTAAATAACCGGTTGATAAATTAGTTAAATTGTCCAAGAGACACATTAATTATTAATAATCAAAATTAATTAATAATTAAATTAAGTAATAAAATTATCGTAAATAAAATAATGATAAAGAAAAATAAATATCAAAAGAAAGAAAATAAATCAGTAGAATTAAAGATAGCGGAACTTTGGTCGAGCAAGGATCGGGTAAAAGTGTCGCTGTTTGTTACTGACAAAACTCAGATTATAAATTACGGGTTTGTTGTTAAGTTAAAGTTTCAATGACTTATTAGTGAGAGAAAGAAAAAAGAAAATTAATTAATTAATAATAATTATTTTCTTTAAAATTTAATTAATTAATTTAGTAAAAGCGTAGTTATGGAAATTGTGGTAATTAAATAATTGTAATAAATTAATGTTAGTGTTAAAATCACGTAGAGGGTTCAGGGGACCGCGTGAATTAGTTGAATAAGGTTTTATCACGTAGAGGGTCAAGGTGACCGCGTGAATTAAAGGTTTTGTCACGTAGAGGGTTCAGGGAACCGCGTGAATGTAAAATTAAGGTTTTAGCCACGTAGAGGGTCGCGTTGACCGCGTGGAGTTTAGGTTAAAATAAAAGTGTGTAATAAAATATTTTAAAATTAGTGTTATAATTAATAAATAAATCGGGAGGTAACCGATATTTTAATGTAAGTCCAAAGGTAGTTGGCAATCTTTTAATCGAGTGCGTGTGTGTGTGATATAGCCAAAGGTAGTTGGCTTGGTTAAGGTTAAATTAATAAGTCAAAGGTAGTTGACGTTAAATAATAAGGTTTATAAAAGTCATAAGGTTATGAAGGTTTATTGAATAAATAAAAGTTAAAATTGTAATATTAAATAAAGTGTTAACTAATTATAAATTATCCTTCCTTTTCCTACTCTTACAATTAAATTTTACACCGACCCTGATTATTAAGAACCGGTTCTGGAAGAACGTTTAATCCTTCCAGTGGCGCCCTTAAAAAGGAATTTAAGGACGACCAGTGTAGCAGTACCCCTGTTATAATGGACGTAGTAAGAATGACAGCAAGTATGGGACCGTTGACGCCATTAGGTCGTTTGTCTGCACGTATAATTTACTTATCCGGTTTTCTATTTATGTTCGTTGTGATGCCCGAGTTTCAGGGACAAATATCCGCAATAATGTCAAAACCTCTACGGCGTAATGTTGAGACGCTAAGAGACTTGTACGACAACAACTACCACGTTTTCTACGATGGGCAATTAACAAATGATATAGCTAGCGAAAATTTGTGGGTTACTGATGAGGATAAGAAATACTTGCATTCATCTAATATTTATGAATTGATGAAACGCGCTAAAGTGGCACAAAAAAATTCAACGATCGCATGTATTCATTTCAGAGACGTTCAATTATTTCATGCTTTAAAATTAAATAACTTATATGTTTCGAAAACTGCCATATTTAAAAGGTATTATGTACATTGGACCAGGAAAAATTGGAGTGCGAAAAATAGATATGATAAAATAGGTTTGTCTGCATTTGAATCGGGATTGGTCGATTATTGGACACATAAGCTAGGGAATGATCGATTGAAAAAATTGGAGAAAATGAGTAGAATTAAAGAGAATAAAAAGTACGATCAAATTGATTTCGATAATTTGATGTTCAGTTACATGTTTACTTTAGCGGTGACACTTTGGAGTTTATTTATTTTCGCTATGGAAATGCTTTTTTACAAGCATTCGAAATGTTATAGACAGTTTCAGATAAGGCGACGAGTCGGGATTGAATTAAATAACTCGTTGAGATCACAGCCGCGGATAATTTTTTTTCCTGGGCGAATGGTTCTCTCTAATAGTCGTGAGTAGTTTCGATATCAGCTATTAAAATTTAAAATTGATCATCACTGTATCACCGCGAAAATCTACTTCTTACGAAAATGGCACGAGTCCCTCGCGGACCTGGAATCACTGTCAAATCACAGTGAAATCACAGTGAGATTATAGTAAAAACATTGTGAGACCATCATGAAATTACGGTGAATTCACCATGATTTTGTGCCATTCGGTCACTGTAGTTTTATGGTTATCTCACAGTGATTCAATAGTAGTTTCACAGCAAATTCACAGTGGACTTACAGTAAATTTACAGTAAATTTACAGTGAACTTACAGTAAATTCACAGTGAAAATACACGGAAAAAAAATGTAGTAAATTTCACTAAAAAATATGAAAATCATTTTACTATATTAAGTTCAGTAAATTTTAGTATATTAGAATGGAAACAAATCAAATTAAATTTTTAATAACTTTTAACTTTTTATCATTAGTGTTCTAATGAAAACTTGATTTTCGAATATCGAGGTAAAAAAAAGAAATTGTCACTATACCACTCTAAAGCTACGATTTGACGACTGTGGTGTCAAATCATCATAAAACTATAGTCAAATCACCATTAATTTACCAAGGAATCGTGGTGAAATCACCTTTAATTTACCGTGGTATCATGGTGAAATCACCATTAATTTACTATAGAATAATGGTGAAATCACCATTAATTTACTGTAGAATAATGGTGAAATCACCATTAATTTACTGTGGAATCATGATTGAATCACCATTAATTTACTCTAAGCTCGCAATGAAATCACAGTAAAATCACTACTAGATCACAATGACAAAATGGCACAAAATGACTGTAAATTCACGATGAAATCACCGTAAATACACCGTAAAATTACGGTGAAAGTGAATTCACTGTGATTTCACTGTGATTTTACAGTGATTCAAAGTCCACGAGGGCGTGCAAGGACACTTAAATTTGTGTAAATATTTTAGGATTTGAATTGTAATAGTAATTGTTATAATGTATTATTGTAGTGAGTTTTTCAATAAACCATAATGTATAATGAAAATTGAACAGATATTATAAAACTTAATTGTAAGCGTCAAACTGCTTGATTATCACACTTGTATGCTATAAAAGTAAACTTTCCATTTACGTTGAATCTGGAGTATAATAAAAAGTCCAACAAAAAAAAACCTAGCACAATATACTTCTTTAAATATTTAGTTAATTAAAATTATAATCAAATTTTGAAAACCCCTAATTAAGTGACTCATCAACATTTTCTAACGATAATTACAATATTGGACAGCAAATGTTCGATTCGAAATTAGAATCTAATAGGGTACGGTTGGGCATGACGGTTCCCTTAGAGCACGATGAACCCATCTTCTAAAATTTGGTAAAAATTTTTAACTTTCCGCTAAGAAAATTGTAAATTTTCAAAAATTCGGGAAGTTATTGGTTTCAGTCCGATTTTCAAAAATCGAATTTCTAATAGATATTGACGTTTTGAGGTTCTAGGAAGCTATTTTGACTAATTTCACGATGATGTCCGAGTGTATGTATGTACGTATGTAAATATCTATAACTTTTGAACGGATGAACCGATTTTGATCATCAAGGTGTCATTCGACGTGGCTTGCGAATATCTTGAAGCTGAAAAAAAATTGAGCTTGATCGGTAGGGCTCGTTCGGAGATATTCCAAAAATAAACTTTTTCAAAAATGTTTTTTTCGGATAACTTTTTACGGGCTTGATGGATTGATTCTAAAATCAACTGGGCTCTGAAGCTTTATAAGCCGCGTCGAATGCCACCTCAACCATCAAAATCGGTTGATTCTTTCAAGAGAAACCGTTGTCGAAAGAATTAAAAAAAAAAATTTTTTTTAGTATTTTAGAAATTTCTCAAAAACAACTCGATAAATCAATTTTAAAATCTGATCAGTTGTAGAACTCAATAAAACGCGACGATTGCCACCTTAACCGTCTCAATCGGTTTATTCGTTCGAGAGATATCGTTGGAGCAAAAATGGTAAAAAACGTTATTTTTCGAAAACAAAGGCATACAAAAGTGTTTTCGAACACGAAGAGCTTGAAAATGTATTCTCAACAATGTTTTCGAGCTCAAGGAGCTCGAAAACTGCGGGAAGTTTTGGAGCTAGCCCGCAGGGTCAACTGACAGACCGATTTTTTTTTCCATTTCTGGTCAAATCATGATATCTCCTGTGTCTTTAGGGTATTTTAGGCTGTTCTGCGATATCTGGGGCTTAATGGACCGAATGAAAAAAAATTTGCTCCAGAAAACTTTTTTTTTTTTTTCTCTAAACTAAAATGCATTTGAATAATTTATTGATTAAAGCTCTTCAACGCCAATAGATTATATTGTGGCTAAAATAAAAATTCCAATGAAACTGGGGAATGTTACGAAAAATAAAATTAAAAAGCATATGAAAAATTTAAAAAACACTTTTTAAAATTAAAACAGTAATTATCTATTTAAAATAATTAGACAACTCAACAATAACATTAAGTAATCTGCGCTGGCTCTCGGCGCGAACCGACATAGTCTGGGTTCGAATCCCAGTTCGGGCTATCTATATTTTTCTCAATTTACCTATAAATTGTCTTATTGAGAAGGTTAATTGTAAGTTTAGGTTTCACTACATTTAAAAAATCGGCCGCTGGATGCTAACGTTCAAAACTATTACTATAACTACTGTTGGTGAAGCTGCATCTTATTTAACGGTAAATTCGAATTTAAATTTAGCTAAACTACATTATTTCCACTGCAATTAAAAAATCATTTAAGATAAATTTGCTGTTTCAAACCAAATCAGGGTAGAGAGAGAGAGAGAAACAGGTTACATCGTCTAAATAAATTTTTTTTTTTTTTTTAATTTCTCCATGGGATTATAAAGGTAAGGAAATAGTATATTTGTGCTTAAAATTTTTTTGTTTTCATTGAAAAAAAAAAAAAAAAAAAAAAAAAAAAAAAAAAAAAAAAAAAATTTTAGAAGCTTTTTTCTAAGGAAGCTATCATGCCCCAGAAAGGAAACAAAAAATTTCCGAGTTTTGTTAAAACCTTAATGGATTTGTTAAGATACAAATTAGGTTGACCTAGAGATTAAAAGCCATAAAAAACGATTATCTGCTTAAAAAAACCGCCGTACCCCACCCACCCCTAATTCGAATAGATACGAATAATTCCATAAAACTTCATAATTCAAATTTCCGAATAATTCAAGAAAATTGAATAAGTTGATGAAATCGAATAATTAAAAGTTCTGAATAATTCGATGAAATCAAGCTGGAAACGTTATAGAGCTGAAAAGAGATTGATCTTCATTTGAGCCTCTAAAGCTTTCAAGTTTAGATGTTTAAATGCTGCGACGGAAAATGTATTCAAACTTATGTAAATCATTTTCGTACAGAAACGAAAATAAACGAAGTGTAAAGGTTTGAATAAAACTCTAGAATACAATTCTGAGGTAGATCATTGAGCCGAAATTAAGTTTTTAATCTTTGATTGGAGGTTGAAATCAGATTAAAATTTTCGACTCTGGAAACAAGTAAATTTTCTATCTTTAACTTGAATTGTAAAATCCAAAAAATTGAATATCGTCATAAGTAGAAGGTTTATGTATCGATTTACGCCGGGGAAGCTCTATGCCAGGACTCGGTGACAATCGTCAATATAATTACAGGTAATAAAACGCAAGTATGCGTCTAAAAATACAATACAGAAGCCCAGATACCGGCCAGAATCGATTGAAACTGATGACATGTCCCTTATTTGAGTCAGTCACAATTCCTGTATTGAAGTTATCACACTTGTTTTCCATACTTCCTATACTTAATGATCTGACGAATAAGCCGTTGTTGCTGTTAATTCAACAAAATAATATTCATGAAAGCGTTGAAATTGTTTTTTTTTTTTAATTGCCATTTTAAATAAAACGATTTTGTATGATTATTTGAGAATGTTGCTTCAGAAGACAATTTTGAGTTTTTTCTATTTATTTTGTATTAATATTGCAAGCAGTCATGGAAATTATTCGAATATTTTATCAAACAGTTCATCAAATCGTCTCTATCGTCATGCGGTAAGTTAAATTATTTGTTATAGCATATATTTAATAGATTTGAGCAAAATTTTTATTTCATTTTCGTCTTCATGATAAAATTTTCATAGAATTTCGCCACTATATCTCGAATAAGAAAGATAACATTTAAAAAATTGTCCAATAATAATTTCATATAATTGTGCATAAAATATTAAAAATGAGTCATGGAAATTTAGTTGCAGAAAAATTAAAAAATATACATCGAGCAAAGCTTGATTGCGTCGAGATTTCGGTAGATCTTGATTTTTATTTAATACATCATTTATTGATCTCAAGACTTTAGTATTTGGTTTGTTTTGATAATATCAATCCTTTTTTGGTTCATTTACATTCACTGGTTGCAAAGTCTGGCAACTGGATAGAATTTTTTGCGTATCAGTAATTTTTTGATCCAGAATATTATTAAATTTGTTATTTTACTTATTAACAGAAGGAGTTGGTTGAAATATGTTTTACGGATAATTCGAATCCTGTGGTAATAACTGCTGATTTAATTAATGATGATGATTATGAAATTAAGAATTCATCGACGATTATAATTAGCAACGATTTTCGTTCGAGTAAGGTCCAGGGTTATATTCCATCTTACCCGACATATATATTGTCGTTTGAGTCATTTGAAAAACTGGGAGCACTTATTGGCCAGTTCAGTTTATCCACAATCTGGAGCATCAAGTCAGCGTTTTTGGTCATCGATACCAACAAAGAGTCTCGTTGTGCGATCGCCGGAAATGTACTTGCCTTTCTGTGGAAAATGGATTTATTATCTGCGTATTACATGTGTAATAATAATGACAAAGATTCAACAATTGTTTATACTCTAAATCCGTTTACAAATTACGCTCCCACACCGTGGACTCGAGTAGAACCGACTTTAAAATTCGCTACCGAAGACATGAACAAATCGACACTGTACAGCATTCAACATTCGAAAGGTATAAACTTTGTGATATTATTATTTTTAACTTCCCACTAAGAAAATCGCAAATTTTAAACAAGAAAACCGGAAATCGGTATTTAAGCTCAAGGAGCTTAAAAATATTATTGCCAATACATGTTCGAGCTTTTTGAGTCTCTTATTGATCTCCAAGAATTAGAGAAATTTGAAATAATCAATAAGGATCGTTTTCTAAAGTATTGCTCACGAGTATGCTCGCTCGAATCCAATGTTTCTGGACAGAATATGATAGAAATAATAACAGTGGAGAGTGACATAAACTTTAAATTCAATCAGTGAGTTAGAGTACATAACATACGGAAAAAAATATCAGAAATTAGTGATTTTTCAAAATTTTAGATGATGTTATTTGAACTAACGAATCAATTGCAATAATTTATATAACGATCATCAAATACTATGAAGGCAAAGGGCCGGCATAAGTTTTGGAACATATGATGAATGACATTATGTGTTATCCGGAAAAAATGAAGTTACCATCCAACCCGGATAATTTATCGTTCAAGAGATTTTGTTGTCGAAATGATCCTAAATAATTTTCTTTTCTAGTAAACTCAAAAAATGCAAAACTGATTGATTTGAAATACTTTTTAGCGTTAGAGGCTGGAAAACCAGTTCCCATGCCGCCCCGAACATCTCAGGCCGTTCATTTGTTGGAAAGATATCGGCGATGAGAAATTTCAAAAATGTTTGATTGAAAGTTCATGTAACTCTTCCTATTAATCATTTTAATAAATTTCTCTTCAAAATCATTAAATTCATCAAGCATAATCGTGAGCAAAACTTGAAAAAACGATCGTTATTGATTATTTTCAATTTTTCGAATTCTTGGAGGTTCATTTAAAATATCGGTTTTTCCGAGATTGAAAATATAAGAATACTTAAAAGTATTGTGGAGCTCAAAGAGCTTGAAACCAGCATGAAGTTTCAGAGCTGGCCCGCAGGGCAACCGGTCTCCTAATTTGTTTTTTTTTTTTTTTACGATAGAAAACTATTCGCTTCGTATTTGTGAATATATAAATATCTCTATGCATATATTGCCATCACACGGATAAAAATCTGGACATCGATTGGCCCTGCGGGACTTTTTGAGCTCGAAAACATTAGTGTAAATATATTTCCGAGCTCAAAAATAAGTTTGCTTTCTTTTTTATTATGAACTTTCCAAGCTTAATAGATTTACGTTTTTTGTTAAAGTGATAAATTTTAGAATTGAAAACAATTAATGAATGAGCGTTTTTTAAATATTTATTCATAACTATGTTCAATAAAAAATAAGTATATCTAGGCAAAAATCGATGTAAGTAATCGAAGTAAGGATTTAAATGAGCTTTGACTCATATCAGAGCGTTAATCCATGAAATATCCAAGAAAAATATCGAAAACGGTGTTTTTTCAATTTTTTTTTTGTTGATAATATGATTTAAGCGGAAGAATAAGTTACATGACATTACGTGGTGCTCGAAAGAGACCGGAAAACAACAAGTTCTTATGATTTTGAATATATTTTTGTAACAGGGTAAATTGAGTTAATTTATTGACCGAAATCGTGATTTGTCACCGATGGTCATTTACCCTACCTGCAACCCCAAACGAGCTTCAATTAAGTTTTTCGACTAGTCGCCGGGTGCGCTATAGAAAACTGTTCACTTCGTATTTGTGAATATATAAATAATTCTATGCACATATTGCCATCACACGGAAAAAAATAGGTGCTGCAACAGAACGTATTTCTATGGGAGCAAACTCATGTTGCAGCAAAAGGATTTTCCCTATGGAATCAATAGAATAAGGAACAAGTCTCATGTAACTATGTTTAACTTCCCGCTAAGAACATCGATGATTTTCAAAAAATTCCGAAAGTTATCGTTTCCACACCGATTTACAAAAATTAAGTTTTCATCCGATGTCGACGTTTTGAGGTCCTAGGAAGCTATTCTAACTTTTTTCAGAATGATGTCCGAGTGTCTGTATGTGTGTGTGTGCGTGCGTGTATTTGTGTATTCATTTTTTTTAAGGTTTAATAAATAAATAATTGACAATAAATTATGCTTTCAATAATAAAAAATTTTACTCGTTAAATATAATACGAAATTAAAATGAACTGTAAGATTTTATAACAAAACAATTAAAACAAGCACTAATGCATCAAAAACATGTTATAGCATTAAAAAAACACCTGCTGTTTCTTTTTTGTCGATAAGATGGCACTCTCACCTTTTCAGTTGTAGTCTACAATGGTAAAAAAATAAACCATTAAAGAATAGAAAATGTGGATAATAATTAATACTTTGAATAAATTAAAATTATTAAATTACCTCTCGTTGTAAACTATAAGCAAGTAAATCTAATAAAGATTCAGATATTTGATTATAAACACCTTTTTCTGTGATCTTTTCCGACAATACTGATGCGCACATAATAATAATAATAATAATAATAATAATAATAATAATAATAATAACGAAAATTGTACAGCGCGACATTATGATAATTGAAAAATAGTCAGTGATATATTTATTTAGACTACGCTGCAATAATTATTGGAATAAATGAGTTTCGAGTATTTTAGAAGTTATATACTACTTTTTATCAATAATATAAGATATGAGTCATGACTAATCACGTATTGTTCATGATGAGTTTAATAGCATATTTAAATTTTAAGCTGTAAAAAAATTTTGCGTGTTTCAAATCATTATTTTATAGTTTCAAAAATAGCTCAAATAACGGAATATGTCTCGTAACTGCAGTTACTTGTAAGCCGAAATCTTTAATTTTTTTAATTTTTTTGAAGTATACAAATTTACTCTTACTCGAGGTATCAGATGAATAAATTGATGCATATATATATTCACTGTTATCGATAGTGACGTAAATACTCTCGAATTATCAGTAATTTATTGATGTCAAAAATTATTAAAGAACTCCCGGTGCGAATAAAAAATTAATCTTAAATGTCATTATAATTAAAATCAACGTTATCGTTATCACTTAATTCTATTTTAATAAACAAGTTAATTATTCTAGATGAAAGTTACACTGTATTATAAATCAATACAGGAATTTCAATCGAGTAGCTGAGCCATGATGACAACAAGTTACTTTCTATTGATTTCTGTGCCCGGAAAAAAAGGTTTAGATCCGGCCACATATAATTATGTCTGATCAGATCTGACAAAGTAGATCCCATAGCAATCCAGATAAAAACACATGGGATTTAAAAGAATCCATGGGAATCTATACAATTCTATGGGAAAAATTACGCGTAGGTCGTAAAATTTAGATAGGAATTCAGATGGAAACCCATGGGATATTGGAGGAATCCATGGGAAATCATAGAAAACCATATGCATTTTTCGATGGGTTTCTATATGGAATTTTCAGGGAGTAACTAAAAATCTATGGACTGGCTGGAATTATCATGATCGACAAATTCCTATAAAGCTTAATGATAATTTATATAAAATATGATTCCAAAAACTATTTCGAAATCCAGCAGAAAGAACTTGTTAGCTATCATCTTTTCTGAAAATTTCGAATCATTCAATCGTTTAGACTCAAAAATATTTGCGAATCATAAAAAAACAAAATTTTTTTTTCTAGTTTTTGATAATTGGGAATAAGAATTTCAGAACAGCTTCTTCAATAATGATTTTCAATTCTTAAATTTTAAAACTTTAGCATAAAATTTAACTTGTTTAAACTTGAAATGAAAAGCTCATAAAAAAACAATTGCATTTTCGAACTCGAAAATATATTCGCGCTCATGTTTTCGAGTTTCTTGAGGTCGAAAACAGCGGGAAGTTTAGGGGCTGGCTCGCAGGCCCAACCGGCGCCCAGATTTTTTTTTGTTAGTATAATAAAATTTCAAAATTTGAAAAAAAAATTCAAATTTTGAAAGAAAATTCGAATTTTGAAAAATAAAATTAACTTCGAAAAAAGTTTTAATTTTTTTTAAACTTTAAATTTTTTTTCAAATTTTGACATTTCATTTTATGGACAAAAAAAATTAGTACATGAAACTTGTTCCTTATTCTATTGATTCTACAGGAAAAATCCTGTTGCTCCTAGAGGATTTTTCCTATTTTAACATGAAAATTCTGTTGCTCCCACATGACTACGTCCTGTTGCAGCGCCTATTTTATTGCCGTGAATAATGAGGGGTAAGGCCTATCATTTGAAAGGGGAGAGGTCTAAATTGGTGAAATTATGCATGACGTATTTTATGAACGGCTTCGCCGGAAGAAATTTTTTTATAAAATTTTATGAAATTTCACAAAATTTTATGAAATTATACTAATGAAATATGGTGAAATTCTGTGAAATTTTAGAGTTTCATAAAATTTTATGCATTTATACGTAATTTTATGAAATTCTATTTAATTTTTTGAAAATTTATAGTTTTTATAATTGCTATTGAGATCCCAAGGAGTTATTGGTATGAAATTTTATATAGTTTCGTGAAATTTTACAGTTTTACAAAATTCGAAAAAAAGTTATGAAATTTTATCAGAAACCATGAGATAATTCTATGAAATTTCATAAAATTTTGCAACGTTTCATATAATTTTGTAAAATTTCATAAAATTTTGTGAAATTTCGTGAAAGGTCAAAACTTTGTTTTTGTAAAATTTCATAGTTTTGTATAATTTCATAAATTTTTGTAAAACTTCATAAAATTTCATTAAAATTTATAAAATTTTTCACAATTGTTATAAAGACGCGGGAAAAATTTTTTCATGAAATTTTATGAAGTTTTCTAAAATTTGACAAAATTTTACAAAATTTTAACAAATTATATGAAATTATACTATCGTAATTTGGTGAAATTCTGTGAAATTTTATAATTTCATAAAACTTTATGCAGTTATATGTAATTTTATAAAGTCTATATAATTTTATGAAATTCTATATAATTTTGAAAAATTTCATAAAATTTTCTGAAATTTTATAAAATTTTCTGAAATTTCGTGAAAGTCCAAAACTTTGTTTTTGTAAAATTTCATAGTTTTGTATAATTTCATAAATTTTTGTAAAACTTCATAAAATTTTTCACAATTGTTATAAAGACCCGGGAATAATTTTTTCATGAAATTTTATGAAGTTTTATAAAATTTGATAAAATTTTAGAAAATTTTAACAAATTATATGAAATTATTCTACTGAAATTTGGTGAAATTCTGTGAAATTTTGTAATTTCATAAAATTTTATGCAATTATATGTAATTTTATAAAATTCTATATAATTTTATAAAAATTTATAAAGTTTTTATAATTGTTATTGAGATCCCAAGAAGTTAATAGTATGAAATTTTATTTATTTTCGTGAAATTCTACAAAATTAAAAAAAACTTTGATGAATGAAATTTTATCAGAAACCATGAGATAATTCTACACAGTAAAAAGAGCGGTGTTAAAAATGGACTCATTTTCACTCCGCCCGGTGTAAAAATGAAATTACACCGGTGTAGGAGAAGTAATTCACCGGTGTTAAAAATACCGGTGTTAAAGCGGGGTAACCGGTGTTAAAACAGAGTAATACCGGTGAAAAAGCAGGGTAACTGGTGTAAAAGCAGGGTAAGCTGCGTCCGCTTGGAGAATTAACTTTAAGGATTTTAAAACACAAAAAATGTCAGTTCTTAATGAAAATTAATAAAAAATATCATTTATAAAGAAGTATAGTGATCGATTAAGTAAAAATATTCCCAAAATAAAATATTTTAACAACAGTAAAGAATATCTACAGCGGCGGCGTTATTTTAACACCGGTCTAGAATATTTACATCGGCAGTAGCGTTATTTTAACACCGGAGGATTTTTTTAACACCGGTACAGAATATTTACATTGGTGGCGGCGTTATTTTTACACCGCTTTCAGTGTTGAAATTTAACACCGCTGGTTTTAACACCTACACCGCATGGACTTACCCCAGCGATTTTTTTCAGTGTTTGAAATTTCATGAAATTTTGCAACATTTCATAAAATTTTGTAAAATTTCATAAAATTTTGCAACATTTCATAAAATTTTGCAACATTTCATATAATTTTGTAAAATTTCATGAAATTTTGTGAAATTTCATAAAATTTTGTGAAATTTCGTGAAAGGCAAAAACTTCGTTTTCGTAAAATTACATAAAGTTTTGCATAATTTCATTAATTTTCGTAAACCTTTATAAAATATTATAAAATTTCAATAAAATATATAAAATTTTACACAATTTTTATTACGATTCCAAGGACTTTGTGGTATAAAATTTTATATATCTTTATAAAAATTCATGAAACTATAGGAAGTCTCATGAAATATTATAAAATTCTATAAAACTTCGTGTAATTTTACATAATTGAAGTTTTGGCCTTACACAAAATGTTACAAAATTTCATAAGATTATGTAAAATTTTATGAATTTTCCCGAAATTTTGTCTTCTTTTACAAATTTTATAAAATTTCGCGAAATTTTACAAAATTTTATCAAATTCCATAAAATATTATGAAAATTATCTTATGGTTTCCATATACAATTTCATAAAATTTTTTTAAATTTTACGAATTCTTATATAATTTTTTCAGATCTTATAAAATTTGAATAGTACAATGTTAGGAAATTTCACGAAAATATTGTTTCCCGTGTTATTATATCGCGTTACAGATGCCATAAGGGCGTATACCTGCATAACATACCGCAGATAAGCCATAATGGCATATAAAATTTTTTTTTTCGGAAATTAACGTAATTATGTTTTATAAGTATAATAGAGACGAATAAAATTTAGTGTCCGGAACCATCGTGATTGTGACCTAAAAGTATAAGAATGATAAAAAACGTTCGAACTTAGGAAAATTTTTTTCGTTGAACAAAAATTTTAATTTTGAAAAAAAAACATTGTTTGTAGGTATAAAAAAAAACAAAATGTTAAAAAAATTTTTTTTTGTTAGCATGAACTTTTAGAACATAATTAAAATAATTACGTCGATTTCCGAAAATTTTTTTTTTATACGCCCTCATAGGTCCCGGTACCACCACCGGGAGCCATAAAGGCGAATAAAAAAATTTGGTTTTTGGAATCAAATTTTTTGTCTCTGTTATACTTATGAAATATAATTACGTCAATTCCTGGAACAAAAAAATAAAATTTTATACGCCCTTATGGCATCTGTAACGCAGTTGATAGCAGCAAGGACTTTAAATCGAAAGGACGTACGTTCAAGCCCAGCAGTCGCCAGGATTTTTTCGTCAATAAAAAATATAATGAGTCTGTCTCAGTAATGCCTTCATCCATTAGATCAACGTGTAAGATCTAATTGCAATTTTCTTTCAAAATCTAATGTTTTTTTCGAAAAATTAATGGTGACTGTAGAATTATATGAAATTTTGTAAAATTTCATAAATTTTCATAAAATTTTATCAGGCCATTTTCAGCATAAAATTTTATAAAACTAAGTATTTTTAGAAAATTTTATGAAATTTCATGGATTTTGATGAAATTTCATTAGGCTATTTTCAGCATCAAATTTCATGGAATTTCATTAGTGAAATTTTATGAAATTTTATAAAATTTCATGAAAAAATTATTTCCCGGGGCTCTTTCTTCGAATAAAATCAAAACCGTTCATGTGATTATTTTCATAAATTTGTCAGTGTGAGAGACTAAGAAACTGCGACGAATGCCACCTCAACCATCAAAATCGGACTATTAGTTCAACAGATATCGACGACAAAATATTTAAAACATAATAATTGTCTTCGATTTTCCTAGATAACTCATTATGTGCTTGATTGAATGTCCCTTAAATAGAAACCAATCCACCAATTTTTTAGTTTCATTCAATCATTACAGATTTTTCCAAAAGTTTATTTAGTTTAAGTAATAATATTGAAAAAATATAAGAAAAATCATTATTTATTACACAAATATTAAAAAATACGAATGTATAAAAACAAATTGTCGCGCTCTTTGACCTTGAATGAGTACTTTGACAAAAGTATATTCGAGCTCTTTGAGCTCAAGAAGAACGGGAGGTTTTGGGGCTGTCCTGCGGAGTCAGCCGGTTTCCAGATTTATTTCTCACGGCTATGAAAACGTTACACAATACATATGTTGCTAACAGTAGCTAAGTCCTTACGGAAAAAGCCTAATGAACACTATTGGGAATTCATTAGTGTTAATAAGTGTTTACGGCTGTATTCGAAACATAGAATCTCAAAAACTCCGAATTACCAAACAAACTAATGCTTTTACAGGATTAGGTCGCAACCATGCAAGCGCATTAGTTTTTGGTTACTATTAGTCGATAGAATTCATTTTAGTGCTTTTCCGTAAGGGTAACAACAATATGGAATATATATCAAAGAAAGTATATACACATAATGAATTTACTTAAGAATTTATTTATTTGCAGATCGAAAACTATGTAAAATTATAACTTTCGATAAAACAATACGTTTGGATCAACATGAAGTGAAAGTTGTTAACTTTGTGGCACAACCTATCAAAGGAAAAATTGATATTAAAACAGATGATTTCAAAAGATTTTTAGACTTTGCGCAGAATAGAAAAATCATTTCTTTATATACGCTATCATCGCACATTAATGTGAAATCTATAGCGTATGTAATACCTGGTATTTATATACGAGAATCGATTGATTATGGCTACATTAGAGAATTAGTTGATTCTAGGTACGATGTTGACGGCAAAATGAGACAATTATCAGATATAAATTATGGTTATACAGATATTATTACATACTATGGAGAAATGGAATTCTCAATATTAACTCAAAGAACGAACTATTTAACGGCAATGAGCGAAATAACTTACAATTGGCAGTTTATTGCACTGACTATCGTTTTCGTGTTATTAATAATGGTGATGATATTGGTAAGCAATAAATTTGACGTCAGTGGGGCTGTAATGGACGTAGTAAGAATGACAGCAAGTATGGGACCGTTGACTCCATTAGACCGTGTGTCTGCACGTATAATTTACTTATCCGGTTTTCTATTTATATTTGTTGTGATGCCCGAGTTCCAGGGACAAATATCCGCAATAATGTCAAAACCTCTACGGCGTAATGTTGAGACGCTAAGAGACTTGTACGACAACAACTACCACGTTTTCTACGATGGGCAATTAATAAACGATATAGCTAGCGAAAATTTTTGGGTTACTGATGAGGATAAAAAATACTTGCATTCATCTAATCATTCTGAATTAATGAAATGCGCTAAAGTGGCACAAAAAAATTCAACGATCGCATGTATTTATTTCAGAGAAGATCAATTATTTCATGCTTTAAAAATAAATAACTTATATGTTTCGAAAACTGCCATATTTAAAAGGTATTATGTACATTGGACCAGGAAAAATTGGAGTGCGAAAAATAGATATGATAAAATAGGTTTGTCTGCAATTGAATCGGGGTTGGTCGATTATTGGACACATAAGCTAGTGAATGATCGATTGAAAAAATTGACGAAAATGAGTAGAATTAAAGAGAATAAAAAGTACGATCAAATTGATTTCGATAATTTGATGTTTAGTTACATGTTTACTTTGGCGGTGACACTTTGGAGTTTATTTATTTTCGCTATGGAAATGCTTTTTCACAAGCATTCAAAATGTTACAGACAGTTTCAGATAAGGCGACGAGTCGCGATTGAATTAAATAACTCGTTGAGATCACAGCCGCGGATAATTTTTTTTCCTGGGCGAATGGTTCTCTCTAATAGTCGTGAGTAGTTCCGATATCAGCCGTTAAAATTAAAAATTGATCATCACTGTACCACCGTGAAATTCTCCTTCTTACGAAGATGGCACGAGTGCAAGGACACTCAAATTTGTGTGAATATTTTAGGATTTGAAGTAAACATTCGAATTGTAATAGTAATTGTTATAATGCATTATTGTAGTGAGTTTTTCAATAAGCAATAATTGATAATGAAACTAGAACTGATATTATAACAGTTAATTGTAATCATCAAACTGCTTGATTATCTTACTCGTATGCTATGAAAGTAAACTTTCCATTTACGTTGAATCTGGAGTATAATAAAAAGTCCAACAAAAAAATAACTAGCACAATATACTTTTTAAAATATTTAGTTAATTAACATTATAATCAAATTTTGAAAATCCCTCATTAAAGTGACTAATTAACATTTTCTAACAAACAAATATATTATCGGTCAGTAAATTTCAAACTCTACAAAAAAGCTTTTATAAAATTATGACGCAAAACTAACCGGAAACGAAACACTGTAAGAAAACCAGCGCAAAATACTTTTCCAACTATTCAATGACTTAAATTCATGATCAAAATTCAAAAACCCTAAATGACTGATTAACATTTTCTTATAAAAAAATACAATGTTCGACAGCAAATATTCGGTTCGAAATTAGAATCGCATAAGGGAGGGTAGGGCATCACGGCCCACCTGGAGCACGATGGCCCCAGCCTCGAAAATTTGGTAAAATTTTTTTATTTGTTTTTAGTCAAATCATGATATCTCTAGTGTTTTAAAGATATCTTAGGCTGATCTGCGATATTTGGGGCATAATGGACCGAATGAAAAAAAATTTGCTACAGAAAAATTATTATTTTCTTTCTAATCTAAACTAAATTTTAAAAATTTATTAATTAAACGTCATAGCCCCCGATCTAGGTTCGTATCCTAGATTGGGCTATTTACACGCTAAACAAAAAAGTGGTAATACTTGCCATCTTAACGAAGTAACTATACCTATCCTTACATTTTAATGATTCTCATTCGTTTATGTTAACTTTTCCTATCGGAGATTGTAAGCATTTGTATTTAGATAGTAACCATTCTCATACGTGATTATAATCATTACTATCTTAGAAGGTAAAATTCAAAATTTTTAAGACAGAAGAAATATTACGATCTAAGTGGTAACTATTATTATCCGCAATAGTAATTATTGCTATATGAGAAACGAATAGTTAACATAAACGCATGATAATGATTATCACCTACAGATGGTTATCATTCCCTATCACAAGATAGTAATGGTTAGCATTTTTTTTTTCAGCGTATACATTGTTCTTAATTAATCTATAAATTGTCTTATTGAGAAGGTTAATTGTAAGTTTAGGTTTCACCAAAACTCAAAAAAAAAAAATTGTTTTTTCTGGGGCGTGACGGCCTCGCTTCGAAAAAAACTTAGAAGTTTTTTTTTTTTTTTTATTGAAAAAAAAAGATTTTAAGGACATATAGACTATTTCCGTACCTTTGCAATCCCATAGACTTCAAATTTATTAAAAAAAAAATTATTTACCTGATATAACCAGTTTTATTTAAGTTTTTTTTTTTTTTTAAACTACAATATAATCTACACTGTAAAAAATCGTTTTTTCAGCGGAGTGATCTTGGAGTGAAATTAAATGAATTTATATTAAACACTCCGCGAATTTTTTACATTTTATTGACCTAAAAGAGCTTTAATCAATAAATCATTGAGCCGCAATTAAATTTTCAAGCTTTTATTAGAGGTTGAAACCAGATTCGAATTTTCGACTCGGGATACAAATAAATTTTCTTTAACTTGAATATTAAAATACAAAAAAATTGAATATCGTCATAAGTAGAAGGTTATCGATTTACGCCAGGGAAGCTCTATGCCAGGACTAGGTGACAATTGTCAATATAATTACAGGTAATAAAAGGCAGGTATGCGTCTAAAAATACAATACAGAAGCCCAGATACCGGCCAGAATCGATTGAAACTGATGACATGTCCCTTTTTTGAGTCAGTCACAATTCCTGTATTGAAGTTATCACACTTGTTTTTCATACTTTCTATAATTTACGATCTGACGAATAAGCCGTTGTTGCTGTTGATTCCAAATAATAATATTTATGAATTCGTTGAAATCATTTTTTTTTTGAGTTGCCATTTTAAATAAAACGATTTTGTATGATTATTTGAGAATGTCTCTTCAGAAGACAATTTTTTGTTTTTTTTATTTATTTTGTCTCAATATTGCAAGCAGTCATGGAAATTATTCGAATATTTTATCAAACAGTTCATCAAATCGTCTATATCGTCATGCGGTAAGTTAAATTATTTGTTATAGTATATATTTAATAGATTTGAGAAAAATTTTTATTTCATTTCCGTCTCCATGAAAAAATTTTCATAGAATTTCGTCACTATATCTCGAATAAAAAAGATAACATATAAAAAATTGTCCAATAATAATTCCATATAATTATGCTTAAAATAGTAAAAATTAACAGAAAAAATATCCATCGAACAAAGCTCATTATAGTCCAGTCGGCCTGGAAAAAAAAAAGTGGTTTGTTGGCAACTTTTCGAGAAAATGGTTCGATTTTGAATTTTTTTTTTTAAAATACTCAGAAAAATATACTAAACATTTGTGTGTATGTGGGAAGGTTTGCTTTTTGTTTGTTTAAAATAAGAGTTTTTTCGTTGAGCTTTAAATTAAAATATCTCCGAAACTAAGCAAAAGTAGTCGACACATGCTGCGTATGAAATTTAGAGAATTCAATAACGAACAAAATGAGCCCAACCCGATGTCTCTACGACCAATAGTTTTTGAGATATTTATTTTTTAATTAAAAAAAAGCGGTTCCGCTCGAGCGCTTATATATAAGCAAATGGCTGTAATTCCTCGAAAAATCATTCGATTCACTTCGTTTTTTTTTGAATTACAGCTATTGTTGTCTGCTATAAGTAAAAAAATCAGCTAAGTTAAAAAAAATTTTTTTGAATTTATATGAATTATTTGGTTTTTCGAATTTCTGCATTAAAAACTAGTTAAAATAAGAAAAAAAATATTTTATTTGCATATAAAAATTTTACCAGCACCAAAGAATCGATGTGAAAAAAAAATTTTTTATTTTTAATTTTTTTTTATACAAAAATTTAGCTTACAAGTTTAAAAAAATATAAGCTCTACGGAGACTTGAACGCAACTCTGACATAGTGCGCGTGCGCCATTCCCCTCAAACCGTTGTCGGAGAAAAATGGGGAAAATAATAATAACAAATGAAAACAAACAAAAAAATAAACAATAAAAAATAATAAGTAAATTAACTTTTAACAAATCGTTTCAACAATATAGGTATCAATCGATTCCAAATTTTATGAATCGTCCAGAAAACCTAACGACAAATAATCGATTTTTGAAAAGTTAATTTACTTATTTGTTTATAAAAAAAAATTAGTTAAATTATCAAAAATCGATTATTTGTCGTTAGGTTTTCTGGACGATTCATAAAATTTGGAATCGATTGATACCTATATTGTTGAAACGATTTTTTAAAAGTTAATTAAGTCTTTAAAAAAAAAAAAAAAAAAATCACAAAAAAGATAAATAACCAAATTACTCCGAGTATATGAGCGGCTGCTCACTATTATTATTATTTTCCTCACATTATTATTATTTCCCCCATTTTTCTCCGACAACGGTTTGAGGAGAATGGCGCACGCGCGCTATGTCAGAGTTGCGTTCAAGTCCCCGTAGAGCTCATATTTTTTTAAACTTGTAAGCTAAATTTTTGTATAAAAAAAAATTAAAAAAAAAAAATTTTTTTTTCACATCGATTCTTTGGTTCTGGTAAAAATTTTATATGCAAATAAAATATTTTTTTTCTTATTTTAACTAGTTTTTAATGCAGAAATTCGAAAAACAAAATAATTCATATAAATTCAAAAAAATTTTTTTGAGCTTAGCGGATTTTTTTGCTTATAGCAGACAACAATAGCTGTAATTCAAAAAAAACGAAGTGAATCGAATGATTTTTCGAGGAATTACAGCCATTTGTTTATAAGCGCTCGAGCGGAACTGCGTTTTTTTTAATTAAAAAATTAATATCTCGAAAACTATTGGTCGTAGAGACATCGGGTTGGGCTCATTTTGTTCGTTATTGAATTCTCTAAATTTCATACGCAGTATGTGTCGACTACTTTTGCTTAGTTTCGGAGATATTTTTATTTAAAGCTCAACGAAAAAACTCTTATTTTAAACAAACAAAAAACAAACCTTCCCACATACACACAAATGTTTAGTATATTTTTCTGAGCATTTTAAAAAAAAAAATTCAAAATCGGACCATTTTCTCGAAAAGTTGCCAACAAACCACTTTTTTTTTCCAGGCCGACTGGACTATTATGTCGAGATTGTTTGATTGTGACTGTTCATTGATTGAAAAAAACTTTTTAAATTTTTCCCGAGACAAGTCTCGAACCCACGAGCGTTGTATTATGAAAGCCGTCTGCTCTCCTCTAGACTGATCCATTTTATCAAATTTCCGTAGAACTTGATTTTTATTTAATACATTATTTATTGATCTCAAGACTTTAGTATTTGGATTGTTTTGATAATATCAATCCTTTTTTGGTTTATTTACATTCACTGGTTGCAAGGTCTGGCAACTGGATATAATTTTTTGCGTATCAGTAATTTTTTGTTCGAGAATATTATTAAATTTGTTATTTTACTTTGCTATTAACAGAAGGAGTTGGTTGAAATGTGTTTTACGGATAATTCGAATCCTGTGGTAATAACTGCTGATATAATTAATGATGATGATTACGAAATTGAAAATTCATCGACGATTATAATTAGCAACGATTTTCGTTCGAGTAAGGTCCAGGGTTACATCCCATCTTACCCAACATATATTTTGTCGTTTGAGTCATTTGAAAAACTAGGAGCACTTATTGGCCAGTTCAGTTTATCCACAATCTGGAGCATCAAGTCAGCGTTTTTGGTCATCGATACCAACAAAGAGTCTCGTTGTGCGATCGCCGGAAATGTACTTGCGTTTCTGTGGAAAATGAATTTATTGTCTGCTTATTACTTGTGTGATGATAATGACAAAGATTCAACAATTGTTCATACCCTAAATCCGTTTACAAATTACGCTCCTACACCGTGGACTCGAGTAGAACCGACTTTAAAATTCGCTACTGAAGACATGAACAAATCGACACTGTACAGCATTCAACATTCGAAAGGTATAAACTTTGTGATATTATTATTTTTCACTTTCCCCCGGGTCGAAAAGTTTGATCTGATTTTAGTCTAATTGGACTATTTGATCTATTTTTGAACTTTTACAAAACTTTCAAGCTGTTTTCGACCTGTTGTTTTAAAAAACAATTGCGTTACGGGCAGACAAAACTAGATTAATTCTTGAACTCTGAAAAATTTTAGTTCTAAAAATTTGCAAAGACAAAACGGGATTAAATCATGGACTTATCAAATTTTTATTTATGGGCAATATTTATACGAAAAATGTTAAGTTACAGAATTGATTATGTTTTATTTACTATTTATTTAGTAACTTTTGTTTAAAAATGTCAGCAGTTACTGAAAAGTTGACAGCTTAATTCTTAGTTGTCTTGACTGAATATTTATAGCATCAAATAAAAGTGATAAAATAATTTTTAAAATGTCAAGAAATTTTTCTTATTTACTAGATAAAATCGAAAATATTTCGGCATTAGAAAAGATCAAAATTTTTGTGCCACGGAGAAAAATATTGGCTCGAAACTTACCAATTATTATTATGCTGTCAACCAAACTTAAAACAGGAAGTGAAGTATCTAAAAAATTATTGTGCTCTTATAAAAAATCATTATGCTGCATCAAAATTATTATAATGTATGAAAGTATCTGATATTAAAGTTTATCGATAAGTTTCTCGCGCATAATAAGTATTATGATACACAATCATCATTTTTTATAAGAGCACAATAATTTTTTGGATGCTTCACTTCCTGTTTCAAGTTTGGTCGACTGCATAATAAAAAATCGGTCTGTCAGTTGACCTTGCGGGCCAGCTCCAAAACTTCCCGCAGTTTTCGAGCTCCCTGAGCTCAAAAACATTGTTAAGAATACATTTTCGAGCTCTTCGTGCTCGAAAACACTTTTGTATGCCTTTGTTATCGAAAAATAACATTTTTTACCATTTTTTCTCCAACGATATCTCTCGAACAAATAAACCGATTGAGACGATTAAGGTAGCAATCGACGCGTTTTATTGAGTTCTACAACTGATCAGATTTTGAAATTGATTTATCGAGTCATTTTTGAGAAATTTCAAAAAAACTAAAAAAAAAAATTTTTTTTAATTCTTTCGTTCACGGTTTCTCTTGAAAAAATCAACCGATTTTGATGGTTCAGGTGGCATCCGACGCGGCTTATAAAGCTTCAAAGCCCAGTTGATTTTGGAATCAATCCATTGAGCTCGTAAAAAGTTATCCGAAAAAAACATTTTTGAAAAAAGTTTATTTTTGGAATATCTCCGAACGAGCCCTACCGATCAAGCTCAATTTTTTCTCAGCTTCGAGATATTGACAAACCGCGTCGCATGACACCTTGACGATTAAAATCGGTTCATCCGTTTAAAAGTTATCGATATTTACATACATACATACATACACTCGGACATCATCGTGAAATTAGTCAGAATAGCTTTCTAGAACCTCAAAACGTCAAGATCTCTTAGAAATTCGATTTTTGAAAATCGGACTGAAACCATTAACTTCCCGAATTTTAGAAAATTTGCAATTTTCTTAGCGGGAAGTTAAAAAAGGCCATTCGGCAGCCGAAATGGAAGGTAGATTTTTCAATCAATCGATATAAAAAAATATTTATACATACATATCTTAGTGTATAGTCATGATATGAAATTAGACTCGTTTTCTAAAAGTGAGAGTAAAAGAAGAGGACGATTATTCTTGCTAGAGAACTTCAGATAATTGATTTGACATAACATTATATAGGTAATGTACCAAACTAACCTTCACATAAATAAAGTATTGAAAGTTTAATTAGTATGAGATCATAATTGTAATCGCTGTTACCATGACAAGCCCAGTTAAAATAACAGTAATACTTTTGAAATATGAAATAGCTGTGAAATTTACAGGTTATTTTGTTCAAAATAAAATACACGTGACAAAATTTTATTATAATGGGAAATGCATAATTTATGTGGAATGAAAACCATATTTTTAACATTTTTCGATTTCATTAAAAATTTCAAGGCAATCAAATTATTGAAAGAAATATTCAAAACATGAAGTTTAAGGTCATGAATTAAAAATTATTAGACAAGCTTGCAGATACTTTTTACGGAAATTGTCTATGAATATTAGTTTTGAACTTATATGAGCTTTAGCAGTGATTAAAAAATGATTTTTTCGAAAAATCCTGAAAATTTCAAACAGCCATAATTTCAAAACTATTTAAACGATTCAGCCCATCTTTGAACCTCATCAAGGTAATCGCCTATAGAATAAATGTAAAAAATTCCATTAAGATCTGATAAGAACTGTACGTGCTATCGTAATGACAAGACCAGTGATAACCATTGGGAGTAGAGGTGCATTTGATACTTTATAAGTCATAAAAAAAATACTTTTAAAATATAAAATAGCAGTGAAATTTACAGGTTATTTTATGCACAATAAAATACAACTGACGAAATTGGATTATAATGGGACAAGTATAAGTTATGTGGAATGAAAACCATATTTTCAACATTTTTTGATTCCAATAAAATTTTCAAGGCTATTAAATTATTGGAAGGAATGGTCTAAATGTAAAGTTTAAGATCACAAATTAAAGCTTATTAGTCAAGCTTTGAAATATTTTTTGCAGAAATTATCTATGAGTTGTAGTTTTAAAGTTATATAGACTTGAAAGTGATTAAAAACTGATTTTTTCGAAAAATCGTTGAAATTTCAAACAGCCATAACTTCTAAACTAATTTACCGATTCAGCCCATCTTCGAACTTAACCGTGGAAATCACACAAAGAATAAGTGTAGAAAATTTCATTAAGATCGGATAACAACTGTAGACGCAATCGTGTCCTTAAAAGTCGGTTCTATCCCATATATATATATATATATATATATATATATATATATATATATATGTATATACATATATAAATTTTTTAACGAATGGTATTTTTGAACTCTACTCAACTCATTATGACAGTTTGTGATGAAATTCCTTGAAAAATCGACCATGAGGACAAATACAATAGTTAGATTTTTAAAAAAATCTACCTAAAATTGGTAGGTTTCGAACCAAAATTTTTCTCCGTGTGACGTCTTATTACGGAACCGTATTACCATGTTTTAAATATCAAGAAAATAAAAATAAATTTATAAATCGGGATTATTATGATTATTATTTATATTTATCAAAAGTCCCGTTTTGTCCTTATAAACAATTGAACACAGACCAATAATTATAATAAAAAAGTCTGTTTTTAGTCTTATCCCGATTTAAAACAGACTAAATATCAAACGAAAGTAAGTCTGATATTAGCCTGGATAATGACTAGTACGGACAAAAACAGATTAAATTCCGATATAAAATAAATACGATTTATCAACTTGAATTAAAAAACAATACTTGAATTTATCATTTATTTTAAATCAGATCTAATTCTTTGACTCGGACCATTAAGAGAATAGCAAATTTTCAATATAAAATCTAGAAATCGATTGGCCCTGCCAGCCAGGCCTGAAACTTCCTGCTGTATTTTAGCTGAAGGAACTTGAAAATATTATTGTCGATTATACATCTTCGAGATTTTTGAGTCTCGTATTGATCTTCGAGAATTAGAGAAATTGAAAACAATCAATATGGATCGTTTTTTAAAGTATTGCTCACGAGTATGCTCGATCAATTCAATGTTTTTGGACAGAATATGATAGAAATGATAACAATGGAGAGTGACATAAATTTAACATTAATAAGTGAGTACAGATCATACGGAAAAAAATACCAGAAATTCGTGATTTTTCAAAATTTTAGATGATGTTATTCAAACCAACGAATCGATTGCACTGATTTATATAACAATCATCGAATACTATGAGAGCGAAGGGCTGGCATAAGTTTTCGAACATATATGATGAATTACATTATGTGTTATCCGGGAAAAATAAAATAACCATTGAACCCAGATTATTAATTGTTCAAGAAATTTAGTTGTTGAAATGATTCTGAAAAAGTTTTTTAACTTCCCGCTAAGAAAATTGCAAATTTTCCAAAATTCGGGAAGTTATTGGTTTCACCCCGATTTGTGAAAATCGAAATTCCAACAGATATCGACGTGTTAAGGTTCTAGGAAGCTATTCTGACTAAATTCAAGATGATGTCCGAGTGTATCTATGTATGCATGTATGTACGCACGTACGTACTTATGTAAATATCTACAACTTTTGAACGGATGAACCGACTTTGATCGTCAAGGTGTCATGCGACGCGGTTTGTCAATATCTCGAAGCTGAGAAAAAATTGAGCTTGATCGGTAGGGCTCGTTCGGAGATATTCCAAAAATAAACTTTTTTAAAAAATGTTTTCTTCGGATAACTTTTTACGGGCTTGATGGATTGATTCCAAAATCAACTGGGCTTTGAAGCTTTATAAGCCGCGTCGGATGCCACCTCAACCATCTTAATCGCTTTATTAGTTCGAGAGATATCGTTTGAGAAAAAATGGTAAAAAACGTTATTTTTTGAAAACAAAGGCATAGAAAAGTATTTTCGAGCTCGATGAGCTCGAAAATGTATCCATAACAATTTTTCGAGCTCAAGGAGCTCGAAGTTTTGAGGCTGACTCGCAGGGTCAACTGACAGACCGATTTTTTCTGATAAACTCAAAAATTGCAAAACTGATTGATTTGGAATGCTTTTAGCGTTAGAGGCTGGAAAAACAGTTCCAATGCTGCCCTGAATATCTCAAGCTGTTGATTAGTTGGATAGATATCAGCGTTGAGAAATTCCAAAAATGTTTGATTGATAGTTCACGTAACTCTTCCTATCAATCATTTCAATAAATTTATCAAGCACAATCGTGAGCCAAACTTAAGAAAAACGATCATGAGTGATTATTTTTAATTTTTCGAACTCTCGGAGGTGCATTCGAAGTGTCTTATTTATTTTTTTGTTACGCTAGAAATCTATTTGCTTTGTATTTGTAAATATATTTATAAATATTTCTATACATATATCTCCATCACACGGGAAAGAAATAGGTGCTGCAACAAATCGTATTCCTGTGGAAGCAACAGGATTTTTCCTGTAGAATCAAAAGAATAAGGATCAAGTTTCATGTACCTATGTTTAACTTCCGTCTAAGAACATCGATGATTTTCCAAAAATTTCGAAATTTATCGTTTTCAACCCGATTTACGAAAATCAAGTTTTTATCCGATTATAGTCAGCTTTGTCATTAATGATTTTCGATTTTTAAATATTAAAACTTTAGCATAAAATGGGACTTGTTAGAGCTTGAAAAGCTTATAAAGAAGCAATTGCATGTAATAACATTTTCGAGCTCGAAAATATATTCACGCTCATGTTTTCGAGTTTCTTGAACTCGAAAACAGCGGGAAGTTTAGGGGCTGTCCTGCAGAGTCAGCCGGTTTCCAGATTTTTCTCTTACGGCTATGGAAACGTTACACAATATATATATTGCGAAAAGTAGCTAAGCCGTTACGGAAAAAACCTAATGAACACTATTGGGAATTCAATAGTGTTAATAAGTGTTTACGGCTGAATTCGATTCGAAACATAGAATTCAAAAATCTTCCCGCTAAGAACATCAATGATTTTCCAGAAATTTCGAAATTTATCGTTTTCAACCCGATTTACAAAAATCAAGTTTTTATCCGATGTCGACGTTTTGAGGTCTTACGAAGCTATTCTGACTATTTTCAGAATGATGTCTGAGTGTCTGTATGTACGTTCGTGCATTTGTGTGTGTGTGTGTGTGTGTGTTTCTGTGTTTCTGTGTGTGTATGTGGATGTGAACGCTCTGCAACTTTTTAACTAATGTATCGGTTTGGATGGTGAAAGTGGCAATCGAAAAAACTTGTTGGCCATCAACTTTCCTCAAAATTTCAGATTATTTGATTAAGTTGAATCAAACATATTTGTGAACTATGAAATTTCTTTTTTTTTTTTTTTTTTCATTTCTCAGAATCGACTTGTACGATCGACTTCAAAGTCTAATCAATTGTAGAACTTAATAAAACGTGTCGATCGCCACCTCAACCATCTCAATCGGTTAATGCGTTCGAGAGATATTGTTCAAGAAAGGAACGGTGAAAAACGGGTTTTTCCGAATATCTTCGAAACGACTCACCTGATCGATTTCAAATTTTAATCAGTTCTATAATTTAATAAACCCCGCAGATTCCCACCTCAAACTTAAAAATTGGTCCATTAGTACGCATGGTACCGGCGATAAAAAGTTCAAAATATGACATTTTATGTTACTTTTTCCGGATGAATAATAATATAATGTAAAAATGTGTCTGAAATTATACCAACTGTTCTTCTTTATGGTCTTTTTCGATCATCATATCATGTCATGTAGCTTGTTCTTTTGTTTAAATTATATTATCAGCAAAAAATTGAAAAAAACAGTTTTTAATATTTTTCTCAGATATTTCACATATTATTGCTCTGACTCAAGTTAAAACTTATTTAAATCTTGATTTTGATCACTGACAATGATTTTTGCCTCGATACATTTATTTTATTGAACATAAAACCAAATTTTTTTGGTAATAAAAATTTAAAGTCAGCTTTGTCATTAATAATTTTCGATTCTAAAATTTTAAAACTTAAGCATAAAATGGAACTTGTTAGAGCTTGAAAAGCTTATACAAAAGCAATTGTATGTAATATAACTTTCGAGCTCGAAAATATATTCACGCTTATTTTTTCGAGCTTCTTGAGCTCGAAAACAGCGGGAAGTTTAGGGGCTGTGCCACAGAGTCAGCCGGTTTCTAGATTTTTTTCTTACGGCTATGGAAACGTTACACAATATATATATTGCTAAAAGTAGCTAAGCCGTTACAGAAAAAGCCTAATGAACACTATTGGGAATTCATTAGTGTTAATAAGTGTTTACGGCTGTATTCGAAACATAGAATTCAAAAATCTCCAAATTACCAAACAAACTAATGCTTTCAAAGGATTAGCGCGCAACCATCCGAGCGCATTAGTTTTTAATTACTATTATTCGATAGAATTCATTTTAGTGATTTTCCGTCAGGGTAACAACAGTATGGAATATTTATTAAAAAAAGTATATACACAATATAAATTTACTAAAGAATTTATTTATTTGCAGATCAAAAACTATGTAACAATATAACTTTCGATAAAACAAAACGTTTGGATCAACATGAAGTGAAAGTTGTTAACTTTTTGACACCACCTATCAAAGGAAAAAAAGATACTAGAACGGATGATCTCAGAAGCCTTTTAGACTTTGCGCAGGATAGAAAAATCACTTCTTTATATACGCTATCACCGCACATAAATGTAAAATCTATAATGTATCTAATACCTAATAGTCATAAACAAGCGTCGTTTGATTATGGCTACATTAGAGAATTAGTTGATTCTGGGTACGATGTTTACGGCAGAATGAGACAATTATCAGATACAAATTATGCTTTTACAGATATTATGACATACTATCTAGAAAAAGAATTCTCAATATTAACTCAAAGAGCGAACTATTTAACGGCAATAAGCGAAATAAATTACAATTGGCAGTTTATTGTACTGACTATTGTTTTCGTGTTATTAATAATGGTGATGATATTGGTAAGCAATAAATTTGACGTCAGTGGGGCTGTAATGGACGTAGTAAGAATGGCAGCAAGTATGGGACCGTTGACTCCATTGGACCGTTTGTCTGCACGAATAATTTACTTATCCGGTTTTCTATTTATGTTTGTTGTGATGCCCGAGTTCCAGGGACAAATATCCGCAATAATGTCAAAACCTCTACGGCGTAATGTTGAGACGCTAAGAGACTTGTACGACAACAACTACCACGTTTTCTACGATGGGCAATTAACAAATGATATAGCTAGTGAAAATTTGTGGGTTACTGATGAGGATAAGAAATACTTGCATTCATCTAATTATTCTGAATTAATGAAATGCGCTAAAGTGGCACAAAAAAATTCAACGATCGCATGTATTTATTCCAGAGAATTTCAATTATTTCATGCTTTAAAATTAAATAACTTACATCTTTCAAAAACTGCCATATTTAAAAGGTATTATGTACATTGGACCAGGAAAAATTGGAGTGCGAAAAATAGATATGATAAAATAGGTTTGTCTGCATTTGAATCGGGGTTGGTCGATTATTGGACTCATAAGCTAGGGAATGATCGATTGAAAAAATTGGAGAAAATAAGTAGAATTAAAGAGAATAAAAAGTACGATCAAATTGATTTCGATAATTTGATGTTTAGTTACATGTTTACTTTGGCAGTGACGCTTTGGAGTTTATTTATTTTCGCTATGGAAATGCTTTTTTACAAACATTCGAAATGTTACAGACAGTTTCAAATAAGGCGACGAGTCGGGATTGAATTAAATAACTCGTTGAGATCACAGCCGCGGATAATTTTTTTTCCTGGGCGAATGGTGCTCTCTAATAGTCGTGAGGAATTTTGATATCAGCTATTAAAATTTGAAATTGATCATCACTGTATCACTGCGAAAATCTACTTCTGACGAAGATGGCACGAGTGCAAGGACACTTAAATTCGTGTGAATATTTTAGGATTTAAAGTAAACATTTGAATTGGAATAGTAATTGTTATAATGCATTATTGTAGTGAGTGTTTCAATAAACAATAATGGATATTGAAAATTGAAAAGATATTATAGAAGTTAATTTTAAGCATCAAACTGCTTGATTATCGCTTTTGTATGCTATGAAAGTATACTTATCATTTACGTTGAATCTGGAGTATAATAAATAGTCCAACAAAAAAAAACCTAGCGCAATATAGGGGAGGGAGGGGCAAAAGAGGGTACCAATGGAAATACTAAGTTTTCGATGACTAAAATACGTCAAATCTTTTTGTTTTTAATGATATCCAAGATAAATAGACAAAATTTTTAGCTGCCGTTAAGAAATAAAATTTCTACTTTTGGCGGGCAAAATGGGGCACCCTTTAAAAAAGTTGAAAAAAAAAAATTTCTGAAAGTTGATCAAATTTCGATAAATTAAATTTTTTTTTATGTAAAATACATACAGAAAAATTACATTTTACATCATTGGTGGATACGAAGGGATAAAAAAATTTTTTTGTGGGGCAGAGAAGCCTCCCTCCAAAAAATGATAATTTTTTTTTTTTTTTTTTAATTGAATCCTTATTAATTAAAAAATAAAATATTATTTTTGAATATTTTTAGTGGCCAAATTTGCCGCAACTGCAGAAAATCAGCCGAAAAATGAATTAACATTTTAATTTTTTTTTTATTTGACGATAAAAATATAAAAGAATCATTTTTCAAAACTTTCAGCCGGTCCATTTTGCCCCAGGTGTTATGGGTAGGTCTAAAAGTGTGGAAATATATTAAATTTTTTTTTAATTTGACGATAAAAATTTGATAGAATCATTTTTTCGATTTTTGGGCTGGTCCATTTTGCCCCAGGCATCATGCGTAGGGCTGAAAATGCTCAAAAATATCGGATATACAGTAATTAGACGAAAAAAAAAAATTTTTTTTTCACCAAATTTTGGGGGTACCCCGTTTTGCCTACCCTACCCCTTTCCCCCCCCCCCTTCCCCTACTTTTCTAAATATTTAGTTAATTAAAATTGTAATCAAATTTCGAAAACCCCTAATTAAGTTACTAATTCACATTTTCTAACAAACGAATACACCATCAAGCAGCAAATTCCAACCTCTACAAAAAAGCTTCTATTCAATTTTGTCGCAAAAACAACCGGAAACAAAACACTGTAAGAAAACCAGTGTAAAATACTTTTTCAAATATTCAATGACTTATATCCATAATCAAAATTTGAAAACTCTTATTCCAGTAACTAATTAATATTTTTTCACAAACAAATACAATATTCGACAGCAAATTTAATTATCTGCAAAAAAGATCTGATACTCAGTTCCTATAAAAAGAACCAGAACCGAGGAAATTAAAGAAAAGAAATCAACAAATCCGTCCGCCAAAACCATTTGAGTTATAAATCCCTTTGTCTTTTATGACTTTGCCAATCACCTAGCACCCTTGAATCTCAACCCTCGCTCAAACTACAAGCCCAAGTAACCACTCTACCCTTCTAACCATTTATGCCCCCCAAAATCCCTGTCCAAGTGCCTATAATTTCGTACCCTAGCAAGTAATGCTACTCCCTCTACCCGACTCCCATACGGATATACATTAAACCAATGCATTAGGGGATCTTCAGAAGTACTGGCAAGCTCACTTGATGTATGACTATGCAAGGGTATCACAGAATATTTAACCACCGGAATAAAATATTTTTACTCCTCGACATTTCGTCCTTCTTTGCTTTGATACGAGGGACAGGTTCATGACCTGATGAATCACGTCGACCTAAACTGCATCACAAATTGTCCAATCCCTGCTACTATATTGAGGTGAGGGGACATTTACTTATGTTATATATTACAGTGTATGTTGGGGTGTCATTTATTTATAATAGTTTATGTTTGATAAGATATTGTCCGGGGTAAAGTAAAATAACTTTTTCAAACTCAATATCGCTACTTGTTTTATTTAATAGACATTGTTATGATTTATTAACTATTTCATGCTTTCTATCTTCATTTTTACTTGAAAACTCAATGGATATCTATTATTTGAAGTCTGTATCACGCCCATGAGATTAGACATGATGTGAGAAAGTTATCAGCTGATTGTAATAGTGATAAAGTTTTTGGTAAAATTCGTTTTGATATCACTGAGATTGTTCGTATTGTTGATATCTATATATTTAGGTATTTTGGTGATGAATCTACGGTGACTCATGAGAAAAACAAGTTTCAGAGATAGCAAGAGGTGGCAAGAAGAAATAATGATAAATTTTTTATTAAATCATTACGGGATATTGCGATGAATTGCTACGGCAGAAAAAAATCAGCGAATATGGTGTTGAATAATTTAACTTACGGTTATCGACAACAGTAAAAATAACTTTTTTAGAATCACAGCCCGAGTCGAAATTTAAATGGTAGATTGAACTTGCTAGACGTTAAACACGAAAATTGAACCTTTCAAGACGTAAATAGCCGTAAAAATGTATTTTAGACGTAGTTGACGTACGAAAACGTAAATAAGACTTGCGTAATTGGAGACACAACCTTTCAAAACTTGCAATAAAAAAATTGAACTATTTCAGAAACATTTAATTGCCAAAAAAACATATATAGCAGCCAGAAGACGAGAAATAAAAATTTTCAGCAGCTTTTGGAAAATATTTTGAGCTTTGCAAGAGATAAATTTTTGAGACTCTATACTCTCTTAATTAGCTTACAAGCCATCGGTAGAGTTATATCCTACAAAGCCCAAAATATTTTTTAGAAGCTGCTGAAAATTTTTATTCTCCCCGGGTCAGAAAATTAGATTTGTTTTTAAATAGATGATAAATTCAAATATTTTTTCTTTAATTCAAGTTTATAAATCATATTGATTTTATATAGGAATTTAATCTATTTTTGCCCGTACTATTTCTTATCCAGGCCAAAATCAGACTTATTTTTGTATGATATTTAGTCTGTTTGAAATCGGATTAAGACTAAAAACAGACTTTTTTATTATAATTATTGGCCTGTATTCAATTGTTTTTAAGAACAAAAACAGACTTTATTTACTATAATTTTTAGTCTGTTTTTAATCGCTTTTAGATCAAAAACAGGTCTTTTTATAAATATAAATAATAATAATAATAATTTAGATTTATAAATTTATTTTAATTTTTTTGGTATTTGAAATATGCTAATCCGCTTCCATAATAAAATGTCATAAGAATTTTGATGTTTTCTAATGCCAAAATATTTTCAATTTCATCCAGTAAATAAGAAAAATTTCTTGACATTTTAAGAGTTATTTTATCACTTTTATTCAATGTTATCAATATGCAGTCAAGACAACTAAAAATTAAGCTGTCAAACTTTCATTAACTGCCGACATTTTTAAACAAAAGATAGTAAGTAAATAGTAAACAAAACATAATCAATTCTGTAACTTAATATTTTTTTTATAAATATTGCCCATAAATAAAAATTTTATAAGTCCATGATTTAATCCAGTTTTATCCCTGCAAATTTTTAGAACTAGAATTCTTCAAAGTTCAAGAATTAATCTAGTTTTGTCTGCCCGTAACGCAATTGTTTTTTAAAACGACAGGTCGAAAACAGCTTGAAATTTTTGTAAAAGTTCAAAAACAGATCAAATAGTCCAATCAGACTAAAATCGGATCAAATTTTTCGGTCCGGGTAGATCAAAAACAGATTGAAATTTTTATAGAAGTTCAATAACAGACCAAGTTGTCCAAATACAGTCCAGCTAGACTAAAATCAGATCAAATTTTTCGACCCAGGTCGTCTTTTGGCTGCTACACAGAAAAAACAATATAGTAGCAGTTACTCTCTGGGATATTACTGAGTTCTTACTGTAAAAAAAAAAAATTCAGACAGTGTTGTATGCTATCTACACTGTATCCACTACTATCTAGACTATATCCGGGATAGTACTCAGTACTATCCAGAGAGTAGTGGATACAGTTTAGATAGCATACAGTACTGTCTGAAATTTTTTTTCACAAAAAGTACTCAGTATTATCACAGAGAGTTGCCACTACTATATTGTTTTTTCCGTGTAGAGAGGTTTTTTTGGCAATGAAATGTTTAAAATCTTTCTTAAAATCTTCATTTCTACACCATTCAGACAGGTTTAGGCTTAAAAAATTTTTACCGATCCCAAGCCGTTTGAAAAACTGGAGTGACCTCAACGATATGAATAAGGCTATGTTCAAGTTATATAAGTCGCTAATATTTTTTATTTTTTTCAGATGCTGATTATGTTAAAAAGTTCCGACAAAGATTTGAAAAATTGAAGGGCTCAGAGATCAACAATATAAGAAAATTTTATAACACAAACTCATGTTATCGAAAAATACTTAATAATATTGACAATTATATAAAAATTACATTTTGAGCTCAAATAACTTTTGCGCCAATAAACTTAGTGATAAATCATAAGTGAACTTTTTCGTAGAGCGTTAATTTCTCTATTAAAATATGTATGTCTCATAATTTTATAATTAGTTGTCCCCGAGTTATAAAATTCTAAAGATCGAATGAAATTTTTCCTATGTTATTTCCATAAAATACTTTGGTTTTGCATGCGGACTATTTTAGAGTTGATATAAGAACTCAAATTTTCAGGAAATTTTTTTTTTTTATCAATTCGGAAGCATTTGAGCCTCTAAAAGCAAAGAAATTCGAAAATACCCATGCTAAGGACCACCCTAATAATCATGCATATTTTTTTTACCCAGGCATTTTGTATTCTGACGCTCTTACAGTATTAAGAATGATTTGAGATAATTATAATCGTGAAATTTCAAAAATGAATAACATGATTTCAAAGAATTAAAAAATTGATCATTTTTAATCTTATCAAATCATTTTGTTTAATCAAGGAAGTTTTAATGCCACGAACAGGCCGTGAGTTTATCAGAAAAAAAATAAAAACTTCAGAATTTTTCGTAAATATCAAGATGGCGGTCTGAACTTTTTTTTCCTTTCCTTCCTGAATTCAACTTTTAATCCGTTGAATTTCATAAGAAAGTCTCAAAAAATAAAGTCTCTTATAATTATATATGAAAAATTTGATAATTGTATAGATAATTATATAGAAAAAAAGGTAATCCGAAGTAAAAAGTTATTTGCACTGCTCATTACAATATTACAAAAAGAAAAAAAAAAAAATGTACTCTGCAATGCTCGTTTTCAAAATTACAACTATAATTATCATGAAAAAATTTTCAAAAAAATAGACAGGTCAGAAATACTATTTGTGGCTATTGCACCATTTTTTGACATTTCATCCTCGATTTTAGTGAATAAAAACGTATTAAAATATAAGACTTCCATTGTAATTGTGTGACAGGAGTATCTTTGAAAACATTAAAAAAATTAAACATAACGTATTCTATACAAATTATTTAATTAAAATTTTTCAAGTGTCTAAAATTGGCCAAAAATCGTACCTCTACCCACAATAACAGTCTAAAAGAAATAACTTAATAATAATTATATTGTTTATACTTACATTTCTTAACTATTGCGATTTTTTTTCTTCTTCAAAAATAAATTATGATTAATTAAATTATTGAACTTAACCTTAAATCCATGAAATTTGGATTTTAAAACTTAATACCTACCAATTTATTAAAATTTTGACATTCAAAAAAAATAAATCCTTATTTCTTACCCTCTAGTATTTTTTGTCAGCCCGAAAAAAATCTTCCCCACGAAAAATAAAATTGCCAATAACCCCTTGTTTAATAAACTCCCCAAACAATTCGCTACGGAAAATTTACCGCACCCTAGCCTCAACAAATTACCATAAAAAAAAAACTTTTTTACACGAATCATATTTTCTTTATTACAAGCATATCAAACACGTTTACAATTAACATAATAAATAATTAATTACTAAAAGTTTAATCTTCATCCGTGTCTTCGATTTCTTGCTTGACCTCCACCTTCTTCATCTTATGTATTTTTCTAACCTTATCTTGAAAAAGCGGATTCTTAAATTTCAAATCCTCCGGAAAATCAACTTGTGGTTCATCATCATCAAAAGTCTTCTTGCTTGCATCTTTACATTTATCACTAGTTTTGTGTCTATTGATGACAATTTTACCAGAAGATTTAACATTAACAGCTCTAAAAGGTTTTCTTTCTTTACCAGTCGCCATTACACAAGTCATACTTTCACCATCTTGACAAGGTACCCAACAGTATTTTTCATCGCTTATTTTGAACTTTTTTTTATTACTATCAAAATCAATATTAACTCCAACTAAATCATGAGGATTTAAATGACGCGGAATATCAATTAAAAATAATTCGTCATCCTCATTAATGTCACCCAAAGTAAAAGAAGCTTCTGAGCGATTTAAAATTAATTTTTCCTCACTAACAAATTCTTCAAGTGTTCTATAAGGTTCTTTTGAATTTCCCGCTTCAAGTGAATTAAAACCACGAGATAAATTTACTTGACCATTGGATTCATTTAAATCCATTTCGAATTTATCCATCGTTATATTTTTAGGATTTTTTAATATGCTCTTATGTTCAGAAGTTATTGCTCCTAATTCTGGTACAAAACGTTTTGACGGGCTTGTTATTGATGTATTTATAGTTATTGACTTACGGCTTTTAGGTTTAGATGATTCGTGGACATTCAAAAAAACCATTGACTCATTTAAAGTTGTGTTCAACTCTGTCAGTTTGTCATTATCACTTGTCACCATTTTATTTGTTTTCACTTTTTATTTTTTAATTAATTAGTCATTTATTTGTTTATTAAATTGATTTTACTTTTTATTTCACACACGTGGTTATTGAGCAATGGTTTGTTTACTAGGGTTACAGAGATCAGTTCCAGACTATGGGTAAGTTAGAGCAAGTAGTTATAGGTTGTGCTGGTAGATGGCGCCAGTAGTATCGTTTTGGAATTATATAGAATGATCTGTAAATAAATAACAGCTAAATAAGATGTTTTTAGATTCTTTTTTTTGGTTGGACAAATTAAGAAAATTTTTTATTTTGAAAGATCATAGATTTTTATTAATAACAAAATATAAATTATGATAATAAAAAAATTAGTTAATTATTTTTTTTTTTTATTGATAATTCAATTGAGATAACTTTTTAAAGGCTGTTTTGAAAAAAAGGGCAAAATGGGTTAGTAAAACGAATTTTTATTCAAAAATTGGCGGGAAATTTAAAAAGTTATGAAAAAAATGAAAATTTTCAATGGCGGCATATTACGAAATTTTTTTTAAATTAAAAAAATTTCAAAGTTAAATTTTTTCAAATTAAAAAATCAAAATAAAAAATTTGTAAAATTCTAGTCCAGAAAATGTTTAGGGATCTTCAGAGGTATGGGAATTATTAGAGTTTGAAAATCATTTGGATAATGGTGAATATTAAAATTCGATTGGAATTTGAATTTGATAATGTAAAAACTTTAAATCTTATTGTAAATTTGTTTTTTAAAATTCTAATTATTCATCAGATGTAAATTAAGATTTAATGTTTGAAATTCGAACTGAATACTGAAAATTAAATAAAATAATTAAAAAATTGAAAAAAAAAAAAAAAAGATTAGAGACAATAATTGTAAAACTATACAAATTTCGACTAATAAATTATTTTCATAAAAATTTCTGATTTAAATATTTTGCCTAAAAATTATTGACGGCCTTAATCATTCTATCTTCCCACTTTGCTCGTAATTTTAATTCATGAAAAATTTAACCCATCTTACCTGGAAGCCTTACTTTTGCTTTAACAAAATTATAGAAGAGGAAAGGGCAAACTTGGGGGGGGGGGGGGGGGGGCAAAATTTTATAAAAAAAGTTTATTTTTTAAAACGTTTTTCAAAAATTTCGAAATCACTGTTGTAAACATAATTGAGCATTATTTTGAATTTTTTTTTGACTGTTCGAAAAATTTGTGTTTTGTTAAAAATAGTATGAAATTAATTTGATTTTTTTTTTTTTATCAATTTACAATAAAAGAAATCTCAGTGTCAAATTACTTTAATCTTCTTTTTTAAAGATAACAATAAATAGTGAGTAACAAATAAGAAATTACCAATTAAAAGTAGGTAGTAAAACTTTCTCAAAAATCGAAAGTCGGTCGAAAAATGATACTAACTATTGTTTTACGTTAAGACTATTAAAAATTGTTTTTTCTTCCTTTGCATCTGATAACTATGAAAAATGTAATTTTTCTTTATGTAAATTATTTATAAGAAAATTTAATTCAATCAAATTTATTTAATTACCAGAAATTTTTTTTTTTTTTCGCAAAAACTAACTTTTTTTTTACCGCAGCTGAATTTTTTTTCTAGTCACTTTGAAAATCATTAAAGAAAAAAATATTTAACGTATTTGAATCTCTCAAAACACTGATTCGTTGAATGCCCCGTTTTGCCCCCTTCCCTTCTTCCATTATATATATTAATTATTTATTTAAAAAATATATATTGATAGAAAATATTATCTTATTGGCATGATCGGAATTTCATAATAAAAAATATGTAACGCCATATAAATGTATATAACGGGATGCGTGATTGACTGTCTAAAAATTACAGTATTAAATCACAATTTAAGTACTCCAGAATATACTAATGACTATTTAATGGATATCTGAATTTTGTAAATTATATACGAAAACTTATGAAGGAGCGGCCTTATGAAAATTTTAACAATTTTTGAGGTCATCATACATTTATATTTAAATACGTGTATATACACTGATAGACATTTTGATCACAAACTATGAAAATTTCCGATGAATCCAATCAATAAAGTTTCAATCGAATTCAATCAGTTTTCAATCCGGGAATGCATTATACTACATAATGAAATAATAAGCGCAGGTTTTATGACGAAAAAAATTCCCATGGAACAGGTGCAGAAAAAAAGGAAACATTAATACACAGTAAAAAATATTGTGTGAAAATCAACACAATCTGTGTGTTAGAAACGGTCCACACAATATTTGTGTTATTTTTCAACACAGACTATTTGTGTTAAAATTTCAACACTTTTTTTGTGTCGATTTTAAAGTAACACTTAATAAATGTTGATAATATCGATTTTCATACTAGGTAACACTTTTAAAGTGTTGAATAGCAAATCGATTGAAAATTTTAAAGTATCCCAGAGAATTGTGTTGATTTCACACAAAATAATCAACACAAAAAATTTAACACGGGCCTTTTTTAACACAGATACACAATATTTTTTACTGTGTACTTGAATATTAAATATCGTTGATTGTGAGTTTAAACCAACACCTGACGATAAAATAACTGAGATTGTTTTCCAACACTAGACAATACTTTTTATTCAAGATATATACTTAATCTTGATTCAACACATTAACATTAAACACGGTATTAAATAAACGTAGAAGCTGATAGAGATAACATACTTTCGATATCTATCGCAAGTGTTATTAATCGTTACATTACATATGTAATAAATAACATTTTTTTTATTGCTGGTATGAAAATGAGTAGCTTGTGAATAGACATATATATTAGGGTGTTTCAAAAAAAAAAAATAATTTTTTTTTTTTATGGTATCCAAAAATTGAAATTATAACTAAAAATAAAAATTTTGGTACCAATCCGGACTTTTAATAGTAATATTAAGGTTTGCCTTAATCCATTTTTCTATTTTCCATTTAAATAACACAGAAAAAAAAATTTTTTTTTTTTAGAATTTTCTAACTCACAAACCAATCGACGGATTTTTATGCACAATAACTGTTTTTGTAGGAAATTGAACGCTCTACAAAAAAAGTCTCTTATTATTTTTTGATAAATCTCACTGTTCATAAGTTATTTGAGCTTTAAGTCAAATTTATAGTAAATTTTGAGATTTTTTTACTTTTCTGGCGAAACTATCAGTCTTATCAAAAAATGTTAGAAGAACTTTTTGTAGATAATTTCATTACTTACAAATCGTTATGAATAAAGTTTTTCAAAATTCCACATTGTTCACAAGTTATTTTCATTTCAATGTCAAGCTCTTAAAAAAATAGATTTCTGATTGATTTTAAGAGCTTGGCATTGGAATGAAAATAACTAGAAAACAATGCGGAATTTCAAAAAAATTTATTGTTAATAATTTGTGTGAAATAAAATTACCTACAAAAAAGTTTCTATTAAATTTGTGATAAGACCGATAGTTTCGCCAGAAAAGTAAAAAAATCTCAAAATTTACTATAAATTTGACTTAAAACTTCAATAACTTTTGAACAGATGGATTTATCAAAAAATGATAAGAAACTTTTTTTGTAGAGCGATCAATTTCCTACAAAAACATTTATTGTGCATACAAACAATTTCTTAGAACTGGAACAAATTTCTTGACTCAAGAAATTCTTTTTCACCGCAAAAGTATTTTCTTGCCCCAAGAAAATTTTTCATCCCTCTATGAAAATTTTTGCTTGCAATTTATAATACAAGAATTTTCGGGGGACGAAGTAAATATTTTTCGTGCCAAGAAATTCGTTTTCTTATGTAGCATTAAATTCTTCGATAAAAATTTGTTTTAAATGCCTACGGTCTAAAAAATAGTTAATTGCTCACTTTCTACGTGAAAACAAGTTTAAGTATCTAAAATAATCTATCAACAATGTTAAATATTCAGATAACAATTTAATAACTACCAAAGGCAAACAAAATTAATTTAAACGATCTTTCAATCGTGCTGCGAACTCACAGAATTATTATCTTCAGGCGATATTGGATAATAAAGTGGATTCTGTTGTCTACTGCTAGTCTTTCTCTCTCTCTCTCTCTCTCTCTCTCTCTCTCTCTCTCTCTCTCTCTCTCTCTCTCTCTCTCTCTCTCTCTCTCTCTTACTCCATGAATTATATTATATTTCGTTACTCATAAAATACACGAGAAAAAAAGTAAGAGTTTGTATGGGTATGGGTGATACGCAAAATACTCAATGTAAATAAGCAACAGGCAGTAGCTTCTGATCGCCTGGGTCAAAAAATTAGATCTGTTTTTAAATAGATGATAAATTCAAATATTTTTTCTATAATTCAAGTTTACAAATCATATTTATTTTATCTAGGAATTTAATCTGTTTTTGCCCATACTATTCCTTATCCAGGCCAAAATCAGACTTATTTTCGTATGATATTTAGTCTGTTTTCAATCAGGTTTAGACTAAAAACAGACTTCTTTATTGTAATTATTGGCCTGTATTCAATTGTTTTTAAGGACAAAAACAGACTTTATTTAATATAATTTTTAGTCTGTTTTTAATCGCTTTTAGATCAAAAACAGGACTTTTTATAAATTTAATAATAATAATAATAATTTAGATTTATAAATTTATTTTAATTTTCTTGGTATTTGAAACATGCTAACGCGCTTCCATAATAAGATGTCACAAGAATTTTGATGTTTTTTAATGCCAAAATATTTTCAATTTCATCCAGTAAATAAGAAAAATTTCTTGACATTTTAAGAGTTATTTTATCACTTTTATTCAATGCTATCAATATGCAGTCAAGACAACTAAAAATTAAGCTGTCAAACTTTCATTAACTGCCGACATTTTTAAACAAAAGATACTAAGTAAATAGTAAACAAAACATAATCAAATCTGTAACTTAATATTTTTTTATAAATATTGCCCATGAATAAAAATTTTATAAATCCATGATTTAATCCCGTTTTGTTTTTGCAAATTTTTAGAACTAAAATTTTTCAAAGTTCAAGAATTAATCTAGTTTTGTCTGCTCGTAACGCAATTGTTTTTTAAAACGGCAGGTCGAAAACAGCTTAAAATTTTTGTAAAAGTTCAAAAACAGATCAAATAGTCCAATTAGACTCAAATCAGATCAATTTTTTCGTCCCGGGCGTATTATATTATTATTAAATTTGCATTTTAGGTAATACTCGTCTCGCATATAATTAATTTACAATAATAAATATCTGGAAACCAGCTGACCCAAAGCTCGAAAACACATTTGTCAAAATATATATTCGAGCTTGATGAGCTCGACAATGTTTTCTAATACATTCATATTTTTGAGCTCTTCGAGCTCCATCAAGCGGTTTGTTAATTTTCGTTCCCGATTTTGCTCAATAAAATCGATGAATTCGGATTTTATATTTTCAAATATCAGAAGTCAAATTTTATTTCAGATACAAAAAAAAAATTTTTCATTGTCATAACAATTCAAGATTCTGTGACATATACAAGCTTTTAATTACATGGATTGATAAATAAAAAATTTATTTATTCACAATAGTACATACATTTCTACCAATAGTAAAATTTGGAATGCAATCATATGGTTCACAACATCCTTTTCCGTAGTGGTAACACTAAAACATATATATTTATTTAATTTTCAAGATTTCATGTAACGTGGGGAAAAGGCAGACAAAGCGGGACATGGGCAAAATCGACCACCCCAAAAATTTGGAAAATTTTTATCTTTTCCAAAATTGTTTTTATGGTCATTCACGACTCATCATTATTTTTATACAATTTTGAATGTTACAAAATTTTTTTTCATTTTTTTTTTTCTAGAAAATTTTTAGTGGACTCAATACGTATTTTTAGCCACAAAAAATACATACGGTATCTTCTTCGCTATATATTAATTTTGTATAAGTTATACGTCTTAAATAATTTTTTTTTTTTTTCGACATCTTTACTTACACAAAATATTTCAAATTTTTTTATTTTTATTAGTCATAAACATTTTTATTATCATAATTTTTTTTTTAAATAAAAAAAAGTTTTGTAAATTGTTTTTTGCGAGTGATCAGTTTTGGCCGGATAGAAAAAAAAATGTTGTTTTATAGCAACACCCCATATATATTAGGGTAGGCCAAAAAAAGTGACTATTTTTTTTTTCATTAGTTATAGTGAAAATATTCTTTGAGATAATGAAAAAAAAATTCTGTTAAAATTTGAGCTCTTAATATTAATATTAAGAGGTGCCTAGATGCAATTTTCCATTTCCCATTTAAATAACATGGGAAAAAAAATTTTGTATTTTTTTATTTTTCTAGCTCGGCATTTGCACGTCATATAAATGAATCCATATCATATTCTTGTAAGGAATTTAACGCTCTACAAAAAAGGTCTTATCATTTTTTAATAATTCCGTCCATCCGAAAGTTATTGGAGCTGGAAGTCAAATCTATAATGAATTTCTAGATCTTTTTATTTTTCCAGCAAAATTATCAGACTTATCAAAAAATGTCATAAAATCTTTTTTATAGACGATTTTATTTCCTACAAATTGTTTAGAATAAAGTTCCTTCAAATTCCACATTTTTAGGTAGATTTTTTTAGAAATCTAACTATTGTATTTGTCCTCATGGTCGATTTTCCAAGAAATTTCGTCATAAACTATCATAATTAGTTGAGTAGAGTTCAAAAATACCACTCGTTGAAAAAT